>JARHVA010000458.1:3917500-4517500 GCA_037957365.1 Torreya grandis
GTCTTTCTTTCATAATTCATACTTTTTTAATATTTAATTTGAGTTACTTCCAATAACTACTAAATGCCAAAAAGCATGCATGACTCATTTTTTCCCTCCCTCTAGACCTGAGTGTAGTAATACCTACCATACCATTCCCATTATTTTACCTAGGCTTAAATTAGATTTTGTGTTCCATGATATAAAAGAAAAAGAGGAAGGGTAACCCATATTATACTAAAAATTAGAGGTAGTCAAAGCATTCCTCTTCACCCACTCCACCTCCCATGAGGATAACTAATCAAACTAAAGAGTATGATATCATTAAACAAATTAAGAATATTCCTTAAAAAAATTATATGTTATAAATATTTCACAAGTCACCTATTTATAAGGATATCCTTCATGAAAATTTATGTGACACAACTTTAACAATTGATGTGGAACCACTTTATGCTGCTTATATCATCAATACACTATGATTGATAGAGAGAAATATTTCTAAGAAATAGGATCTACTATCAGATCACTCTAATATCTCTAAACATCACAAATTACACAAAAACCCTAGGATTACGTGAGAGTAATGCAAAGTAAAGTGAGTTTCATATTAGTCCTTTAACTAATTGATTAGCCAAAAATTACAAAGGAGGTACATTATATGTGAGAGATTAGGTCACCAACAAGGTAACAACTCAACTCACTATTAGAAAACACATTAAGTTTAATTCCTCTAATGACCTTAACAACCCTAAGCAAGTTGACTAATAATCATGTAGGTAAAATTGAAAGTGGTAAAAATCCTATACTAACACTCCTTAGAGTGTAGCTTAGGTGGGTAAAAGAATTTAGGTAAATCTTAAAGTGTAAAAAATACTACACTAACACCCCTTGAAGCGTAGCTTAGGTGGGTAGAAGAATTGGGTCCCAACAACGAGCCCTGATAAGGTACCTAAGCATAATGAAACTCCCATGAGGTATAAAAAAATAGAAAACTCGTAGGAGAAAAATCTTCTCCAAAAAGAGAGAAATTTTATAAAGTGCATGTTCTAAGTACGTCAAGCACAACAAAAAATTCATCCACAAGTGAGAGTAACAGAGCACATAGATGATGTAGAGCATCATAAGAATACATAAGGTGTTAGTATGTTTGAAAGTTCATGAGTGGCCATTTATAGTTATATATGGGTGTGAGAGGTCTTATAGGCACCTTAGGTGGTTTTAAATTCTTTAGGAGTCTTTGGTTGGGGTGTTTTTAGCTCTTTTGGAGTTTCTCACCAAAGGGAAGATTTGAAAATTTTGAATTTTGTAGCTAGATTTGAGTGGTAGTTTGGATCTTGTGGGGAATGACAAGGTTGATGAATTTTTTTAATTATAATATTAGGTCTTAGGAATATTCTTAAGAGGTATTTAAACATTCATGACATGAAAATAATAATGTAATCAAATTATCTTGAAGTTGTAACTACCACCTACATGGAAATGGCCTTGTAAGGAAGTTACTTTGAATGTTTAGTGTTAATAGAAGGTGAGAAATTCATGTAAGGTGCAAGATAAGAGAATTATAAGGTTAATAGAGAGGATAAATTTGAATAGTAGTGTTGGAGAGTTCCAAGAAAGATCAATATTTGATGAAGAACTCTGCCTACCTTACAAATTTTGTACATAGATAGTGTATGTGTATGTATTTAAGAGAATTGAATAAAGAAAGGTGTTTGAAGAACCATTTTTTAATATCATTGATTCCTATGAAGTTAATTACTATTTTTTATTGTTAATAATTATTATATTTATTTATTATGATCATTATTTATTTGATAAGGTGGTAACCTAGAATATAGTCTATTTGAGAGTAAATTATGTGTTTACATAGTCTTGCATGACAAGTAAATTTACATAGTTGATGATTATTTGAGGGTTATTGAATGGATTGACGCATATAAATAAGTATATAGTTTTCTATTTATGAGAATAAGCAATGTGGAGGCTCAGATATCCATTTGGAAGCACAAGGTCAAAGAACCTTCACACATAATCCATATAAGCACATAAAATTCTATAAATTTGAGTTTAATATCCATTTTATGATTTTTAAAGACTAAAAAATTATTAAATAAGGTAAATGTATTTGTTTAATACCTCACATAGGTATTGGAAAGGTTTGAAGTTGCTTTATACTCAATTTAGCCCCTTTTTCATGCTCTCAACGTTGTACAGGCTTGTGCAAACCTAGACTAGGGTTTTAAATTTGTAAATGTAATAACTTGTAATATTAAATTATTTAATATTATATACAATATTTTATAGGTTATAAGTTATTACTTGACCAAACAGTACAATATAAAGGTCTATGTCATTGGAATAGGCCTAAAAAGACCTAATTTCCAAGCAAGGTATGAGAGAAGGACTTTATTTGAGAGTGGTAACCTAAAAAGTTGTGTGAAGATAAAATGGGATAAAGGGTATCTAAAAATATCTTAATTTTGATTGGAATCTTTTTATATTTTTCACACTTATTAAATTTGTGTGAAAATAGGGTTATAAGGAACTAGGCCTTAATGAGAGAAGAGTGGATTACTTGAGAAATCTAAATTGGGAGTTGAGTATTGTATTTGGATGTGTTATAGAGTTCAAATAGGTATGTGAATAGACATATATTACCTCATGATAATACAATAACTTTGGAATCATGTTTTAGGCTATTGAGGCCTGTAACCCTATATGTGAGAATGAACAAGCATGAATCAAGAATGGAGAATGGAGTTTATAAAATTGAGTATGAGAGGATGATGTTGATGCAATAATAAGGATGATATTGAAAATTGAGATGAATATTGGTAGGTATTAAAGAGAGAGAGGAGGACTAGATGATGCAAGGAGGCATATGAGTTAGTGAAGCCAAGAAGGATCAAGGGTGTTAAGAGAAGTAAAGTACTTGCATGATGAAATAAGATTAGTATATGAACTAATGGTAGAAATTAGAGCTAGGAAAAGGTATGAATATATTTAAGGCATCAACTCTTCATCGGGTGGTATCAGAGTAGTTAAGCTCTCAAAATAATTTATGCTTTTGAGTATTAAAGGTTGATATTTTAGGTTACATGAAGTTAAGTTGTAGATGAGGATAAGTTTGAAGGTAGGTATAGAGCCCATGTAAAAATTTTTAGAGTGTTTAGAGAAAGAGGAAAAGAGAGAGTTAAATATTTTTTTATAGAAGAGCAACCCTAAAAATAAAGAAGAAAGACTCCAAGAGAAGAGTAGTTCCAAGGTGAAAAAGACTTGGACATGAGTGTAAATAGACTAGGTAGAGGAGAGAACCTAGCTTGACACACCAAATCAAGGTGAAAAGGACTTTCATACGAGAAGATGAAGATAGATAAGGAAAAAGAGAATAAGTCCTTGGCTAAGTTAGAGTACCATAATGAGAGAGAAAAATGGTAAGACCCAAAGAGAAAAAGGTTGGTTGTTGAATAGGAAATGAGTGAGATATATCAAAGGATAGAGAGGATAAGAATCTTGGTGGAGCTCATGTATGAATATAAAATCCAATGGTATGGTTGTGTAATGAGGAATAATATATTTAAGAGGCCTCTAAGGCTATTTATGGAGAGAAGAATAAAGATTATCATGAGAGATAGTGAGAAGCAAAATAAATTGCTATGTAGGTAGCTCAAGGAGGAGATGAATAATTTCATAATGGATGAACAAATTGTTAGACAAGAGGAAGGTGAGCAGCACCTTGAGGAGAATAATATATCCAAGGAGGATGATGAGAGGAAACAACTAAAGGCATTAACAAAGTAACCTAAGAAGGAGAATATGGAGGTAAACAAGCCTCAAGTTTATAAATCTTATGATTTCTTGTCATGTGTGTATGCAGGTATAGAAGTGAAGAAATAAGAAGTCTATTTTGAGGACATAAAACTTAAAATTATGAATTAAATAAAGTATGAGAAATATACCTATGTTGAATAATAAGATAATTGGGCAACCATGTATAGAGGTACAATGGTATATTACCTTGAAATAGGAGAGATGCTTTGATAAGGAGATCTTCAAGAAGAAGGATGCCTCATTGAAGGAATAAAATAAGCATACGTGAATCAAGAGGATGGATTCAAGAGTTATGAATATCTAAAATCATAATTTGTATTTCATAAAGCAATCAAAGAGGTAGAATATATTACAAGTGATGAAGAGTTGCTAAGTGAGCAACAAGATCATCTATTTGTCTATGAGAGTTAGGATCAATTGCAAGTAGAAATGATAGCTTTAGATCATGCCATAAATAATTAATAAGAGGAAAAATTCTATCCTAGAATATAATTTGAAGAGATGAACACTTTGACATGAGATAATGGAGTCTCAAGAGAGAGAAAAATTAATGGATAAGGTAGCATACATTATGGAGTAGCAAGGGTGGATATAATAAGAGTATGAAGGAGTGTCTAGATTGACACAAGATGGAGATGGATTCCAAGTTAAATCTATGGTACAAGTTATGAAAGAGAACAAAAAATAAGATCAAATTTTAGGTGACATAAGTGCATAAAATCATAATCAAGCACTAAGTTGTAGCCAAGAAGATGGACATGAAATGGTACAAAGTGAATCTAATCAATTTAAAAGCCAAGGTAAGTTGAGCATATAATCATGTGAGTTAATCAAAGAACAAGTGTTCACATCTGATGATTCAAGTAAAGATCAAAGGTTAAGAGTACTTGATAAGGAACTTAAGAAGATGAAATGGATGCCTAAAGAGACTCAGAAGAAGAATACAAAAGTAAGAGAGGATGGAAATGACTATGAGGTCCTTGAAGAGAATATCAAGCCTCATGAGTGTAATTTTACATGTACTAATAATTATGGTGTAGATATGGAGATTAAAAAGAGGGATTCACATGATCACATAGATATAAAAAATAATGAGGCATAAGTGCTCATGATATATCCAAGGAAAGAGGAAGATAGTTATGTTCCTCACAAATGAGATGATTGGATGAATAATTCATGATTGGAGGAGGAAAATATCAATCCAAACATGATCCAAGGAAGGAGAAATATAAAGTTATCATTGAGAGAGAAAAAAGAGGGTAATATTATCCCAAGAACAATTCCAAGTAGCATGAAAATAGTTGAAGAGCAAAGAATCATGGAAGAAGATCTACAAGAAAGTGAGCAAGAGAATAAGAAAGTGAAGAAAGAACAAGGTAATAAGTTGATATTTTAAATTGTTAATTTTATATCTAATTTAGTTTAATATATACATGATGATATTAAGATAAGAGGTTACCAAGAAGTCTTGTGTTATGATGAAACTAAATTGTTCAAGGAGATATCATTGCATGATGAGTAAGGATATGAGAATAATCACCATGATAAGGTGGATTATCATAAAGAGATATCCAAAGATGATATAATTAAGAGTATGAAAAGGGTGAAGATTCATAATAATACATTAGATCATGAGGATGAAGGAGAAAGCATTACTAAGAATATAAATTAGCAAGGAGTGCATGAACAAACTACGATAAAGGTGGAAGGAAGCTATGGAGTAGAAGCTAGAGTGAATAATAAGAATCAACCATTGGAGGTAGATAATGAGGAATAAAAATTTGAGATGGAGGAGATATAAGATGAAGTGGATAAAGATTTGCAATAGATCATTTACTTCATGGAGGTAGAAGATGAATTGGCAAAGAGACAAGACAAGGTAAGGAGACAAAGATAAAGGCACCAACTGAGGAGAAATGAGAAAGATAAGAGGAGCAAAAACAAGAGACTAGAACATTATAGGAGAAAGAATTGGAAAATAAAGAAGTTAGACGAGGTACATTTGAGTAGGATCTGAACTTTTTCCACTTAGGGAGCTTGATGTAGATCATTATCTAAAATATTTTGAAGCTATAAGTTATTATCTAACTATAAAGTATGGTTTTTAGGTTTGTGTTATTAGATTAGGCCTATAGAGACCTAATTGTTAAGCACGATATGAGAGAAAAAGGACTTTCCTTGAGAGTGGTAACTTAAAACTTTGTATGAATCTAAAATGGGATAAATGGTATATAAAAATCTATTCATTATGATTAGAATATTTGTATATTTTTCACACCTATATTTGTGTGATAATAGGGCTACAAGGAACTAGGCCTTAATGAGGAAAGTGTGGATTGCTTGAGAGTTCTAACTTGGGGGTTGAGCATTTTAGTTGGATGTGTGACAAAGTTAAAATAGGATATATATTCCATAGTGATAAATAAGAAACCTTGGAATCATTTTTTAGGATATTGAGGCCTATGAATCTATATGTGAGAATGAACAATCATGAATCAAGAATAGAGAATGAAGTTTAGAAAAGTGAGTATGATGTTGATGCACTAAGAAGGATTAGAGTGAAAAGGGATATGAAAAGTGATAGGTATTTAAGAGGGAACAGAGGCATATGAGTTAGTGAAGCCAAGAAGGATCAAGGTTGTTAATATAATCAAAGTACCTGCATGATGAAATAAAATCAAAGATTAGTAAAAGACTAAAGGTAAAAATCAGATCCAACAAAAGGTATGAAGAGAGTGTAGGAAACATCTCTTCATAAATAGATATGCGAACTAATAAGTCTTCATAGAAGATGTTGAATCTACCTAAGTAGAGATTGTAGGATGATGAATGTCACTAACAAGATCCTCTAATTGAAGACTGAAGAAGCTCCATATGCATCAAATAATGTTTCTTCCCTTTGCCAAAGGAATAAAATGAATGGTGTACTATAATGTTTCCCATTCCAAAATGGAATATGAAGGTAACAGTATGAATAACTCTAAGTAAGGTCTAAAATAAAAGTGTGGCATAGGTCTGGCAAGATCATGCACAATAACTAAATTTAATGCCACTAAAGTGAACATGTTATAAGTAGGTGTAGTGAAGTTTGGATCACCCTAGAAAAGTGAATGTGTCCACCAAGTGCTTGATTAATCTCTAACCAAGGTGTGATTCATATACAAGTAACTATGCTCCTCATACATAATAAGAGGGTGAATTGCTCTATGTAATGATGGTACAATAGAATTAA
The DNA here is from genome assembly GCA_037957365.1 of Torreya grandis. Taxonomy (NCBI): domain Eukaryota; kingdom Viridiplantae; phylum Streptophyta; class Pinopsida; order Cupressales; family Taxaceae; genus Torreya; species Torreya grandis. Next base: position 3,924,546 of record JARHVA010000458.1, read on the forward strand.
AGGATATAATGGACTACATAATTCCATATACCTATAGAATAGATTGATGTCTGATGAGTCCTAGATAAATATACCTACACCTTGTAATTTTAGAAGTGGACCAGAGGTAGGTGGATCAAGAATTAACTCCTTAATATCTATAATGTGATAAGGAGATGGTGAAGGTGTTTCCCCATCACTACAGTAGTCATTTATGGTAACAAAAGAGTCATCAATCTCAAAGATGTGCTCAGGATTATATGTTTCATCAAGTATAGGTGAGTCTAATGAAGAATAATGGCACGAAACATTCACTGAAGGAATGTCTGTGTGAAGTGGAAAGCAAAGATCAATAACTATTGAAGTTAAAGAAGAGACTAGAAATTAAGCACATTGATCTATATATTAAATATCCACAAGAAGATAAGAGTCATCAATGCTCAATTAAGGTGTAATCTCACTAGAAATAGTACATTCCTCTAAAGTACCAATTTGTGATGGCTCTATAAGAATAACATCATGCACAAGAATGGAAGTAGAATCTATAATAGGACAGTTAAGGTATGGTACAATCTCATCCTATGGTGGTGGCTTGATAGAAGGAATAACATTGTCCACCATGGATGTATCATCATAAGAAATAGTAGGAGAGATTAAAATATCCTCCAAATATATGATAGGAAGAGGAGTGATATAAATCTTATCAATATCTCTGAAAAGAGACTGAAATATGATCTAAATAGTGTTGGTACACATGGTGAGCTACACATGATGATGTAGGTCCCATGAAATGTGCAAAAAATAGGTACCATGAACCTTATCACAAGTGTTAGCCCACTCAATGTACTTGTCAAAATCAATTGGAATAGGAATCTATCCATATAGGAATGGAATATGATTCTTTCCCTTTTTGTGAACAGGTGTTCCACATAAGCATGTTAAGAAGCATAGTTGGGTAACTTTTGCATCAAGTCCTTGGCCATTTTTAAATTATCATAGGCCCTTTATCTCTACATTTCTATTCCCTTACCAAAATTTTCTCGCTTACCAGAATATCAATATCCTACTATTGAGTTTGGTAAATCCTAGACAACATCCATAGTAGAAATCATGAATGAATCTAAATTAGAAGGAATCTATGAACTCCCTCCTTTCATCCCAAAACAGTTATTTGACTGTCCAGATATTGAGATCACTGAAGAAAACCTAGAAAAAGAAAATAGCCTATATAAACCTCTGGCTATTAAAGCTTCACAAGTATATAAGAAATATGAACTTCTAAAATCCAAAATTCTGTATAAGTCTACATATTTGTCGTTTGTCAAGTGAAGAATCAAGTCTGTCAAGTTAACTCTAAGCTATAATCCCAAGCATAATTTTCAAACAAATTTATTGTCTTTATTGCCAAAACCTGAAATTAATTATATCAGGTTACATGAAGATGTAAAATTTGTACATTTTGGTCTTATAAGAATCCATATAACTCCTTTGATTCCCAGCAATATTAAACCTATAATATATCTTGCACTGTGTGATAAACACCAAGTAAGTTTTAGACATGCCTGTCAATTGTCAAGTCTTGGTCATTTAAATGATGAAGTTATTTGTTTCGAGTTTTGTCCTAACCTCTCTGTCACAGTCTGTGATAAAGGATGTAAAGAAGTTAAGTTTGGTTCTTTAGATTGTTGGGGTTTATTCACCTCTCTTTTTGGTCTAGATATGTTTGGATAATTTAAGTCTGCCTCTATTAATATTTCTGTGGTATACAAAATGACAAATACAAACCACCCAAAGATCCTAGAAAATCTGCCATATGCTAGACGGCTTAGTGGTACTGTCTAGCTCCAAAAAGGTCATATAGAGTTAGTTAAAATACCTTCTGATTGGAAACTTGACTCGTTAAAAAATGTTTCCCCTAAAATGAAAGGTCAAGCTTCAGTACATAAAAGTGATGGCAGGACTGTGAATATTCTTCCTAAATCTTTGTCTGTAAATTCTTCTATTCTTTCTCCCTCCAGACCATCAACCTCTTCTTCTCGCAGAGCTATAAAAATAGGTCATATTTTGATTGAAGATGAATAAGTCAACCAAGGAATTAACCCAAAAGATCAATTACCTTGCACAATGATGAATCTTCCTACAGAAGATAGTCTAGAATTTTATACATAAAATAAAGTAACTATGTATAAAGGTGGAAGATGGCCACCACATAAAGGAATTCATAAGCAGCCTGTAGGAATAGTACAATATTTTGCTACTGCTTACCAAGGAGAGATTGAACCTTCAAATGAATTTAAACACAAGAATTATATTTCAAGATTCAATTCTCACCTGTTAGAGAATTTTGATGATCTTTGCAAAGATGTTTTGTACATTAGAAATAGCATAGACAAATTAACTATTCTTGAAGACAATACTAATGCCCTCTGTACAAATTTGCAAAGTCAATTGTCTTCCATTGACTCTAAGTTGGTAGATTTAGATGAAAGTCTTGAATGGCTTTCTAAACATGATCAATAGGTAGAATCCTCTGTTAGCCAGTTAACCTATAGAGTAGATCTCGGTCCCAATTTTAAGCCTAGAAAAAAGCACCCCAGCACTACTCTCATGCAATAGACACATGTCCAATTATAGCCTTGGTACCTAAATATTGATGATTTTTTAAATCCTTTAAATGAGATTTTAGCATGGTGCAACTCCATGAGAGTTATCACCATTAATTCTCATTTAGATCCAACAGGTACTACTAATTTTGCTTCTAAATTCTTTTGGAGTATTGTAAACCAATGGTGGGATTCCATGATCGAAGCCAAACAATTTGAAAGAGTCCATAACTAGCCTGATCCTCTAGCTACTTTATTTCATTTATTAATTAATGGTTTTGCACCTCTAGTCGCAAATCATGAACTAGAATCAAAAAAATGGATTCTCAAAATGGATCTGTGTGATTTAAAATAATTTGATGCTTTTGCCAAACAATTCAGAGAATTGGCATATGAAAGCAAGAGCTTTTCCTCCATGAAGATTAAGATCAAATTTCTTCATGCTTTACCCTATAATCTTATTGATAAGGTAATTGCTTATATTGATCTTAAGATTCTTACCATTGAAGACCTTTCTCTCTCTGATGTGATTGATTTTGCTAAGAAACAAGCTATGTGTTTAGTATCTAAGGCTAAAACTATCCAAAAGTTCATCAAACATCCCAAATTGCTCTAGCATTCCTTGAAACAACCCCTTTTGGCTATCAGCCATTTATACAACCTCACAAGCAACAAAAGCAACACGTAATCACCTTTCTTTCTAGTGTCACTCTTTTCCTCACAAGCACTCCTATGCTCCTCCTCACCATTTCCTCAAAAAATGTCGCATTGCTCACCCTCTATCCAAATATCCAATTTGCTACATCTATTGCAAACCTGGCCATATTGCTCCACAGTGCCATTGCAAAAACCCTATAGTCAAATCCATTTTCACTTCCAACATATTAGCGTGGTGGGATATCATTGATTCTGATGAAGTCTTTACCTACAAGATGACATCTATGAACCCATTTTAGATGATCTCCCTAAAAAAGATTCAAAAGACAATGAAGATGCAGAGGCTCTCGAGTCATTAGCTGATGACTTGAAACAACCGCTCACCAACATGTAACACCCATGGTACCGACCTAGGCACCATGACAACTCACAGTTGTCATATGAAGCACATGGTACTTGGTATTGCAATCACCATGAAGTACCAGAATTAGACAAAAGACCAAGGACACGAGGATACTATAGAGGAGAAGGAACAACTAGAGGGAGACAACCCTCAATGCCTCAAATACCTCCAACATTACAAAGGCCTCAACATCCTCCTTTGCAATTCTAGAGCTATTTCAAGCCAAGTTCCTCTTGGATCAAGAACAAGTTCACCATCACTAATTCTCCACAAGAAATACTAGCATCAAAGATAGAGCCACAGTGGGATATATTGTTGCCAATAGAAGAAAAAGAAGAGGATGAAGAAGTAGAAAGTTTTTTCTACTCAGATCAAGATTACTATCCAGGTGAATGCAGTAATCTCCAAAAAGAAGTCGAGGAAGAAGCAAAAGACATCTACCTTGAACAACCTCTTGTTCAAGACCCAGGGAGATAAAAATTGGTATGTACATGCATTCCTCCCTTAGAAATTCCATAACCAACCTATCTAACCCAACTAATTAATGGAAAGTTTGTCTAGTTCATTACTCTAGAAATTAATGGCAGACTTGTAGATGCCCAAATTGATACAGGAGCTTCTCTCTCTTTTGTAAAATCTCAACTCATCCATGATTGGAAGATATTGGATGATACCATGGCTTACAAGAGTCTAGATGTCCAAGGGAATAGTTTCATTTGAAATAATATAAACATTAACAAACCATTCAGATACAAGATAAAATCTTCTATGCTAATTTCTTTGCCCTAGATAGGATGCATGTTGATATCCTATTAGGTGGTGCCTTTATAGACAGATACTCACCTTATGGTTCAACCACAAAGAGTATCATGTTTACTATAGAAAATGAAAGGCTTAGAATTCCTCACCTCATCTATGCCACTAAACAATTTCCCAGTTCAATGACTCAAATACCTGATAAATAATCCCTACTAAAATCCAAGACATAGGTGAAAAGATTAAAACCACTATCTGTTCTGATAACCCTCAGCAGTTTTGGTCAAAGTCTATGCCTGAGATGGATATAAAAACCATAGAAGGAAAACATATGAAAATTGGGAAAAGAATCCCAATACCAGCACAGGATTATAACGATATGGAACTCTAGATCAAAGAGCTAGAAAGTAATGGTTTTATTGAAAAATCAACTTCTCCTTATTGCTGTTATGCATTTATGGTTAATAAACATTCTAAGCAGAAGAGAGGAAAGAAAAGAATGGTCATCAATTATAGGCCATTAAATGCCATTACTCTACCATTTTCATATCCTATTCCAGATAAAAGCTATCTATTAGAGAAGCTAGCAACATGTAAATACTTCTCCCAATTTGACTGTAAATCTAGCTTTTATCAAATCAGAGTCAAAGAAGCTGATAAGGAAAAGACAACATTTATCTTCCATTTCGGCCATTTCCAATGGATGGTAATGCCTTTTGGCTTGATGAATGCTCCTGCATCCTACCAAGCACATATGGATAAAATATTCCAAGGCACTTTTAACTTTCTGTGTGTGTACATAGATGACATCTTGATTTTCAGTCATTCACTTTCTGATTATTTTACTCATCTCTCCAGATTCTTTGAGCTGGAAAAAAATGTAGGAATTGTTCTAGCAGAAACAAAAATTTAGTTATTAAAAATTGAATGCAACTTTCTTGAAATGGTGATCCAAGATTCAAAACTGCAAGTTCAGCCACATATCAAAGAAAAGGTCATCAGTTTTCTAGATATTCTAGATAAAACTAATCTCCAAGATTTTTTGGGATTACTAAACTATTTAAATAGCTTCTATCCTAACTCCAGTGAAGACAAGTATTTTCTTCAAGAACTTCTCTAGAAAAAGAAAACTTACAATTGGCAGGAAGAACATACAGTTGCTATTCACAGAATCAAATCTAAAGTTACTCTTTCCAAAAAGAACCACTGGTGTAAAATTAACTTTCCTCTATAGGTATCTCTCAAGTGAAGTCGACATGACTAATAAGACACCAAAGAAGTGCAAAACTACACAAAAAATTGCAATGACCCTAGTTACAATAATAATGCATGTTCATGAAGAGGACATCAGACACAACTTATAATGTGTATAAATGAGTATTAAGTGCATGAATCAACATAATGAAAAATAATAATGTGTAAAAGAGAAAAAATATATATATATAACACTACACAATACCCCATTATAACTATCAATAGTGACTTGCCTTAAAGTTTCAAATACAAGCACACTCATATAGACATCAGGCACAACCAAAAATGCATCTTGAGTGATTATTACATAAGTACAAGGAATTGGAGGGACATCAGAATCTATCAATAATGCATCCAAGATGTAAATTTTTTGAATGATAGGTAGTTTTAGAGGGCCCAAAAATATTACCAATGCATAAATCATGAAAATAGGCACTTTTGAAGAAGATGGCATTTGAAAAAGAGTTATTGATAAAAATTTATGTGTGTTTGAAAATCTAAACTTGCATAAAAAATATCCACCCAACATAAATTTGAAAATGTTTGGAGTAATTGGAGACACCCAAAAAAAAATTGAATTTTTTTTGGGTTGATTGTAGATTTGGTTGGGTGCTAAGGTTAAGCCCCCACTAGTAAGAATCAAGATCTAAGCCCCCTCCATATGACCCACCATGTGGCCAAGGGATTAAGACCTATTATGCCTCAAAATTTCAAATGAATAGTGGCACTCTTGACCTGATTAAATTTGATGGATTGAATCAAAGTTTGTATGGTGTGCATACATGCACTGAAATGTCTACCACTAATCAAAAGGCCAATAAAGGCAATAACGAGGAGGAGATTAGAGGGGTTTAAATGTTCATATCTAGGTATAAATTTGATGAAGAACTACAAGGAAAGATAACAAGATCTGATTAATACTTAGGTAGGCATCACATTCTAATGTATGTCCATGCACAATCAAAAGTCTGCTAAGCACCAAAAAACTACCAAAACTACCTACAAGGGTTAGAAACTCTATTGAAACTAGAAAACCTAAAAAACTACAAATTTTGTATGACTCCTCTAAAAACTAACAAATACCCATTTGAGAACTTGAAAAACCTAGAAAAACCCTAAAATTGTTTCTTGGTTTGAGAATCCCATCGTATAGATATGCATGAAATCACTGAAAACCCATGAAACCCTCCAAAATGGTCAAAAATCACTATCATAAATCTAGGTCATGTTTACAAAAAAATTTATGGTTTTGATGCCTTCTAAATTTGATGGCATTATCTATTTTGCAATTGGATAATTCAAATGTATAGTTTGTATGAAGTTTTATGAAATCCCACCAAACCTATGAATTCACTAACAATCAAGAAAACCAACACAAATGAGTTAAGAAAAGATCTCATCGAGGATTTAAGAAATGAAAAAATGGTCATCATATCAATGTTAGGATACCATGTCAGATCACTCCAAAATATTTGAACCTCACAAATTATATGAAAACCCTAGGAGTAGGTGAGAGCAATGCAAATCAAAGTGAATTTCATATTAATCCATTAACTGATTGATTAGCCAAAAAGTACAAAGGAGGTACATTATATGGTGAGAGATTAGGTCACCAAAAAGGTAACAACTCAACTCTATTAGAAAACATATTAAGTGTAATTCGGCTAATGAAATTAAAAACCTTAAACAAGTTGACTAACCAACATGTAGGTAAAATCAAAAGTAGGAAAAATATTACATTAACATCAAATTCATAGACATATTATTTACCAACATATCCCATTATATATCAAGTTCTTGTTCAAAATAAGATAGTTAAATGGGTCTTGATGGATAATGGATTAGGTCTTAATATTTTTAATATATATATTTTGAATTTAATTGTTATAGAGGTAAAGGATATCAATTATTTAGACATGAATATTCATGGATTTGATAACATACCTTAGAAAGTGTAAGGGAAAATTACTTTGGATATAATTGTGGTCTTGTAAAAATAACTATAATATGTTAGGTTATTCCAATTGCTCTTAACTATAATATTATATTTGAAAGACCATGGATTCATAATATGAATGCAGTTCCTTATACCTTACACATGAGTCTTAAATTGAGTCATTAGGGAATACACTATAGTATGGATCACAAACCTTTAAATCAGTATGCAATAGTTAACCTATGTATAATTTCATACCTCGGATGTAACCCTCTCCTTAGGAGCATGGACATCCTATTTAGTATAATGATATGCCAACACTATAATCCACTCTAATTACTCTTCAACCACATGCATCATATTTAAATAAATATGGTTTCATTGGGCTAGAATATTTGTAAAAGTTGGAATACATAGTAAAAGGACTGGGAAAACATGCACAAGCCATTATTATTCCCATAATTATGTTTAATAATAAGGGTAAACAAGGCCTTAGTGAAATGGATGAATAAACTATAAATAAGGAAATTAAGTTTGAGAAAGTAAATATTTATACACATTGCCTTATATTAATACCTAAATTTGTGCATGAATTTCATCATGTATCAATAATGTAGTTAGTATGAACTAACCTCATTGATGATACTATTTCACCAAAAATTGAACATTGGTTGATTTCTTTAATGACGATTCTCTCTTAGAATGTTTGGGGTCATGTTATATCCCCCTCCCTTCTATCATAATAAAATATTTCCTTATACAATAAATGCCCATGCATATTTCAAATAGAGCTAACATTCACAAGATAATGTCTAATTAGGTGGTCTTGATACTATTCCTACTACACAGTATGTGGAAAAATATCAGCATTCATAAATAAATAAATAATTTAGTTCAATTATGGAATAGAGAAACATTCAAGACCACTCCTCCTTATATTCATGCTTAAACATGATGAAAGAAAGGTATTTAAAAAGGCACTACATGATTTCCACAAGATATTCTCTATTGGGCTTGTTTATATATGCTAGGGATTGACCATATAGTTATAATGCATAATATAGTTACTTATCCAGATGTAAAACCAATTAACCAAAAAATAAGAAAGATGCATATGAAATTAGCTATCCCAATCAAAGATGAAATTCAAAGGCTCCTTGATGTAGTGTTTATTATATCAATTGATTACCATGAATATGTTTCTAATATTTTACCATTTAATAAACCATGTGGCCAAATTATATGTTGTATAGACTTTCAAATTTTCAAAAAGCCTTGTTCTAAGGATATTTTCCAATATTGAATATCGACATGATTGTATACTTTATAGTTTGTATGAGATGTTATCATTTATGGATGGTTTCATTGGAGATAATCAAATAAAGATGAACCCTAAAGACTAACCTAAAACATCATTTATCACACTATAGGAGACATTTTTTTATGTGGTCATGCCCTTTAGATTGAAAAAACATAGGGGATAATTATCAAAGGGCTATGACACACATGTTCCATAAATTTATACAAAAAATAGTAGAAGATTGTATTGATTATTTAATTTAAAAATATAAATATTGATGGGATCCTTTTGTACAATTATGAAAAATATTCGAACACTTAATGAAATAAAATATACACATAAATCCCAAGAAATGTGTATTTTGGGTATCATCAATAAATATTTTTGGATATATCATGTCTCATAAATGTATTGAAATAGATACAATGAAATTAAAGGCTATTGTGGGTATGCCTCCATCAATAGGGTTAAAGTAGTTAAGGTGTTTACAAGGAATAATTAAGGTAATAAGATAATTTGTGTCTCAAATATTTGGTAGGATACAACCTTGTCATGATTAACAAATAAATATACAAAGTTTAAATTGGATGACAAATCAAAAAAATTGATGTCATCAAGCACTATCTATTTAATTCACCTATTATTATGTCTCCAATACTAGATAAGATTTTGTTATTATATGTTTTTCTATATATCATGCCTTATAGGCTTTGTTGGCATAATCTGATGATAATCATAAGGAATGGGAAATATATTACATTAGTTGTAATTTTATATTATGAAAAGAGTTACAATGCAATGGAAATGTTGTGCCTCAGCATTATTTTTTCCATGAAAAAAAATTGAATTATATGCTTAATATTGAAACATGTGTTATTCCAAAGGTTGATGCACTAAAATATCTCATGATGAAGCCATATATATCATGATGAATTGTTAAATGGATGATGCTAGTTATGTAATTTGACTTAAAGTTAATATCACAAAAATACATAAAGTAATCAGTGATTTTAGACCACTCAGTTACAACATAAATATTTGACATAAATCCAACTAAAAATGTTTTTTGAGATGAGTTTATGGTGTATTAGATTCACTATGATACTTGGAATATGTAATTTGATAGATCTAAATGTGCCTCAAGTGCTAGTATAGAAATAACTATAATTACTCCTCATGGACAATCCATGATATTACCTACCATTTATGCTTCTCATGCACAAATAGAATTTTAGAAAAAGAGGCATTAATTTTAGGATTAATAGTTATTATCATATTAAAATTAAATATATTAAATCATATGGATATTCTCAAATTATAGTTAAACAAGTTTAATAGGTTTAACAAAAAAAAAAAAAAAAAAGTGAATTCCCTACAAAAATATGGTACAACATTTGAAGAGATTCTTTAAGGATATTATAATTGAGAGAATACCTCATAGAAATAACCATCATGAAGATGTTATGTTAAATGGCATTTATCTCATTCATATTTAAATTAATTATGATTAGTTTACATTTAATGTAGTAAATTTTTTAGCAACCATCAATTATGACAACAAATTTAGACACATTATCGATATTTGTTTTAATCACATGTAGCACAACTAATTCAAAAAGGTATAGTGATATCTATAATTTTATTATATACCATTGTTATCTTGATTGATTTATCTATAATTAATAAACATATACTATAACATAAGTAATTCATAATGTTATAGTTAGGTGGGTCTTGTTCAAGTGACTATTTGAAGGATACTTACTTTTATGCCTTACCCAAGAGGAGGCTAAAAAAATATTATAGGAGGTACATGACTATGAACATGGGGACCATTTTGGTGGTAAAAAATGTCTTATAAATAATTTATATAGGGTTATTATTTGACTAAGATGGAGCATGAATGTCAATAACTTGCAAACCTATGTCCACAATGTCTGAGACAATAATTTGAATGATGAATCTTCATAATAATTACAATGTATTGTCTCACAATTTCCATTTTCCATTTGGGGATTTGAAATTATTGGAAAGATAAATAGAAAATCATCAAAGGGTCATAAATTCATTTATTACAGATATATAATATTTCATAAAATGTGTTGAATCTATACCACTATAATCGAATATAGGGGAAGACATGTAAGTTTCTAATGCCAAACATCATTTTGAGATTTGGCTTCTCATTAGCTTTAATAATAGATAATAGGCCATCATTAAAAAATAAGATTTTTTTTTTTTTTAATAATTTTATTCTAAATTCAAAACCAACCATACTTTATCCACTCCTTATTATCCACAAGGAAATATACAAGTAGAAGTAACAAACAAGGCAATTTCTAAATTATTAAGTAAAATAGTTACCAAACATGGCAAGGATTGGCATAACTAGATTATTTATGCTTTATGGGCATAACACAAAAAAATTGCATGCTCAAAAATAATAATCCTTACTCTCATATGTGGAAGAGAGGTGGTCTTTCCTTTAGAGTTATATGATCTTTACACAGTTCTTTGAAAGCCATTATTAAGGATAACTAATATTAGGAAAAATAGTTGCACGAGTTATAAATGTTGGATGAAAAATGCATTTATGATATTTCATATATAAAAGTATAGTATAATTTAATTAAAAAATAATATACAAGAATATTCAAAATCATAAATTTAAAGTTGGTGACATAATGTTAAATCAGAATCAAAACAATATCAATGCAGATAAATACATTAAATGCAAGTTTAAACCAAATTGGTTAGGACCATTAATGGTTACAAAAAAGGTGGGTACATGTTTTTATAATTTGGTTATATTTTAAAGGAACCCATGAGGAACCTTATGAAAATCATGCACTTTCATGTATTGTATATGTAAACATCTCACATTCATAAAATACAAAAAATGAAATATTAAAAAATGAAAAAAATTGGACTTATGCATGATATGAAGGAACATTAAGTTATTTATTTTTGTAAATTTTTTCTTGAATAGGTGTTAATGGTTCATATTTTATCTATAATAATCATTTCCATGCTTCACTTTCCTTTATTTTGTTCATTATTTCTTGTTTTCCATTTTCCAATCAAAACCAAAATTTGAATTTGCGAATGTGTTTTTGAGTGTTTTAGAAGCTTTTCGCATCTCTTAAGGCTTGGTGTTGTCATGATATTTCATGTAGGGGTCAATAAAGTTCATATACATGATTTATGACATTCTAAATGTATTAACCCATATTTTGTTAGGTTGTGGAGCTAAAAGCTTCAACTGATGTAGACATGGAGGAGTTGCTGAGTGTCACAGTCACCGATGTCGGTCAGGCCAACCGACGTCAGTCATGGGTGAACAGGAAGGAAACCAACATTGGCAGGAGTCGGTTGATGTCGATCATCTCTAGGTAGACAGGGACTGACATCAGTCGCCTGTGCGGTTCCAGAACTGTTCGTTGCACAAACAGTTAGTTCGTTGAACTGATTGTTTGCATTTAAAAGGCTATTTTTGGTCTTGAGTTACATGTCTAATTATTGTAAATTAGAAGTCTAAGTTTTGTTTAGTGTGGGATTTATTTATAGACCCATTGGCATGTATTGTAATTAAGAGCAAATAGAGGTTGGCAAGGTAGATCCTTCCAAGTGTAAGATCATTTGAATTACAGGTTGATGCAAGTTCATGGAGAAGATCTACATGTGTAAGTAAGATCATTTGAGTTGCAGGTTGTTTTAGGTTCATGGGAGATCTACTTGAAGTACTTTGAGTGCTTGTGTACTGGTAGGGTTATTACTAACTGGTTGGAGGTGAACACCAACTCTGTGTTTGAGTTGTGTGTTGGGACCATTTTTGGTAGGAGAGTGAACTCTTGATTGAGAATTACTATACACTTGGTGTGGGAAGCCTTTAAGGTGTAGAAGAGTGTGGCATCTCTTCATTTGTAATTCTTTTCTAGATGAGTATTAATACAAGATTTGGTATTGTCTCTCATATTCTGTGCTATTTGTGAATTCTAGTTACTTGTTCATTCTGATATAATTCTGTGTTTAGTTGCTAATACCAGGTAATCATGTGTGCTCTTATTGAGGAGCAAGATCCTGACAAGTGGAATCAGAGCTATTTGTTGTTCTTGATTCCCCATCAGCTGGTATCAGAGCCTTTGGTTGGGTTACTAATAGGTGTTTCAGATCTAGTTAGTGTTTGTTGATTACAGGTCACTCACAGGGGTTTCTGTTTGAGTGGGAGTATAGCAATGGTAGAAGAAAGTAAGCTAAGAATAGAGAAGTTTAATGGCAAGAACTATCAATTATAGAGGATGCAGATTGAAGATTATCTATATCAAAAAGATTTGTACTTACCATTGGGTGGGGTTGCATGCAAGCCCATGGATATGAAGGATGAAGAATGGGAGGTTCTTGATCTGAAGGCTCTGGGATCTATAAGGTTGAGCCTTGCATTGTCTGTGATTTCCAACTTATCTCAGGCTAAGACAACGGTAGAGTTGATGGAATATTTGGCAAATTTATATGAAAAACCCTTAGCTTCGAATAAGGTATTTCTTATGAAGCAATTATTTAATTTGCAAATGTTGGATGGTGGATTTGTACATAGTCATCTTAGTGATTTCCATGGTTTGGTAAATAGTTAAATTCAGTCAATATTATTTTTGATGATGAAATTAAGGCTCTCTTAATCTTATGCTCATTACCTGAAAGTTGGGAGAGTTTGGTAATGGCAGTTAGTAATACTGTGTCTGCTTCAAAAATCTTAAAAGTGGATGATGTTGTGAGTGTAATCTTGAATGAAGCAATTCGTAAGAAAAGCACAGGTGAATCATCAAGAAATGCTTTGAGTGTGGAAAGCAGGGGAAGGCAAAGAGAGAAGATCGAGCATGGGAGATCAAGGTCAAAGATAGGTAGGAGATCCAAGTCCAGGTATGGCAGAATAACCTGCTGGAAATGTGGAAAGGTAGGGAACTTAAAGAGAGATTGTTGGTTGAATGAAGATCAGCATGAAGGACATGAAGAAGTAGATGTTGCAGATTATTTTACACAGGATGCTCTAGTATGTTCCTTAGATAAAGTAGATTCTTGGGTTTTAGATTTTGGTGCCTCTTTCCATGCATCCCCAAATAGGAAATTTTTTCATGAGTATGTCCAAGGAGACTTTGGAGAAATTTATTTAGGGTATGGTAAGCCTTTTCAAATGGTTGGCAAAGGGAAAGTGAAGCATAAATTGCAGATAGGGAACACATGGGTGTTGAAGGAGGTCATGCATATCCCAATCCTGAAGCAGAACTTGATTTCTATTAGAAAGTTGGGTGATGAGGGTTGCATAGTAACTCTTACAGTAGACTCTTGGAAGGTTACCAAGGGTGCACTTGTTGTAGCAAGAGGTAAGAAAGTAAGGACGCTTTATCTATCTACTTGTATTACTAATTCTCCTTCTGGTTTATCTACTTCAGCTATAGATTCGAAGATGTGGCTTAATAGGCTTAGTCACATGAATAAGAAGGGGATGCATGTTCTTGAGTCAAAGGGTATGCTTTCAGATTTGAAAAGCATGAATCAAGATTTCTATAAGCAAAAGAAGAAAGTGACATTTCTTGAGAAATCTGATGTTTGTGACAAGAACTGGAAAGCCTTGGTTTTCAAGGAGAAGGTGACAAACAGAGATTAGCACAAGGGGCTAAATAATTTTAAGCAGAGCAAGGTTGATATGGACAAGGGTTTGATCCAAAAGGAGCTTGTGGGGTAGAAGTCATCACTCACAAGTAAAACACAAAGACCAATGTCAGTTAGAAAACTGACGTCAACATCTAGATAGGGACCAACATCGGCTATGTGCAGCCCGATGTTAATGACTCTGAATAGATAAACACCAGGATCGGCTGGGGAGAACTGACGTCGGCAATGAGGCAGTCACATGGAACTAACATCGGTCATTGAGACAGATTTTGGGTAGACAGCAAGCTGTTAGGGAGTCTCAAGTGCCCATATGGAGGACTTAAAGGGTAAGTAAGCCTCAAATTCATCATTTCCCTTCTTTGCACTACTTGTTGCTCACTGATGGTAAAGAACTAGGAAGTTAATAAAGAAGTAGAGCAGGTAGATCCAGGAAATAGTGGGAGCTTGGCATGAATGAAGGATGTGATTCCTTGGAGAAGAACCAAATGAGAGTTTTTTGGTGGAGTTTCCAACTGGAAGAAATCACTGAGAGACAAATGGATGTTAAGGATAAAGAAGAGTGGGAATGGACACGTGAGACGAAAGGCCAGGGTATATGGTCTTGTGTTAGTTGCAGGATAATAGAGGTTTGACCATTGTGTTTCTCTTTACCAGGTTGGATAATATTAGCTACATTATCTTGTTACTGTATTGTGTGCTTGTTGCAGGGTTACACATATAGGGAGTTGTTGAATTAAAGGTAAAGTTAGTTTAGAGGTGTGTCATGAGGAATCTAGGATCAGCAAGATTTTTTGGCATGAGTTTGTTCTAGAGACATGGAAGGTCATAGATTGATTTTGTCTCCAAATGATTGTGTGAAACCAGTTAGCACGCTGATGGTTGGATAGTTCTATGAATAGTGTCATGATTCACATAATGAGATTAAGTGCATGGTATGTACTAGACCTAAGATTTCCAAAGTAGTGGGAGTTGTCAACAAGTTTGGATCCAATCTGAGAAAGAAGCACTGGAGGGCAGTTTAGTGGATTCTCAGGTATCTGAGAGGGACCAGCAGCAAGTGCACATGCTGTGCAAGGTCAAGTTCTTTTCTACATGGGTTTGTAGATGCGGATGTGGTAGGTGATTTGGATGACAGAAGGTGCACCACATGGTTTGTGGTGGTTGGTCTTCAAGAGTGATCTTGAAGAGGGATACAAATCCAAGGGAACAAACTAGATAATGTACAAGTATAGGTACAGTTGCAACTGTTTATCTCCAAGTGGGAGATTGTTAGGTTGTGGAGCTAAAAGCTTCAACTGATGCAAACATGGAGGAGTTACTGAGTGTCATAGTCATCAGCATCGGTCAGGCCAACTGACGTTGGTCAGGGGTGAATAGAAAGGCAACTGACATCGGCAAGAGTCGGCCAACGTCGGTCACCTGTGCGGTTCCAAAACTGTTTATTGCACGAACAGTTAGTTCATTGAACCAATTGTTTGCATGTAAAAGGCTATTTTTGGTCTTGAGTTACATGTCTAATTATTGTAAATTAGAAGTCTAAGTTATTGTTTAGTGTGGGATCTATTTATAGACCCATTGGCATGTATTGTAATTAAGAGCAAATAGAGGAAGGCAAGGTAGATCCTTCCAAGTGTAAGATCATTTGAATTTCAAGTTGATGCAAGTTTATGGAGAAGATCTACATGTGTAAGTAAGATCATTTGAGTTGCAAGTTGTTGCAGGTTCATGGGAGATCTACTTGAAGTACTTTGAGTGCTTGTGTACTGGCAGGGTTATTACTGACTGGTTGGAGGTGAACACCAACTCTGTGTTTGAGTTGTGTGTTGGGACCGTTTTTAGTAGGAGAGTGAACTCTTGATTGAGAATTACTGTACACTTGGTGTGGGAAGCCTATAAGGTGTAGAAGAGTCTGGCATCTCTTCATTTTTAATTCTTTTCTGGATGAGTATTAATACAAGATTGTGTATTGTCTCTCATATTCTGTGCTATTTGTGAATTCTAGTTACTTGTTCATTCTGGTATAATTCTATGTTTAGTTGCTAATACAAGGTAATCATATGTGCTCTTATTGAGGAGCAAGATCCTGACAAGTGGAATCAGAGCTATTTTTTGTTTTTGATTCCCCATCATATTTTATTATATAAAACTCACTTAAGATTAAATCTTAAGTTGAGTTACTTGGTTAGACAATTTTGAGAAAGTTAAGGAGTTTGGAGGGAAGAAGGGAGAATGAGGGGAGAATGAAGATAATTTAGTGGTATGTGGGAAGGAGGAAAAAATATTAGAAGACAAAAAAACTTCAATATTTGGAGAAAATAAAGAGAGAAGTCTATAAAATAGAGTAGTAAACAAGGATGTGCAATGTTTAGCATTCAGAAATAATGGAAAGAATGTCTTATTGAGCTCCATACTATAATTTCAATCTAATAATTAATGTAAGTTTATGTTTATGTTTTTTTAAAATATAATTCATTATTTTTGAATATTTTATTACATGTTTCTATCTTGAAAAAGACAACTACATGTTTTTGGAGTCAAAATAAGGGTTTGATAGCCAAGAAAGGTGTTTATATAGTTAATGAAAGTGTCTTTTTATCATCTTTTGAGATTGCTCAAGGTGATAAATTGATTGAAATAATAGGATATATATGGTTAAAACATTTCCAATTTAAATATTTCAAAAATAGATCATAATATTCAAAATTTCCTTGACTGAGTGCTCTCATCCTACATACAGGTCTCCATACCCTAAACTAGGGTTTTGAAGACAAAAATCCTTATAAAATAAAAGATAACCCTAAAAAATTCTTGAAATTTTTTATAAAGGTGAAAGAGGATATTTTGGAAGTTTTCCAAATGGTTTAAAATTTATTTCATAGCTTGAAATAAATTTATTCTAATATCTCAATCTCTAGGCCTAATTCCTAGGCCTAAAAACCATGTTTTAGTGTTTTCTTGCATTTTCAAGTTTGGAAGAAGGTACAAATGAATATGTTGAGTTGATACAACATAATTTTAATGTGTAAAATCTATTTTTTTTCAAATAATATTTATTTTATTAATACTAGAATTCAATAATGCTTGTAGGCATAATTGTATCTCTTATAAACAAGTAGCAAGTTTGATCTTCCTTAATCCTTTTTATTTCACCATAAATTTTGGTATCAAAGAAAGATTATTTTTAATTAAAGGTGACCTAAGGATAAAAATCTCATTGATAAGATTGAATAACATTTTGTGAAAAATAAAGTTGTATGAAAGTGTAAGAATGTCACTTAGAGGAATAACTAGAGGTGGTGCTAGAGGAGGACCAAGGAGACAACCATGGGATGTGTTGTTAGAAGAGATGTGAAACTTGCAATCATGTTTGGAGGTAATATAAATTTTTCAAATAAGAGGTGTTATGATAGGTGATGTGAGTGAAATAAAGGAAGAACCACAAGAAGAGGTTATAGAGGAAGAAGAAGAAGAAGAAGAGGAAGAGAGAATGGAAGAAAGATTCTTGAAAATAATCAGAGGGATAGTATCCAAGACCAAATTGGAGGTTCTAATATATGGAGGTAGTCCAAATTTTTAAGAATTAGTATATTGGATAACTGTAATAGACAAATATTTTGATTTTGAAGGAATATCTAAAGACAAGAAGGTCAAGTTTGCCTATACAAGTTTGAAGGGGTATGCATCTCTTTGGTAGGATAGTGTCCATGAGGAAAGAAAAAAAATGTAAAGAGAAGATAAATTCATGGGACAAAATGGTAGAAAATTTTATTGAGTGAGTTTTTGGGGTTTTATTTCTTTGTGGGGGGAGGTAGATTCCCCCTTTAGGAATCTATGGGTAATCATGAGTTTATATGTTGATTTATATCCCACCTACCATCATGGTACAAATCCTCTCCCTTAGCACTGACATGGTTAGGGGAGGATAAATGGTTTGGTTTCATGTTAGAGGTACTTGGAGCATGATGAGAAACATAATTAGGTGCAGGCTGAAGTAGAATTGCTAAGATCTCAGGAAGGAATAGACTCAATGGATCAGGGACTCTAGAAAACTGGTATAGCCCTATCATAATGTAATCCAAGAGCATAATATGAACAGGTTCAAAAGTTACAAGGGTATAGTACAAAGTGTGGCTTACCCTTGCATGGTTAAGCATTGGGTGATGATGCTAGTATTTGATAGTATGGTTATTATAAAAGGGGAATTCTTCACTCCCAATCACCTCTATCATGAAAAGGTCTAGTATACTAACTAACCCCTCTTCGGGCTATTGGCCTTGAGGCTCTTGGAAATAACATAGTTAAACTATGTTAGTTTGAGGCATCTAATGTAATTAATGGGATATGGATTGGGTTGAATGTTAGGCTAGATGGGATTTAGAATAGGTGGTGGAAATGGGTTTTTGTGATGGAATCAAAATACCTCAAAAGCATAATGGGGCTTATTAAGAGCATTGAGTTGTGTAGAAATAGAGCTCCAAGGTCCTTTGGTTTCTAAGATCATAATAAGGTGAAGTTCTTGGTCAATTATATGAATAGGTAAATGATAGAGATTGGGTTGAATGACTCACAAGAAAAGATCTACTCTACTAGGTTGGCTATGCCCAATTAGTGTCATCCACAAATTTGAATGATATAAGATGAGGCTAGACCAAATGAGAATAAGGTGGGGAATGGAGATGAGACTAAGGATGGTTGATGTTTATTTGGAAAATATATTTTAAATATGGGCAAATATAGGTGGATTTTGGATGTGTTCTTATTCATCCAAAGTACTCAAGGAGTCAACAATAAGATAAGGAATCAAGGTAGAATAGATTTAATGTCTTAGCTTAGTCTTAATGTTGGTTTGAATATATGTATCTAGATTCGGTACTTCAACTCTAGTGAATAAACCTTGATGGATAAGATCTATTATCTTGGTAAGGGTCATCCAAAAGAGGTTAGGCAAAAGCCAAGTTAAAAGCATATGAACTTGTTAGACAATGGCTTGTTATGTATGTTTGTTTTAAATTTGAAACAAGGTTTTGCGTGGGGTGATTATATTAATAGACAAGGATTAGATTAAATGTGGAAGTTTTCACATGTGGGTAAGGATTCTAATGAAATATAGATGCTATCATGTGTTGGCAATGCTTTTTGACACTATGTTTTTGAGTTTTTGTTGATTTTGGATTATTTTTTTAGCTTTTTGAGTTTATGGAGATAAATTGTTTGCTTGATGAAATTAAAATAATGAAAGTAAAGAAATAATAAAACTTAAATTAAATTAAACCTTCTTTTTATCTTTTTCCAATAATTCATGATGCGTGCAAAGGAAAGAGGAAGAAACCTATACTACTATGCAAAGTATTGATTTTTTCCTAACTTTGCCTAGATGCAATCTAGGTGGTGATGTTTTGTAGTTTTCATTTCATCTATGTGGGATATATTAAAAATTAAAATTATGTCTTCCAAATTTTCATGTAATACAAAATGAAATATAATATAAAATAGTAATATCACAACACTTTTTTTTAACTTTTTTTGTCTAAAAACAAGTTAAACTAGCCTTTTAACTTTCTTAGTTTGTTGTAAACAAGTTTTTTTAATGATTTGCTAAAAGAGAAACAAGAAATACAAATTATTATTTTTTATTTTTAAGAGGGAATAACAATGCTTTTAATTCATCAAAACAAACAAAATCAGAAATATACTTGTTTTATTTGTGTACCTAAGATTGTCTAAAGTCTTGTGGTTGACTAGTTGGTTGTTTTGAATGCAAGAAAAATTGTTTTGGATTTGAAAATGAAATTATATGTTTGTTTTAAATGTTTTTAAAATTTACTAAGGTATTCCTATGAATTATTTATGAAATTTTTTGATATTGGAGAGAAAATAAATCTATTATAATGTGAGCACAATCAAAGCTAAATTGTTTTTCTTTTTGGTAGCAAAGATAATGAAAAAAAATAAACTTCTCTTCCTATCAAATTCTATCTTTTATAAATGATGAGATTAATCTAATGCAAAAATAACTCCACTAATCTAATCTAATAAACAAATAATACTAAAATCAAAAGAGACTCCAACTTGACCAAGATATATATTAGTTGGAATGCATGTAGTATGTTGATGAAATAATCCTAATAACTCCACTAATTTAATCTAATAAACAAATAATACTAAAATTAAAAGAGACTCCAACTTGACCAAGATATATATTAGTTGGAATGCATATAGTATGTTGATGAAATAATCCTAAGTATGTTAGTTCATTTTTATCCTTGTGTAAATTATGGGAACTCTATAACTAGAAGATGACCAAGATATAAAACAAACTGGGAAGGAGAAGAAACACAACCAAAAATGATGAGTAGTTGAACTGAGGTTGACCAATGCTATGATTTTTAAAGACTAATTTGATAGACTAATAACACTTCTTCACCTATGGAAATGTAGTTGACATGAAAACTATAGAGGTTGAACCTTTAGATAATTATATCAGTACTACAATTACAAAAGCTTCAAAATAAAAACTTCTAATGAAAATTTTCAAATCTAAAATCAATCCAAAAATGTCTTTTTTGTAGAAAGAGTTGGGAGCTTACATGGAGTTTAATTGAGTCCAATTTAGATTTAAAATTAAGAGGAACTCAAAATGATTGAAAGTATAAGAGGGAGTCTTATAGGCTTGATTAGAGGCAAACTTAAAATGGATCAAACAATAAACATGATAAAAAAAAATGTGAAATGCATCAAGGAATGATTCTTGGGAGCTAATTTTGGAAGATGAATAAAAGGGGATAAAACTGCCACTTTATGTAGGGGTGATTATAAAACTACTAATTTTGGTGACCTAACCACCATTTATATTTACACAACCACCCTTAGTTTAATACACAACTAATTCATTAATATGGAACCATCGTCTCTAATACAAAATTGTTGTGACAGTTATATAAATTGAAGGGTGATTTCTTAAATGAGGGAAATGTTTTTATCGCCTAAAGCAATAATTTTGGCCTACATTGGAAGTTTTTAAAATAAGTAGACTGAAGATACATAATGTAAATAAAATGGGACCAAAAGGGATCAATGGAGGAGTAGGTAAGTAAAATAGGAGCAATGAGTTAGAGAGTTCTCTATAGAGCACAAAATAAGATAGCATCACATCATCATCAAGTATGTATCAAGAATATCACATCATGTAAAATTTGGGTGCATATAGTATCTTCATCATTGTTAAGACCTTGTCTATAGGACCTTATGGGGCTTGATGTGAGAAGACTGGATGCACTAGAGGTGGATGTTGACAAGTAGGCATTTCTTCCAACATAGGCTCGAGCTATGCTTACACTTGGGCCTTATGGCAAGTGGCTACCTCTAGCTTTACAATTACCTCAACATCATTTTTTGGGATGAGGTGAATTTCACCATCTAGGTGGCCCTCATGGCGGTATGCAATATTGAGGAAAAAATAGTATTTCTCCAAATGGGATTAAACTATGCCCTAAGGATTCCACTCTTTATGTTCTACTTTGTCTAGGCTGAATGAGTCTCTATGTTAGGCCATGCCTTGCATTGCCTATATGATTTTTTATTCATGGATACTAATGACCATGGAAAAATTTAGGTAAGCCTTTTGTCTCCTACCAAGGTATAGACCCAAAAATTCATTGGCCAATTTTTAAGTTATCTCTTGCTTTGCAAGGTGGTCTAGGATTATATATGGAAGTAAGAGAGGAGGCCCCAAAATGACTTCCACCCTAATTATGGTGTGATCCTGATAATACCAATAAGATCTAATGGGTTTGAGATAATCTTGTATCTCATCTGATATCCTTGGCATCAACCTCTCATTTATGACACAATACACAATGGGTTAAAGGTGGTCACAAATGTCTCAAATATGATTCCAAAAGTGGTGAATGTAGATTTTATAAAACACAATGTGAACCACAAACTCCATTGGTACCCACTGAGGGAAATTCAATATCTTGAAGTCTAGGGTGGTGTAAAAACTATCCACTATGTAAAACATCATGTAAAAATTACCTCTAATGTGGAACCTATTTACTTGCTAAGTGAGGTTGAATGTGATGAGGTTCCCCAAATATGTGACCTCTTATCCCTTCATGATAATTATAAATAGGGGAATCCAAAAAATTTAATGTGAACCATATCACTTTCTCTATACAAGCAATTTAACAATAGCATGCTAGTGCACACCCACTCTCAAATTGTCTTGATTATATAGGAATCAAAGTTCTCTTTGTTTACCTAGTGATCTTGGTCCTTGTACTAGTCCTTAGTAATGTCATATATGTTATGAGTTTAATTCTAGGTGTCAATGAGATCCTTGTCACAAGTGATGGTGTACTCCAATAGGTTTTAATATTATTTGAACATTGGCTCAGAGATGTCTACAATCTTGAATTTGGTGTTGGGAGAGTACACGATGTTCACACTGACAGAAAACCCCCCAAAGCCTCTCCAAATTAGAGATAAAAAATTTAGTTTCAAAGAGGATAGAAAAAAGGTAAGGATTTCAAAAATTTGGTCTAAAACGTATGAGGGATAGGGACATATATGATGTCTAAATTAATTATGACATACTTTTTCACAAACATAATTTTCCCCTATTTACCAAAGACTACATATGCCATATAACCTGAGTACCATATATTTTCCTATGGTATGGATGATGCACCCATTTATTTCACTAAGGTAGAGGACATTTTTAGAGACACAAATGGTGAATTATTTATATACAATCTTTTCCAAGTGTTTCTATGCAAAATTGCTTTCTACATTCAAAGAAGAAATAAGAAACTGAAAGAAAATGGTCAAGGCTAGAAGTACTTGATAAAGTCGAGCGCACCGAAATCAGACGTTGGAAGATTCTCCTCTTTGGCTGTGGAGGAATGACACCTGTGAAAAAGAGACTAAAACACGGAAAGATGTTAGTCAAAGATATGGTGGGTTGTCAGGCGAACGCCTGATCCCGGAAGTACGAAGACTCCCTAGAAGGATATCAACCCACTGATAAAAAAGTAGAATATTGGACGCAAGTAGATAATAAAAGATAAAATGATAGAAATAAATGACAGAAAATTAAAATGTGTACCTGATAAGCGGCACTGTTCTGCACAGTCGCCGGCGTCAGTCTCTGTGGTGCCGGCATTGGTCTGGGAAGGTGCCAACATCGGTTGAAGTACCGTCGTCAGTCGGGGAAGTGATCAGCGTCGGTCGGGGCAGGTTTTGGACAGAGTCTGGGCGAGTTGGAGAAGGTCTTGACAGGGTCGGGACAAGGTTTTAGACAGAGTCGGGACGGGGTCTGATAGAATTAAAATAAGGTTTAGACAGAGTAAGGTCGGGTTTTTGGTCGAGTCTGGGGGTATGAACAAGGATGTAAAGAAGGGAGAAGATTCGGGATGACAAAAATAATGAATAACTAATAATCAGAAAGAAAATGAAAATAAACACAGAAAATACTTACCTGTCAAAAGCCGTGATGAAAGCCATAGTTGAGGTTGTCTGTGCAGTGCCAGAGTGAAACGAATGCTGGAGTTGGTGGATGCTGGAGTTGATGGATGCTGGAGTTCGGAGAGTCTGTAAATGTCAGAAATTGGAGAGCAGATTGAATGATCGGGTTGATTCTGATGAAGGCCTGGGGACGGTTTTGAGAGACGGTTTGATAACCGTTTCGGGAAACCGATCGGGAACCAAATGGTAACTGATAACGGATAACGGGATGGTGACCGACGTCGGCAGGATTGCCGACATCAGCCGATAAGTGACCGACGTCGGTGACATCGGCCGGGTAAAGACCGTCGTCGGCAGATGCACAATGGGGATAGAGTCTAGCTTTTAGCTCTGTGCTCATTTTTACATGCTGCCAGGGTCAAGGTTGGTGGAACAAGTGATCGACAAGGGTTAAATAGGCGAAGAAGAATAAGACGAGGAATGACCAGGGGAGTCGACACAATTTTGGTGTCTACATTTGCCCCTTTTTGTCTTGTTGGTTGTTCTGACGAACTGCAAGACAAAAATAAGAGTGATTGCCCCAGGTGAGGGATAAGGTTGATTTCATCTTGTTGGTTGTTCGAATGAACTGCAAGACAAAAATAGGAAGTGGATAGGTTGCCCCGATTATGGATGAGGTATTCCCCCTCAAAGCAGGAGTCGAGGGAAGGGAACCGAGAATCGGGTGCTGATTTGACAAAGAGTGGATGAAAAAGGGGTGAGGGTGAACGCTGCAAAAGTTGTGATTATGCGCATACCACTGCACGAGATGGTCAGGTCAAAAGTGTCACAGGTCAAGGGTCGAGGAGTGCCAAAATTGAAATAACTGGGCCCCAGCATTTAGTCATCTGCTGATCGGGTCACTCAATCTAAGCTGAAGCTCCAAATGGTCATCGTGTTCCAGGTATCCCAGGCTCAGGAAGTGCTCCTAGAAACACGAAAAAACCACAAGTAGGGTGGATCAACCGGTTTGCGATCCTATACTTGTGAGGGTCCAAAAAGGTCTGCGCATAATTCTGCTAACTAGTCATGAGGTAGCATACATGCAAAAACAACCAAGGCAACAGTGTCTTGGAAGTAGTCGAGGTCAGAGGAGATAGGCATGATCTCCAATGGTTGGTGGTCGAGGGGAGGAATGGATGAAAGGATGTGGCTGAGCTAACCCCAGAAGACCCCATGTCAACTGAGTGCTGCCTACATAGCCCTGGTGATAGGGCCTCAGGCCAATGTAGTTCTCCCTAGAAGGGAGGGAGGGTCAAAGGGATAAAATGGGTCGTGGTCAAGGACAAGGTTATGGTTAAAAGAAGGAAAGAAGGTTTGTCCATCAGAGAGACGAATAAACGAGAATGGTCGAGCTAACCTCAGAAGACCCCTATGTCAACTGAGTGCTGCCTACATAGCCCTGGTGATAGGGCCTCAGACCAATGTAGTTCAGACAAAGGGTTCGAGTGGTAGACAGGTGGTTAAAATGGTTGATAGATTGGTCGTGTTTATGATGAAATGATGAAAAAAAAAGATGTTGCAGCCTTTTCCAAATGGTGTATTCTGCAACATTAGTTGAGGGGTTTTTCATCCCTAGCAATATTCCATATTCGTGATGGATGTATGCTAAAAATGAATTGAGATTTATTTATGCTTCAGCAAGTATTGGTTTATGCTGAACATAAATTGTGGCGGGTCGATAGTTTCCATGTGTATTGGTGTCCATAGAAACTAGGATGAATAGGCTAAGTCATGTTGATGGTCTGAAAAGAGAGTTGAGTTGAGTCGATTGACAAGTGATGAAGGTGAATGTGACCAAAGTGGAGAAGAAGTGAAAAGCATATTGCTCTTTCATTGACAAGGACCAAAAAGATAGCATAGATAGGGGTTATGAGAACCAAGAGCCCCAGTCATGCGTGACATCGTTGACCGTGGTTATGTTAGAGCGGTAATTGAATCACTTAGACATTAAAGTGAGCTCGAAGTCCCTTGAGCAGGTGATAGGAGGAGGAAGAAGGGTAACCCATTTTAAGAGCAGAGATAACTTTGCCCCTTTTTATAGGAGACCCTGAGATAACTATAAGTCAAGTCCATGACCTTTTTTTTTTTTTTTTAAGCGCAGACTGATCAATGCGGGAAGCCTGCAGAGAGATGTCGTTTGCTTGGTGGTCAGGTTGTGAAGCTGATCAATGCGGGAAGCTTCTAAAATAGTGTTGTTTATTGCCAGATTTAGTCATAGCCATCCTTCGAGGGAGTGGTCTAGATTTTTGTTTAATATAAGGGCTTTTGAATAGCTGTCCTTCGAGGGAGCAGTCTATTAATTACAACAATGATAGTACAGCTGTCCTTCGAGGGAGCAGTCTGCTTTTTGATTTTGATATTGATATAGTGACCATGGATATTGTGACATCTTGATTTGTTTTGACAGAAATGTGAGTCGTGGACAAGATTATAGAAGGTCAAGGGCTCCCTTTTATGAGGACAAAGCATCCATACAACATAAAAGGGTTATAGGAATTGTTAAGAGGAATAGGGTTGAAAGGAGGTAGGATTAAGAGGATGGGGATTGCTCAAGGGACGAGCTCAAGTTAAGTGTCAAGTGGACGAATACTCGACTAACAGTAGAACGGTCGTAGATGCAACGCATTAAGAGGCTCAGGTTCTGGGCGTCCATCAAGAGAAGACAGACGATAAGTCCCTGATCCATACTTGTGCATGATAATAAAAGGTCCGAGCCAATTAGGAGCAAACTTGCCTCATTTACTTCGCTCCATATTGGTCACGTGTTGATTCTCTTTGAGGATGAGGTCTTCGATGTTGAAATCTCGTTCTCACAGATTTTTGTCATAGGTGCGTTTGATGTGACGTTGATAGACATGGAGATGATTAAGGGCAGCAAGACGGCGTTCGTCAAGTAACTCAAGTTGAGCTAAGCGATCTTGACGAAAGTCATCATTGGAAAGAATATCATGTAGAGAAATGTGGAGAGATGGGATCTGTACTTTGAGAGGTAAGACAGCCTCTATTCCGTACATGAGAGAAAAAGGGGTAGCACCCGTAGAGGTTCGGATGCTAGTGCGGTAGGCCCACAAAGCGAAGGGAATGTGAATGTGCCAATCCCTGCCTGTGTCACTGACCACTTTCATGAGAATTTTAGTGAGAATTTTGTTGGAAGCCTCAGCCTGCCCATTTGCTTGTGGGTAGTAAGGCGAAGAGAAACTGAGTTTGATGCCGAAGGAGTCGCATAGCTTTTGGACAGTTTTGTTTTTAAAGGACTTGCCGTTATCGGTGATGATTTTATGAGGGACACCGAAATGACAGATGATGTGGGTGTTGATGAAGTCGACGATCTTGTCGGCTTTTGTGGAAATGAGAGGAATGGCTTCCACCCACTTGGTGAAATATTCAGTGGCTGTGATGATGGATTGATGACGAAGAGACGAATGAGGATTAATCTCACCGATGAGATCTAAACCCCATTGAGAAAAAGGCCAAAAATCCTGAGCAATTTGTAAGGCGTGACTGGGAAGATGAAGCAAGTTAGAGTGTCGCTGACACTTGATGCAACGCCGAACATAGTCGCTACAGTCTTGATGAAGGGTAGGCCAATAATAGCCCAGACTAAGGATGCGCTTGGCAACCGAATTCCCACTGAAATGTCTGCCACAAATCCCGTCGTGGACTTGTTGAATGGCTTGAGATGCTTCAGTGGAGGTGAGACAGCGAAGAAGGAGGCCGTCGAAGCCTCGCTTATAGAGAAGACACCCTAGCATGGTATAGCGAGCAGTACGCTTGATAAAAGCTCGTCGTGCATTATTAGAGAGGTTGGGAGGAATGACAGAGAAAGATAAGAAGTCTACAAGTTGCTTATACCAAGCATCTTGTGGGCTAGGGTCTATAGTGTTGACATGATGAATGTGAGGAGAGATATATGAAGGCAACGGCACACGACGCACCGTGACAAAAAGTCTGGATGCAGATGAGGAAGATGGGATATGTGAAGCAAGAGAAGCCATGGTGTCAGCAAACTTATTCGTGGATCGAGGAACAGTCTGCAGGAGGAAATGGTTGAAAGATGTAAGGAGAATGTCAACACGGTTTTTGTACCTTTGCAAAATTTCATTTTTACAGAGGTATGAACTGTTGACCTGATTAACGACGAGCTGCGAGTTGCCGAAGATGTTGATGGACTTGATGCTGAGAGAGAGGGCAGTCTGAAGTCCCAAAATTAAGGCCTCATATTTGGCCATATTATTGGTACAATCAAAGTCGAGTTTAAAAGACAGAGGCATGGGCTCCCCTTCGAATGGGATTAGAATAACCCCAGCACCCCCACCTAGTTGACATTTGGAACCGTCAAAGAACATAGTCATCTGATAGGTGGTGTCATCGAAGGAAAGTGCAGCGATAGACTCATCAGGGAATTCACACTGCGAAGGTTGATTGTCAGGAAGAGGGGCATCTGCTAGTTGATCAGCGATGGTTTGCCCCTTGATAGATTTCTGCTGGATGAATTCGAGATCAAACTCAGCAAGCAGCATGAGCCACCGAGCCATACGTTGATTCTGATATGGCTTGGAGTGCATATACTTGAGAGGGTCGGTGTGAGTGATGACAAAGTTTTTGTGACTAAGAAGATAGTGGCGAAGCTTAGTAGCAGCAAAGACTAACGCCAAATAGAGTTTCTCGATATGGGTATACCGAGTTTCATAATCGACCAGTGTTCGGCTGATGTAATAAACGGCTTGCTCATGGTGATGTTCATCTCGGTGCGTGATCATGGCACCTAACGAATGGTGAGTGGCTGAGATGTAAAGGTAGAAGGGTTGGTCATCTTTGGGACAAGCTAGGTTGAGGTCATGATAGTCTGTGCAGATCCGAATCCCCCCAGTTGCCTTGGTGACTGGGACGATGTTAGAGACCCACTGTGGATAGTCGATGGGCTGGATGAAGGAGACAAAAAGGAGGCACTGAAGTTCCTCTTTAACAAGGAGGGCAACGCGGGGATGCATCTTTTGAAGCTTTTGCCTGATAGGCTTAGCCTTTGGTTTGGTGACAATGTTATGGGTAACGATGGTGGGGTCGATGCCAGGCATATCACTGTAAGTCTAGGCAAAGGCCTTGCTATGGTCAGAGAGGAAATGGGTATAGTCAAGCTGCTCCTGAGCGTCTAAAGATTGGCCAATCTTTAAGACATGAGGAACATCAGAAGAAGGAAGGTTGATGTCAATGGTTGATTCATTTAACATAACCTGGGTCTCAGAAGGGAGGGAGCACTAGATGAAAGAATCGTCAGCATCCATATAAGAAAGAATGGCGTCATCGTCAACGCAGTGAACAGTGTGAATGGTTGCCGACTCATCTTCGATCATGCTGGGAAGAATGAGAGGGAGAGATTTGGACACCCCATTGAGCTGATAAGTCAAGGTGTTCAGGTGAATGGTGTTTATGGAAAAAAAAAATGAGGAATGGAAACCACTGACTCCATAGGTGAAGGTGGTGAAACAGGCGAGTGTGGAGGAAATTGGTCAAGGATTGGTTCAGGACAAAGGTCTAAAGGGTCTTGAGTGGGGTCATGATATCCTAGACCATAC
The DNA here is from genome assembly GCA_037957365.1 of Torreya grandis. NCBI lineage: Eukaryota > Viridiplantae > Streptophyta > Pinopsida > Cupressales > Taxaceae > Torreya > Torreya grandis. The sequence continues at coordinate 3,954,184 of JARHVA010000458.1, forward strand.
CGTTTCTTGGCGTCATCATCATTGAGCAGTTGGATAGGCTGATGGGAGCCCTGCTCATAGCGTCTGAAACCAAAACCCTTCCATGCACACCTGTAAAGGTAAGTGTGTGCAAAGGCGGGGTTGCCAAGAAATGAGAAATCTGATGTGAAAGGTTGAGGTGAAGAAAGAGGATTACCGTCAAGAGGAGCTTGATTAAGCCCCCCATAGATGAGGTTGGTGCGAAGGTGAGGGGGACCATAAGGTATGATCATCCCTATCCGATGGTCGTAGCTGGGGCTGTGATGAAGGCGTCCATACTCTTGTGGAGTTTGGAACATGTCTAAAGCCAGCAAGTGATATTCTCCCAATGAAAGTCTTTGGAAGACGTCTTCCATGGGGTCTGTGGTTGTCGCTTGAAGGGGAGGTGTAAGGGCGACCACCTGTTGTGAACTGGTCGAAGCTTCCGCAGATGGAGACAGTGCCGGGGTTAACGGCTTGATAGGAATGAGGACATCGTTTGGACAGTAGGTGGTGTTGCATGTTTTGAAGGGCGAAGGGTCAGCAGGAATGGTGTGGACTTGTCCGTCATGCTCAAACTTCACACAACGGTGCAGGGTGGAGGGGACACAGGACATGGCACGGATCCAGGGTTGGCCCAGCAAGATATTGTATTGGAACTCTCCTTCGATGATGTAGAAGAGCTCTGAGACTGTGCGTGGACCAACGCGAATATGAAGGATGACTGTGCCAATGGTCGTGGCAGTAGTGTCATTGAAAGAGCGCAAGATCGCGTCAGTTTTGGAGATGCAATTCTTGGGAAGAGCCAACTGATCAAAGGCATGGGTGGAGATGATGTTGATGCTAGCGCCCCCATCGATCATAACGCGTTTAATGCGTGTCCGATCGATATAGGCAGTGATGAAGAGGGCGGCGTCCTGATCTTCCGTGTTGGATGTGGGAATCTCAGAATCGCTGAATGTAATGGAGGTGATAGGGGCTAAGGAGTGGACAAGGGCAGCAAGTGGCTGGGGATCCTCGGGTTGGACCTCTGCTGCCTGTAGGGCTTGGATGAGGGCCTGACGATGTTGGGGCGAGGTTTGGATGAGATCGTAGAGGGACATCTTCACAGGCATCTGGTGAAGCTGTTTCAACATGGAATCGTGGATTGGTCCAGAAGAAGAAGAAGAAGAGGAGGGTTGAGGTGCGCCAAGGATAGAAATCTTAGGCTTAGGTGGTTGAGGTGGATTGACAAAAGGGTAGGTCCAAGGAATGGCAGCTTTTTCTTTCGCCTTGTCCTTCTGTGACCTAGTGGTGATGTGAATGGCATTGATTTCAAAGATGGGAGGTGAAGATGATGAAGGGGTTGTAACCGGTTGATGAGATGTGGATGGATTTGAAGAGGTAGAAGGTTTATGAGAACGAGTCGGGGGGCGGTCGAAAGTGTCCTCAAAGAGAAGAGTGTCTTTCTCCAGATAACGGCGAATGACAGCCTTGAGGGCACAGCAAGTCTCGGTGTCATGTCCTGGTGTACGATGATATAAACAAATCTTCGTGTCGTCGAACCAGGAGGGTTTAGACCTGAGAGGTTGGAAAGGCTTGATGGGTGGAAGAGTTATGCTAGAAGTTTGCAAAAGTCATTGCAAGATTAAAGAGTATGAACCCACTAAAGGATCCGTGCTCATTGATGTATGTGATGTCGATGACTTTTGTTTGGGCGAAGTTGGAGGGGGTTTTCGTACCACCTTTTGGGTTGATGGTGCGATGACAGGCTGAGACGGTACACTCTTCATGAGAGGTATCGCCCTTTTGGGAGAGGGTAGGCTAGTGGTCGGCAAAGGAAGCAAAGGAGGCAATCGGTTTTGATTAAAGGTTGGAGCGGGAAGGACTCTGGTTAGGGTTGAAGGATGCGGGCCCAAAATGGAGGGCAATGGTGACGGAAGAGGAGGCGTTCGCCTCTGTGGTTTGGCAGTCTTTTGTGATTTAGGTTGAAGATTACTATTAGTTGAAGTTTGGTTTAAGTCCACCTTCACTTGTGGATGAGTGAGGTTGGAGACGGGGCGAACGCCAAGCGATTTGATAGGTTTAGGTGGAGTAGATGAGGGTTTTGGTTTTGATGAGGTTGATGGAGATGTAGATGGTCTAGAGGCAGAAATCTAATTTTTGTTGATAGTCTTAGGAGGTTCTGCCATGGGAGGATTAGCAGCATGAGATGAGAGGGCCCAGGCTTGTTGAAGGGCTGTGAGATGGTCCCACAATCCCTGATGTTCCACTTTCCTAGAAGGGAGAAGTTTGAGTCTCTCCACTAGTCAGGAAAATGGCTGAGAAGATGCGGGATGAAGTTTGGGCTCTTGAGAAGACGTCGACGGTTGTGGGACTGAAGGTGAGACGGGTGTAGTAGTCTCGGACCCAAAGCATGGTGAAGTCGTAACAGGTTCATGTTTGGTTGCAGACGAAGGAGAGATAGGTTCTTCCCTGGGTGGAGAATAAACTGGAGAATGAAGCTCCTCAAGCGGGTAAAGGGTAGGGATGATAGTGCCCTCCACTTGTGGTCGAGGAGTAGGAAAGGTTGGGTCTTCCATGGGTAGCAAGAAGGAAGATGGTGAAACTGGCGGTGTTGGTAAGGTCGAGGCGTCCTCTAAAATGAGAGAAGTTGAGGGAGAACTAGCCGGTGAAAGAGGTTCGTCCACATGTGATGGACTGATGGATGAACTCACCTCTTGGGGTTGGTTAGAAATGAGGGGCGAGACTGTATTGACTGTTCGAATATTATGTTCATGGGTATTGTCAGTCAAGGTCTGGACGTTGTTTTGGGTTGGTGGATGATTAGGGAACGGTTGTTTGAAAATATCGATACCCTGATTAGGAGGGGCGTTAGGATTGTCGAGGATGAGGTCACCCTTTTCCAACATGTCTTGGACTATGTTTTTAAGGGTTTTATAGTTGCCCGTGTCATGACCTTTAACACGGTGGTAGTTACAGAAGTCATTTTCCCTATACCACGCAGGGATGGCACGTGAGGGATCAAATTGTGGTGGAGGTCAGATCTGAGGGAGATTGATGGCCCCTTGTTTGACGAGTTTTTCCAGCATAGACGCGTATGATTCTCCAAGTGGAGTAAACTGTCGCTATATGTATCTCTTCTGAAATTGACGAGTGGCGCTCATAGATGTGGATGGTTCAGATTGATTAGTTGAAGGTGAAGAGGAAGAAGATCTAACAACCACAGCATTTGCTGAAGCTTTAGATTTAGAATTGGATGAGGAAGGCTTAGAAGAGGGGTCATTGGTTTTGGAGTTGGGATTCTTACTCCGTAACTTGACTTTATTCTCCTCAATGGCACGTAACTCAAGTTTACGAGCCATCGTGAAGGCTTCGTCAAAAGTGTGGAAGGTTTGAACCCTCAAGGTAGAAGAAATATGTTTAGCGCAGGCTTGAGAGAAAAGTTCAATAAGCTCAGGCTGGGGTAAGGAAAATGAAAGTTGATTGATAAGGCCCCTCCACCGAGCGACGAAATCAGCAATGGATTCATCCTCGAACTGGCGGATAGAATAGAGGTCTGTGATGGAGACCTTCTTGGTGATATTGATGGAGAAATGACCGAGGAAGAGCTGGGCCAGCTGAGTGAACATGAAGATGGAATGGCTGGGAAGAGAGCTGTACCAGTCAAGTGCAGCACCCGAGAGAGACATGGGAAACATGCGTAAGAGTAACGCATCATCATGGGCGATAAGGTAACAGGCGTGTCTGAATGCCCGTAAATGTTGTTGTGGGTCTTCCTTGCTCTGGAAACGAGAAAACTTAGGAAGTTCCCACTGGCTGGGATATGGTCTGATGGGGACAGAAGGATGGATGGGCTCGTTGCAGATTTGTTCGTACGAGAGAGTATTGCGCGAGCCGGTAACGGAGGTCTCTAGGTTGGACATTTTATCCATCAGCATCTTGATAATATCTACTGACGGATTGGCAGGTGGAGCGCCTCCTAGATTGTAAGGCGCTTGAAAGAGGTTGGAAGAGGTATACGACGTAGTCGGTTGTACCAATAAGGGCGCAACGTATGGATGACTAGTCGTAGGGACAGAAGAAGTGACTAAGGATGGTTGGATGGAAGACATGGCTAGGTTTGATGTGGTCATGGGAGATTGACTAGAGGTAACATGGGCCAATGGATGGGTAGCCACCCTAGTGTTGATAGGAGTAAGGGTAGGCGGAATGGAGACGACCAAGTTTTGAAAGGGGGTAGAAAGTGGTTGAGTGGGTTGAGATTGATTGGGGGCCGAAACCCCGGTGAAAGTGGGCCCAACGATGGAAGGAGAAGCCACACTTGGATGGTTGGTAAAAGGTTGGTCATTGTTTGAGGTAATAGCCTGGGTATCTAAGGGTTGGACTACGGACGCCGTTGATACAGCCGTAGTTTCGAGGAGAGAAGTCAGCATTCCATAGATTGGATTGCCCGAGGAGTCTCGCGTTCGGCTATTTGTGAGATAGTATTGCAAGGCTGCGGTATTGAGGTCCAAGAATCATGCGAAATCTTGGTCCCCTTCTGGGATAATAGGCGTTTGGGTCAGAGATGGTCTGGTAGGAGTTCTTTCAGTTTCCGAGTTGAACTCCATTATAGGGTTGGTTGTAGGTGGGGTAGACGGAAGAGGATGATGCCTCGCGTGATCGACTAGAGCCTTGGCTTGACTACGAGTCAGAACCATTCAAGGCAAGGAAGAACGTCCTCACAAGCTCAAACAAGTAGATAAGAACCAAAAAGATGAAGACACAAGCAGATCCTAAAACCCTAGAAGTAAATTATTAGGATTATAGTGGCTTATGCCTTAGAATGTGTGTAGAGGAAGATTGGCTTTGTGAGTCGGGTCCTAGAAGAAGCAGTCTATGGAAGGTTTCAGGTTTTGTTATGGTGCTTAAGAAGTCTGTGTTAGGGTCTGGTACGTGGCCTGGTGCTAAGGAGCAAGCTCCCCTCACTTCACGATTCCAGTGGTTAGCTGGTTTCGCTTAGCCAAGATATACCTCGCCTAAAGTTTATACTCCGCCAGAGAACGGAGTGGGCTTCCCCCTTGGTGATGAAATCCAAGTAGGGTCACCAGGACGGGTAAGGTATCCGCTGGGGGATGAAATCCTAGTCGGGCCTTGTCTCAAGTAAGTTAAAATGTTTGTTTTGTGTAGGTGGTTTGGTCGTGTAACATCAAGTGATCTAGATTAATTCAATATGCGGTTTAATTACTATGTGTGGTCTAAGAGATGCAGGCAAACAGAAATGAATGCAAAGTGTTTTAATGCCCAAGTCGAAATGTTTGTTCGTATGAAGACGAATGGAGAAAGAGTCGAAGAATATGAGTTTTAGCTAGTCTAGAAGTGCAAAAAAAAAGAAATGTTCGTTTTAGTTTTGCTTATGATGTCGTTTAAGAAGAGACGAAAGGAGGCAAAAAGGAAGAAACCTAATGTGCCTAAATGAACGAAAGAAAGAGAGAAAGAACCCAAGGAGGACCTAGGGTCCCACCGGGCGTGCCAGAATGTTTCTATGCAAAATTGCTTTCTACATTCAAAGAAGAAATAAGAAACTGAAAGAAAATGGTCAAGGCTAGAAGTACCTGATAAAGTCGAGCGCACCGAAATCAGACGTTGGAAGATTCTCCTCTTTGGCTGTGGAGGAATGACACCTGCGAAAAAGAGACTAAAACACGGAAAGATGTTAGTCAAAGATATGGTGGGTTGTCAGGCGAACGCCTGATCCCGGAAGTACGAAGACTCCCTAGAAGGATATCAACCCACTGATAAAAAAGTAAAATATTGGACGCAAATAGATAATAAAAGATAAAATGATAGAAATAAATGACAGAAAATTAAAATGTGTACCTGATAAGCGGCACTGTTCTGCACAGTCACCGGTGTCGGTCTCTGTGGTGCCGGCGTCGGTCTGGGAAGGTGCCGACGTCGGTTGAAGTACCGTCGTCGGTCGGGGAAGTGACCGGCGTCGGTCGGGGCAGGTTCTGGACAGAGTCTGGGCGAGTTGCAGAAGGTCTTGACAGGGTCGGGACAAGGTTTTAGACAGAGTCGGGACGGGGTCTGATAGAATTAAAATAAGGTTTAGACAGAGTAAGGTCGGGTTTTTGGTCGAGTCTGGGGGTATGAACAAGGATGTAAAGAAGGGAGAAGATTCAGGATGACAGAAATAATGAATAACTAATAATCAGAAAGAAAATGAAAATAAACACAGAAAATACTTACCTGTCAGAAGCCGTGATGAAAGCCATAGTTGAGGTTGTCTGTGCAGTGTCAGAGTGAAACGAACGCTGGAGTTGGTGGATGCTAGAGTTGATGGATGCTGGAGTTCAGAGAGTCTGTAAATGTCGAAAATTGGAGAGCAGATTGAATGATCGGGTTGATTCTGATGAAGGCCCGGGGACGGTTTCGAGAGATGGTTCGATAACCGTTTCGGGAAACCGATCGGGAACCGAATGGTAACTGATAACGGATAACGGGATGGTGACCGACGTCGGTAGGATTGCCGACGTCGACTGATAAGTGATCGACGTCGGCGACATCGGCCGGGTAGAGACCGTCGTCGGCAGATGCACAATGGGGATAGAGTCTAGCTTTTAGCTCTGTGCTCGTTTTTACATGCTGCCAGGGTCAAGGTTGGTGGAACAAGTGATCGACAAGGGTTAAATAGGCGAAGAAGAATAAGACGGGGAATGACCAGGGGAGTCGACACGATTTCGATGTCTACACCAAGTGATTAGACACCTTATCAACATAAAATCTTTAACCCACCCTAACTAGCCTGATTTCCCTAATGAGCTTTAAATAGTGTGCATTTAACTTAAATGAATATAGGCCAAATATAATTTATATTAAGACTATAATGTACATGGGGGATGTTTTGATAAGGTTGAGAAATGTTACCTATATAAAAATAAAAAATAAACCTAAATCCCAATGAAAAATTATGTGCACCACCCATTATACTAAAGATGAGTGGGAAAATATGATTGAAAAATGGGAAGGTAATGAAAAAATAGTTGCATATAGAGAAATAAATGTGAGTATCTCAATAAAACTAAAAATAGGTTTCAAATGAACTTTGTTACTCATCATACAGGCTGAACATACTCTAAAGGAGTGTTACCTAAATTTTTAATTTTTATATGTTTTATCTTTATTTTAAATAATTTAATTTGAATTTACCATGTATTTATAAGTGAGTAAATAATATTTTTTTTTTAATATTTTCAAATGTAAGGTATTTGAACGTAGGCTAACTAAAGAAGACATTTGACACCTTAAAACTAATAGCCTACATCATTATTTCATTATGACATATATAAGTTAATTAATTCCATATAACTTTTTAGATGCCAGTACTAAGGTAAATTTTAAGAGCCCATATCCCAAACCCCCTTATATTTATTTAGGCAAATCTAATTCAAAACCTTGGTGAATCGATAAGTCCAAAATTTCCTCCCATTCACCAAATCATATTTTTATGTTAATAGGTTCAATCCAGGAGGTAAATTTTTTTAGGTTTATTCGAATGACCTAGTTAATATATAAGAGCCTAAAATTTTAATTAATGATGGTGAAATGAGTGATTGGATAAACATTATATATATTTATTTTGGTTGAGATGTTTAAACAAACCATAAATTCACATTCCTTCCAAGAGAAAGGATGGAGTGCCACACTACTTGCCTCAGCCTAGGGTAGTATCATTTGACTCCATGGGTGGGAGAGTCATTCAAATCTATCTATAGTAAACCCATTCAACACTATGGATAGTCAAGTCATTCAACTCTACCCATGGCAGTGTCATTTAGTTCCACCAATGGGAAATTCATTCATCTCTATCGATGGTAGAGCCAAAAGGCTCTACCCATGGCAGAATAGTTTGGTTGTGCTAATGGTGTAGTCATTTGGCTCTACCAAATAGGAGAGCTGAAAAACTATACTATTGGTAGAGCTAGAAAGTGATATTACAACTAGGCAAAATTATTGGTTGTGTCATCAATTAAAACCCTTTTTATAAGATCATATGTTTTACTAAATGGCCAAACCAGATAGCTCTGTTGAATGGCTAGATTAGATAGCTTTATTAAATGGCCAGATCGAACGATCAAATCAAATGGCTCTATCAGCACCCAGCTCAAATGACTAGACCAAACCAAAGGGTTGCTAGGGGGTCTTATAATTTATTCCCTCATTACTCATTTGATGCATTTGATTCTAATGCCATGTCCCCCCTCAGCCCCACCTATATAAATTGGAAGAATATCCTAAAGATTTACTTGGCTATATCTTGTAGAAATAAAAAATTCACATTATTCAAGGAGAGAGTTATAAATATGAAGAGAAATCAAATTTACAAGGGTTTCATAAGTGGAATTCAGATTTCATATGTCAAGAGTTATCAAAAAATGATGGTGTGCCTCTACAAGTATTACCATTATTTTAGACTAGCTGATATGAAATAAATTTAATCAGGTAGTGGTCAAGCTACCTCTAGTAACCAATGTCGTGAATCCACTAGATACCTCCATAATCCATCTAGAATCATATGGGCTAGCTAAAAAATGGTTGAGAATGTCTATTTTGAAGCTGTGGGGCATGATTTAGATGACAAGAATGATGAACAACAAGAGATGGTAGTTGAACAATGATCATTCAATAAAAAAGATGAAACCCTTAGTGACATAAAGATTGAACTATTGCATGGAATTCAACATTGATGATCAATCTATATGGTGGTCGCTAATCCTAAATTACATGCAATAGTTCAATATTTATGTCACTAAGGGTTTCATCTTTTTCATTATCTGATCATTATTTAACTACCATCTCTTGTTGTTCATTATCCCTAACATCTAAATTACACCATGCATTTTCACAATAGACATTATCAACCATTTTTTAGCTAGCTCATATGATTCTAGATGAATTCTAAAATTATTCAATGGATCCATGACATGGTTACTAGAGGCACTTCACTAGTTCTTGATTTAATCTTTTTCATATCAGCTGGTTTTTAAAACAAAGGCAATACTTATAGAAGACACACCATCATTTTTTGCTTACTATTGACACATGGAATCTGAATTCCCTTTATAAATCCCTTGTAAATTTTATTTCTCTTCATATGTAGTAAGCTCCCCTTTAACAAAATGTGAAATTCCTATTTTTATAGGATAGCTAGGCAAATGTAAAGGTACACATGCAGTGTTTTGCTTATACATTCCATTCAAAGTCACTTCGATATTCTTCAATATGTGAGGTACATTTAATTGTGGTTTCCTTATTTTTTTCCACCTAATCTTGGTGGATTTGCAAATACAATCTTGTATTTTTTTGTTTTCCTTTCTTCTTCCCATTCCCTTAAGCTTTAGCCCTGGTGAAGATTTTTTTAATTTCATTGGGCACTGTCATATGGCAAGGTCATTTAGCATTGTCGTTTGACACTATCATTTGGAAATGTTGTTTGGCACTATCATTCGGTGATTGTATTCAACTATGTCAGAATTCAGAGGTGTTGTCTTGTTTTATATCAAGATCGAGGGGTATCTTATATATATATATATATATATATATGGTGAATTAATTTTTTTCAAAGATAATGCTGTAAAGGGTTGGCAAGTCGACCCCCAAAATAATTTATATCCCTTAAATTTTGGTGACCTAGTCCCATCTGTCGACCCTAAAAAATAACCAAAATCAAAATCCAAAAATTGGAATATTCATGAATTAATGAAGATTCACCACTAAAATGTATTATTAATTGGTTTTTTTTTTTTAAGAATCCAACTTCTAAATCCCACCACTTAATGATCACATACATATGTAAATGGAGGAAAGCTGAGAATCACTCCTAAGACACATCAAATTTGTAGAAGATATCCATGTATTTAACTTACCATGTTTCCAAAAGTGTTAATTGAGTATTAAGTTAGAATTCCAAGATTATTTTTTAGCAGTATTGAACTTTAGTTTGAAATTTTAGAAATAGGTTCTAAGTTTGAAAATGATAGCTCAATTATTTGTATTTGTTTATTATGTATGGAACATTAATTTCCTCCCAAAGTACACCTTATTTATGTTAATTGTAATATTATTTTCTTACATATATTAAATAAACATATATAAAAAAATCCCAAGAGATATCAATTTTGAGGCACCTATGTCAGGTTCATTGCTTTTAACCCAATCACAAAAATAAATCACCTCGAGATCGATATCTTTTGGTGTTTTTTATATATGTATATTTAATATATATTATCTAGTAGCAGCCACAAGTGTTTCGATCATTATTAATTTAATATAATCAATTTGAAAAATATTATATACCTATAAGTTATATGTACGTAATGTCTAATATGTTTAATAATAATATAAAATTGATAAGACTCTATGATGAGATTATTATTTAAAAAATTAATTAATGATATAATGTGATTAAAAATGAATATTTATCATCAAATAAATTATTATAAAGTATGTTTTGACTTATGATAATTATTATAGTTCCAAGGACTTAAGTGTCTCTTCTTTAACTTTCCTTATAGCAACCTTTTTTCCTGACTTCAATTTTTCCTAATGATTATATGAAAATGATGGTGAGATTTGAAGTCCTTCCATGGATTTTACATGAGAAATAGAAAAAAAAATTAACACTTTTATTATATGTATGTCTTATATCAATTATTTCTTTATTTCTATTGGTGTAATAATAATGATATGTAGATATGCATTTTTAAATAGAATTTCTTAGTACCTATAAAACTTGACTATAGAATATGTGGATGAAAATGGTGGGGGAATTCTTATTTTTTTGAATGTATAGTGAATATATATCCTAGAGATCCATTTACAATTCATAATTATATCATTATGTTTGAGGTTAACATGACCCTCATATTTTTAGAAATCAATAACTTGACATCAATTTATTCATTTTGACCTCATACTATAAAGTTTTATTGCACTAACCTTAATGGTAGACCCATGTATTCAATTCCTAAAACACTAATCACCTTTATTATAGACCCATATTATTAATTATTACAACACTACTCACATTCCTAGCATACATATACATTTTATTCTTATAGCACTCACCTTGCTAACATACTCATTGTTAATTATTTCAGCACTCACCATGCTAACTGACACAATATACTTTTAGGGTACTTTATAACAATCAGTTTCATCAATCCAATTGAAAATTGCACTTTTAAATTATGTAATATCAAGGTATGAAATGTATTTTAAGTTCTTATAATACACATATTTTTGATAGACCTATATTGTTGACTCTTGCAGCAATGGCATTATAAACCAACATAATCAAACTTTATCCACTTTAGACATTCACTTGAAAAGTATTATAATATTTTACATCCCTATTTTTAAATTTTAATTGATTATATTATTACAATGATTATGTTGGCAAACTCATGAATATATTGATGAAAGTGACTAAATCTTAGATTGAATTTATTGTGAAGTCCTATTTGAGATTATTTCTAAGACACCAAATTGATCTAAATATATATTTGTGCTTTAGAATACATTAATTTATCATTATATAAAATAAAATTTGAATCTCTTCTATTTATTAGATGCATTAAATAATAAAAAATGTGTGTTGACAACTAATAAAACTATTATAGTTGTTAATCTCTTAATCGATTACTTTTTGTTTAACTACTCATAGTTCTATAAGTTATGTTTCAATATTTCCTTAGGAATAGAAATGTAGAGGAAGGTTATAAGGAGATAAAAATGTGAATTTACTTGTATCTTTGGCCCTAAGAGAGAGCTATGATTATTATGATATTCAATTATGCACAGTATCCCAATAATAACTAGTATATGAAAAAACATTCACCAACCTTTTCTTCTCAAACTCCCCAAGATTATGGAAATTTAATTGGTGAAAAATGTCTATAATATTTGGCATAGGTGGTATAGGTACTTTGATATCCTTTTGACCATTTAGTTAGAATTCAATGACCATATTTTACATCTAATTATCATAAGAAGATCATCCTCTATCACCTAATGATTGGTGCTTGTCATAGCATCCAAGCTAAAATGACTATGATAACATGTAAACTTGTAAATTTTATTAGAGATTATCAATTTTATTATAGTATTTATTCTAATGAAACTCTTAGTTTTTTTTTAAGAAGGTGAACACCTCTATGCAAGTTATTCATTTCATATTCATGTAGATTCTAAAGGAAGTAATTTTAAGTAGATGTTAAGGAAATAAATATTTTAATATAATAAAATGAGATTTTAATCACATAAAAAAATTTATTAATTTTTAGTATTATAATTTTTATAAAATAAAATTTAATATATACATCATCATCCTCCTTATTCATTGATGCACAATTATCATTGTTTCAAAGATCATAGAAGGGGAGAGTTTTACAATTACCTTCGAAAGTGAATTTAAAAGATAAGGGAATCTAAAAATACTCAAATTTTGTCATGAATACTTGATAGTGTTAGTTTTGGCCCACGTTTAGCTTAAATAACTTGATCACTTAAATTGGTCTTATTTCACACCTCACTCTATCCTAAGTAATTATATGGACCCATCCCTTCTAAGTTGTTTATTTACACCTACATAAATATTATTAGGTGATAAAATATATATAATAATTTGTATGGACACTTAAAAATATTAAGATCAAACATCACCCTTCTAGGTCAGAATTGACCCTTGTGGGTCAGGATTGCCAATCAATCTTGACCTTTATGGGTCAATCCTACACTTCACCCAGCAATGATTTTTTTCAAAATTTAAACCCTTCCTTACAAGTTGGTCTATATTTTAAGATAGGTAGCGTGAGGTTTCAATAATTTGGATTGATATAAATGCAACTCTAAGCCACTTATTTTACTACTTAGAAATTTCATTATTGAGGCACACTTATATTATTGCACATTGAGAAAAGATTTTTTATTCTTTTTAAATCTATTTTATTAACTTGAACTAGCCTTTAGACAAGACGAAATATTATTCTATTCAAATCAAGGAAATAATTATCAAGTATTCAAGCCATATCTAGATGGATACATGTAGCAAAGGAACACTATCCCATTAAGCACTCTAGATGAGAGAATTATGTAGGCTTGATTCTCTATTCAAAGTACTTCAGATACGTAGACAAAATTCAATCATCACATGGATAATTTGATTCATCTCACAAAAATTATAATATCTCCTTTATTTTTATCAATTTTTATCTATCACAAATCCTAATAGGGTTTTAACCCTTAAGAGGTCATTTTTAAGTCATATGTGCATAGTTGAAGGTCAAAATTTTGCATATAGTCATATTTCAAGCAAGTGAAAGTGACTATATCATTAATTTAATTTTTTGTTTTTTAGGTCAATAGCAATAGTTGATCCTAATTTTTTCTAGTCAACTCTGACCCAAAATAGTGATAGTTATTATTTCAATTTCACATACATAATCAAATTGATCTAATCATTCAAGCTCTATTTTAGCTATGCATAGTCAAACTAATAGGTAGTGATTAGCTATGATTTTTTGTTCTCTTTACGATTTTAATAGATTAACTTTTTATTCATTCAATTTTTGTCCATTTTAGTATTTTACTTTCATTCTTCTAGTTAGAAGTCATTTACAACATTTGATACCCTTCAATTCATTTTATCTTGATTATATTTAATACATCAATTAATTCAAAATTTTGATCAAACATATTGGTGAACTAGTACATTTTTTAGCATTACCTCTTTTTATCTTTTGGCCTCTAGGATCTTCTTTTCACTTTCCCAATATAAAAAATCCAAAACAGTGATCTGATACTACCACTTTTTTCCATTTAGCATGTTGTTTTCACATTCTGAATAGAGCATACTATATTTTTCCATCACAGATAATATCGATCAAAAATAGTCAAGTTCACTATCATTAATCTCTTAAACCCAATGATAATAAATTATTTTATTTCCACAACCAAATAAAAAATTGATAAAATAGAGCCTTAATGCATCCAATGTTTTGATATTACACTTAGTTTCAATTCACACAACAACATTATTCATGCAAAACCTTTCCTTTATGTATTCTATTTCTCATACAAGTGTGTTACATATGTTGACAAGTGTCCATTTGATGATATGAGTATGTGAAATCATTCCTCTAAAGCCCTATTATATCTCCCACTTTCATTATAACTAAAATTCACATATATAGTGTGGGCATCTTGCTCATACATGGCCATGCCATCATATCTAGTGCATAATTTAGTTTGGCACATGTTTTAGATTGTCTAGATCCGTTCCTTTTCTTATAATTTTGAACCCATGTTTTATTTCCTAGTCTCTATTATTCTTGTTTCAAATTTTAAAAAAGTATGAATAAAAATAAAATATGGTGAAACCACAAAAAAATTCAAAATGTTCAAAAAATTCAAAATCAGGGCCTAAACATGATTAGACATCAAGTTTACATCATTACCATATTTTATTTACCCCATGATTGGTAGATAGGATAATATTTTTGTATCACATGCATTTAACTAGTATTTATTAGTGTTATATAGGACATAAAAATTTGAAATGAAACTAGATGTTGGAATTTCCTCTACCCAGTGGCCATGCCCTGCTAGAGGCATCTTATCTAAAGGTTACAATATTTACAAGTGTTACCATTCTATAAATCCTATATTGTGTTAAGTTATATACTCTTTACAAATGTCTTGCTAACATTTCTATCTTACATTGTGTACATAGGTGTGTTATTTGCTACGATATGATCACATTACATATACATGATGTAGACTATGTTTCTAGTTCTATACTTCATTGATGTTATTAATTGTACATAATAGATTAGATATTATTTTTATATTGTGTATGGCCCTTGGCCCTTGTGTGCAACAATTTATTGAACATCTTTGTGAGATAATTGTTTGGTATGGATGAAATTTGAACATGTCCATTATTGGTGGCCCTTGGCATTATGTGTGAAATATTCATTTACGTAACATTTAAACATTTCTCTTGTATATAACCCTTGGTATTATTTTTTGATATTGCATGTCATTAGTGTGTTTTTTTTTTTTGTGCTTATTTATCTTGTAAGTTCAATGAGTGTCATTATCTATATCATGCAATAACTAATGTGTAGGATTATTCTATTATAACTACTAGTATGAGCCTCATTGATACATTTATCTAGATTTAACACTTTACGTCTTGCCTCATATGTTACATGCATGCTTTGAATGATACATATATTAGTATGATGACATATATTCTTAGCACATACTAAGATATTCAATGATTATATATTGATACATATGATAAAATTAACTTTTATTTTTGAGATGAGTGACTTTTAGGACACATTCCTCACCTCAAAATGGGGGCATTTAAGTAGTATTTTCATACAAAGACAAGCTTTCATGAGCAAAAATTAGTTTTGGGTATAGAATACAATTTCAAATAATTCATAATTATTCAAACTTCAATCATCGATACATATTATGGGAACATATGTCATGCATATGCATTCACATTATAATAACATATTATATATTTATACATTTTTGGTGTATATGCATAATCATATGTGCACAATATTCAAACATAAATTATAAAATTTGCATCTATATGTAATTACATATTTTATGTTTTTCATATGGGGGCATGAAAAAAATTCACGCACAACATACTATATTTCAAATTCAAAGGGAATAATAATAATTCATGTCATACTTTCATTAAAACTTATCCATGGTCATGGTATGTCCATGGATGTTAATCATTCTATTTTGATCATGGATATAAAAACTAAGGCAAAAAGTGGCAATTGAATCTAAAATCTATCTACAGTAGTTGACTTGGTTAAAGTAAATAATGCATATTGGAGATTTAACATCCAATAGCATTATAGCCTACAAATCCATTATGTATTCTAACTTAATTCCATCTTGGGGTTATAAATACCAATAATGAAAATTAGGTTTTTTCATTCCTCAATATGTTATATTTTGTATACATGTTCACTTCAAATTAGGGTTTGATCACCCTTAATTATCTATGGTTCAACAAAGGAACCAATCCCTTAAAGTGATTCATGAGAAGCATCAATTCTCCAAAGCTTCAAAGAAGCATCATGTTCAAGCAAAATTTATAAGATAAGCATTGGATTCACACATATAGTTGTATTCCTTCCTTATTATTTAAAATATTTTCACATTCAAGTTATATTTCAATTTTAAATTTCACATATGAACATTGACTAAATTTACATCATTGCATGATTCATTATGGAGCACCTTGCATTATTGGAGCTTTCTCCCAAAGGCAAAGTGTGTTGTACATATTCAAGTATATCTTTATTTTTACTCTAGTAATTTCATTTTTATATTAAAGTGGGGAATGTACATACTCAAATTTGGTCATGAATACTTGATAATGTTAATTTTGGTCCACATTTACCTTTGTTTACTTGAGCACTTAAATTGATCCTATTTTAACACCTCACTCTATTATAAGTACTTGTACAAACCCATCCCTTCTAAGTTATTGATTTACACCTACAAAAACACTCTTAATTATTAAAAAACTCTCTAAGCATATATATAGATACTTCAAAATCTTATGATCAAATTTCACCCTTCCAAGGTAGGATCAACCCACACAAGCCAGGATCGCCAATTAATCCCAACCTTTGTGGTTTAATCCTACCCTTCACACAACAATGGTTATTTTTAAAAATGTAAACCCTTCCTTATAGTTTGGTCTATATTTTTATGATAGGTAGCATGAGATTTCACCCAATTGGATTTTTATAAATACACCTCTAATCTAAGTATTCTACTACTACAAAATTTTATTATTGAGGCACACTTATACTCTTACACATTGAGTAAATCTTTCATATTATTTTAAAATTTTATTTTATTCACTTTAAGCAACCTTTATCCAAGTCACAATCCTATTATATCTAAGTCAAAAAAACCATTATCATGTATTAAGACCATCTCTAGATGCATACATGAAGCAAAATAACACTATCACACTAAGCACTCTAGGTGGGAGAGTTATGTGGGATGGATTACCTCTTTGGATTACTATGGATACATAAGTAGTATTTAATCATCACAAGGGTAATTGGAGTTATCTCAACCCATTACACTCCCCCCTTTATTTTTGAAAGTTTTTAGCTATCATAAATTCTAATAGGGTATCAACATTGAATAGGTCATTTTCAAGTCATCTTTACACAACTGAAGGTCAAGATTTTGTATAGTCATATTTCAAGTAGGTATAGGAAATTATACCATTAGTTTCAGTTTTCCTAGACAATTCAAGATCAACCCACAAAGGTCAATAGCGATAGTCGATCATGACTATTTCTATTCAGTTTTGACCTAAAACAATAATTGTTATTTTAGATACACATGCATAATCAAGTCTAATTTGATCATTCCATCCCTATTTTGGCCACACACATTCAACCTAATATGAAGTGATAAACTAAGTTTTATTTTCATAGTTATCCTTTTCCATTCATTAAAACTTTGTCTATTTCAATATTTTACTTTCATTATGCTAGTTAGAAGTTATTTACATCATTTTCTATGCTTCAACTCATTTTATCTGAATTAATGTTAATACATCAATTAATTTAAATTTTGATAAAATATAACTTCACACTAAAAGATTCACAAGTCTAATCTAGAAAGCACTTGGCACATGAAGCTATATTCTAAGCAGTAAATTCTATATTAACAATGTATCAACATCTCTTATTAATTTCATTGAATCTATGTATGTGCATTTAAAATAAATAGGTGATTTTCATAAATAATATTTTAGTATTCATTTTTTTTAATAAATTTAAAAATATGAACAAATAATTATACATATAAATAACTTAATTATTAATATTTTATTACTTTATTTTATTTTATTTAAAAAAAAACTAACACTGATGTAAATGTTGATGTGAATGTTGGGTTATGGCTGACATAATTACATTGAGTTTTATGTCATCCCTAACTATAAATTAAAAAAAACTACCAAACTTTTTTAAAATGGGTAATTCTATTTCATTTGTTTATTATGTTTCCAGAAAGGCAAAGGAGGATCAGAAAAATATTTTGAGTCTAGTTGTAAGTGCATCTTTTAATCCTAACATTTGAACCTATTATTGTCATTACATTCAAAATATATATTTAAATAAAATGGTATGAAAACAAAAACCAAATAATATAAACTGAAAACAAAATGAAATATAGCCCCGAGATAATGAGTAATAATAATAAAAACTTTTCCTTTCGCTTGGTGTACAACCTTATCCAACCATGAGGAGAATATGGTAATTTTATATTATTATTTTCAAATACAACTCATTTTTTATTTAGGATTTCTATATTTTAAATTTCCAATATAATTTTTTTAATATTTATTCATTTTGAGGCTACAGTACTATGGTACTTACAAAAAAATCCCCAAAGTCTCTCCAAAATTGTAGAGAGCTCCTTTAGTTGTAAAGAGGTTAAAAAAAGGTAAGTCTTTTAGACTATGTGGTTTAAAATGGATGAGGAAGATATACAAATATGATGTTCAAATTAATTATGACATGTATCTTCACATCCTCAGTGTTCCCCTATATACTCATGACCGACATGTTTTCATATACCATGTGCACCATTTATCCTCCTATGGTACAACTAACACACCCATTTGATTCAATGAGGTAGGATAAATTTGGAGAGACACAAATGGTAAATATTTTTCGGACTATCTTTGTTAGGTTATTTTATACTTTTTAAGTAAAAAATCCTTTACCCATCTTGACTAGCCCAATTTCCCCAAGGAAGACAAAAAACATGCATTTAACATGTTAAATGAACATGCATCTAATATTAGTAATAGGAAAACTATAATATACATGGGGATGATTTGATAAGGTTTATAAATACATCCTATATAAAAACTAAAAATAAACCTAAATCCCAATGGAAAAGTATGTGCCCTACCCATTATATTAAAAAGGAGTTGAAAAATATGATTACAAAATGTGAAGGTAATGAAAAAAACACTAAAAACAAAGAAACAAATTTGGGTATCTCAAGGCAACCAAAAAAAGAGTTCAAATGAACATTTTTACTCATCGTACTGGATAAAAATGCCTTAAAGGAGTGCTACCTAAGTTTGTAAAAAAATTATGCTTTTTCTTTATTTTGAATAATTTAATTTGAATTTTATACATATTTATTTTCAAATAACTAATGTGTTTTAAAATGTTTATCGAGTATAAATTATTTAAATGTAGGCTAATTGAAGAAATTGTTAAATGCATTTAAACTAATAGTTTACGATAATATTTTGTAATGGTATATGTAAGTTAAATAATTCCATATAATTTTTTAGACATCAAAGTGAACATAGGATTGAAATAAGGGGAGATTAGTATAGTGTTAGTGCATGAAATTAAAATCCAAAACAAAACACAATAAATATAACACCTTAAGCCTATCTCAAGGGGGAGCATAATAACAAAACTAAATGGAAATACAAATAAAATACAAAATAAAATGACCTTTCACCTTCTTTGGATGCTCCAAATGGCTTGTTGAAGTGGCTTGCTAGACTTGTGCTCGATGAGTCTTCATCAAAGGAGGTTTGGCTATCTCCTCTTCTCTTTGGCACCAATGGCTTTGTGATGGATTTGTATTGGCTTAACAATTATGCATGATAACACTACATCAATGGCTTAAGAGAGATTTTTAACATTATAACTTTACACCAAAAGAGCTTAAAATTATTGTTGTGAGGCCTTGTATTTATAGATTTTTTTAAATGATCAAAATGAACCTGAACCATCCATCTCAAGATGAATATGTGTGGCTAAGAATAAATTCAATTTTTTAGGCCAAATTTAATAAATTCCCTCATAAATATTTGGGATAGAAAGGCATTAATGAGGCATGGGAGGGCTTAATCAGATATTTTATACATTTATGGTCTAGGGATGACTTCCCAAGAAATGATGTCACTTGATGATGCAAAAACTCATAATCAATTTCCAAAAAGAAATATTCAAAAATATCCATGTAATTATTAATTAGGATCATGATTTGAATCAATTATATTTAAGCATGATTAGTCAATTTTTGTACAAATCTTGGCAATTGGTGCATAAATTAATCAAATTGGTTAAAATGTCATGTTATTGTGACTGGATTAGAATTAGGATACGATGTTAGATGCATTGGATCCATTATCTCATTTAGGATATTTTTGAAAAAAAATAACAAAGGCATATTTCTCGTGCAATAAATTTGGTACAAAAGAGCAATCCAAAGCATCTAGGTGCGAAAATGTTATTTTAACTCGAAATGATCTAATCAAAGTTAGTTGTCTCATAAATTGCATTGCCCCATTTAGTGATACTCTAGCCAAAATAGACACTTGTATATGATAGTTTAACATCATTTATTTCATTTTAGTGTTTTTAGGCCAAATTGTGCATTTTGATAAAAATTGGTCAAAAGCCTAGTTGGAGGTTATTGGTGACCAATTTTAGGTGTCTATAATCAGTATTTTTAATTATTTATTATTTTATTATAAATGTATTATTAATTATTTCTAATTTTTAAAGAAACCAACTTTAAAACAACCCCACTGGATGATCTCATACATGTGGAAAAGGAAGAAGGTTGAGCAACACTCCTAAGACACATCGACTTCACAGAAGACATCAAAGTAAGTATTAATTAAGTAAATTTTGAAAAGTGTTAATTTAATATTAAGTTATAATTCCAAGATTATTTTTTAGTAATATTTAACTTGGGTTTAATATTTTGGAATTAAGTTCCAATTTTCAAAATAATAGCTTAATTATTTATATTTTTTGTTATGTAGGGAACATCAGGTGCCCCTTAAGGTTACACTTTGTGTATGTTATTTTTATCATTACTAACTTATATATATTAAATATACATATGTAAAAAAAACTAAGACATATCACTTTTAATGTGTCTATATTGGTTGCATCACTTTCAACTCAATCACAAAAAATAAGTGGCTTGAGATTGACATCTATTAGTATTTTTTAGATGTATATTTAATATATCTAATCTAGTAGAACCCTCAAATATTACAATCATTATTAATTTTACATACACAATTTGAAGAATATTATATATTTGTAAGTTATATTTAAGTAATGTCCAATATTTTTAATAAGAATATAATTTTGATATGACTCTCTAATGAGAACTATTCTATAAAAAAAAAATTAAAAATATTTAATATGAATAGAAAGGAATATTTCTCATTAAGTTAAATGAATATAAGGTAGTTTTGGATTATACTGATTATTAAAATGATGGTGATATTCTAAGGCCTTTCCATAAATTTTACATGAGAGATAATCACACACGCACTCTATATATATATATATATATATATATATATATATATGAGCAAGGCCTTCTTATTAATGTATTGATATTTCCCAAGCTAGTAATTAGAAAAGATAACATGTGTATTCCATTTCTATTGCTGTAATAATATGCATATATATATATTTTTAGTATATGTGGGTGGAAGTGGTGGGGCCATTTTTTATCTTTTAGTTATATTATGAATATATATCTTAGATCTCCTTTTACAAGTAATAATTATATCAATTTGTTAGAGGTTAGCATGACCCTCGCATATTTAGCAATCAATAACGTTACATTAATTTCTTCATTTTGACCCTTTGATGGATTAGTGTTCCATGCTTTAAGTGCATAAACTCACTTGATTTAATGCATGCATGCAGTTTCTTTCCATTATGATTATACACACTATCCTTTTGTTATGATATTGTCATTAAATCCATCCTTGATGACTTAATATAATGATGAATATGAATATAAAATGTGGTTGTTATCTTTTTAAGTGGTTAAGTGATTATTTATTATCCATTCTTCATACTAATTTTATTTTTAGTCTTATCTCTTTCTTTTCTTTTTTAATTTTAACTCTTTTTTTAAATATTATGTAGTTGATTTTGAAGTAATAGTGTAAAATGTGGCTTTTTTTTAGGGTTTTATTGACATCTCACATTATTATGATTGTTCTTTCCATTTTAGGTTATGCCTCTCAGCATAATTATATTTTATATATTATTTTTTTAAAATTTAAAACTTAATTAATAATGTGGGGATTATTATTTTATATGCAATGAGGCTTTAAATCTAAGAGAATGATTACACTAATGATGATGATCGTGGTCAAGGGTTAGTAAGAGTGCAAGTAGAGAGGTTGATGATGATGAATATTATACAAAATTTTATTCTTTGTAATGAGTTTTATGCCCTTAAAATATTGTATAGACTAGTATTCAATAATTTACAAACATTATGATGATAGTTGTGGATATATTAAGTATAATAAAGTCTTATTTTACATTCATGAGTGGTGTGAATTCAATTTTTTTTAAAGTATCTTAAACACATAAAATTTATTTTTTAATATGTTATTGCAATTTCTATAATTTATAATTAAAAAAAATGATGAAAAATTGCACTTCTAATAATTTAAAAAAATTAAAATATATATATATATATATATATATATTTAAATTTTAATTATTAAACATTCTAAAAATATTACTCAATTTAAATGTATTTGATTAATTATTACAAATATTAATTTACATATTATAGATAATTTAAATTCAGTGCATTATATATTTAAATCAATATATTTTAAATTTGTATTTATTTTTTTAAATAAATTTGGACTCAACTTGTGTCTAGTGAGAAATTTGAATTTACTAACGCAAGAATATTGATGTAACTTTATTGCCAAAAAAATTACAGACAAACACAATAAATTTCAAATTACTGACATAAATTTAGGTGATGCAGAGAGCATCTGCTAAAAATCTACCAATTCCATGATTAAAATCTCCTCCAAATCACCTATCATTATTTTCCATTAGTTTTAGTGCTCTTGACATTAGCGTAAATTTTGTATCATAATTTTAATTTTGATTTTAAGTGTTAAATTTGCTCAATTCTGACACTAATAGTGACACAAGATCATCAAATTATAATAGTGAAACATCACCTAAATATTTGCATGTGAGAGTCATGATACTAAAAAATATTATTCTTTTAGCACATTACCACTTGCCTTATGAGAAATCAATCACTACCCCATAATAATCACTAATTGATATTTCCTTTAGTCACCTGAACTCCATAATAAGGGACAAACAAAATTTTAAAAATAAACATGTTTCATTACAAAACAAAGATATGGGGATCTAAAGAATCTTTAGAAGGAGTTTAGTAATTTACATCCACTCAAAAGGATTGGTAATTTAAATTTTTGGAATGCAACCATTAGCAAGTCAATCAGATGGTTTACCTCCAAAAATAAATGGTTAAAATAAATAACTTGAAACTTATTGCTTAATTATTTCACTTTTCAAATAATTTGGCTCAAATTCTAATTTGTAGTCTAGCCCTTAATCATTACATTAATTTTGATTTGGGAATCACCTTCCACCACTAGATTTTATACCCTCAACACCTGACACATTGGAGGCCACTAACAAGTTACCAGGTTTTTGATAAACTATTGGTATCAAAAATGAGGTACAATGTCAATGTAACCTTTAACACTTCACTATGGGAGTAGATAAGAGAACTTATGCCTACTAGACATGGGTTACCTTGAAAATATCCATTAAAATTTAGCTTCACCTATCCCAAAGTAGGAGGATACCATCTTACTGATAGGAAAATTAGTACTCACATTCATGATATTTATGTAAGTCATTAAGGGTGAGGTTAAACTAGCACACACTACCGACATAGTGTGTGCATCACTCCCCTTAGACCCACCACTAGTCAACCTCCCCTATAGAGGTCATCACCAACTTTCCCCTCTCACCAAATTACCTACTAACCATTCACCATCAGCTAACCCAACCACACCCCATGTCTTCACTGCTAACTGTCTACTTGCATTAAACTTCATTGTGATTATCAACAGCTAACTCATTGCCCTGTGTGATCGATAATAGGCAACTACCAACTCATCACCATCCCCCTACCTACCATAATTGTCACCTCACCACTTGAAACCATAAATGCATCTCTCATCCTATTTTTACCCCCACTTCTACATTTCTTAACCAACATGCATTGTTCCCGTTATTCCACATTACCTCTCCTGCATTTCTTAACCAACACAAAATAGATTCCCCTACATTTCATTCTAGTTAGAGAAGAGGAGGTGACATTTTGGAATTTGACTGCATTTATTAAACACACAATCTCTCTACCTAAAGAGAAAAGGTTTGCCTACTTTTTAAAAACCTAGTTTAAAACCCATATATAATGCAAATTGTATCTAGCTCATTTAGGGACTTTGCTTAAACAATAACATTTTTTAATATTGTAATTTATGTGGCAGTTTGTTTATATATAAGCTCTTGGTTAAAAATAATTTAAGAATAAATAAATTTTGATTGTGTACACTAAATGATTAGTTGAAAAATCTCTAGACATTTTTTAGGAAATCTACTTTGTAAAAATTGTGATGGTTATGAAGCATGAGCAAAAGACTTCCAAGAAATGCATTTCACAATATCAGGGTTTCAATTCAAAGAAATAAATATTCATAGTATTTTTACTAACAATTTTTTTACATTCCCACCAAGTAACAACTCAACTAAATTCTTTACATACCAAATGAACCATTTCTTTAATTAAACAAGCATTTCCAATAATGAGTTACTCATAAATCTAGTTGTGTATATTCATCAACCACATCAATTCATTTACTCTTTATACATGCATTCAAACATAATTATCAACATTTATTTCATCTTTTTCAATCCACATTCAATATGAACATTGGTTATTTTAGTACTACCTTAATATAATTTTATTTTCATTTAATCAAGGAAAAAAGGAAAAGTATGAGAAGGCATCACTTATTTAATGAATAACTATAAAGTGAGGTATAAAGGGTTATATGATTTTATGATGATGATATGATTCCAAATTAATTGGAATATGATTATATTATGATATTTTTTAGTTTCCAAGTAGAAATTAAACTTAAATTGCAATAAAAAATCTAATTGAATGTATACAAAAATAAGAATAGATTCAAAGAAAGAGATTAGCCATAAACAAATGAACTGATATAAATGGGACAAAAATACCACCCACTTTGAGGAGGAAACCTACATAATTCACAATAAGAAGGAAATTAAATAGATAACTCAAAAAATTTGTTCAACCTGACTGAATTTAAAAACATCTAGAAATTATCAAAAAAAATAAAGGTAACCACCTAAATCCAAATGTACTATTTATAAAAAGAAGGAAAGTTCTTATTGTTGACCAAATTTTGACCTCATGTCAAAATTGGTCACCCCTATAGGTTGAAACTTCATAGAGGTGTCTAATATTTTTCATGGTCTCTAGTGGTCCTAAATTGTTTCGTGTGGTCATATTTATCCTTGTCAAGCATTGTCGAAGTTCTGGTCTTAGGTTCACTTGTCTAATTCCATGGTCAATCACAAGGACCTATTTATTAAAACTTTTTCAAAGGTATAATATAGTATAGTGTCATTATAAAAGGTTATTTGGATATCATTTAATGTCATATTATCGTACTCTAACTTTTATTTGACTCTTACTTGCAAAAAATGTCATATTGGCCACCTTTTGGCCCATTTAGAAGGGTTAGATGTGCCACTTCAAGAAATTAAAATTTAAAGAACATTAAAAATGTCTTTTATTTCATATGTTGGTCAAATAATGTTTATAAGTAGTTAGGGTCTAATAAAATATATAGTTTAATGCCTAATATTGGTAAAAGGACACTTTTCAAGAACTTGTATGGCATTGCAAGATTAGTTTTAAATTTAAAATGGTTTATAAGTACCCCTTGGGATCCCTTAGATAATTTTCCATATTTGGACCAAGTTTTAGCTTGAATTGACACTTCAGACAACTTTTCTTCTCCATCTCTGCCTTCACAAGCTCAAGAAGACAAATTTGCATTGAATAATATGACTAAGAGATAGAGAGTTAGGATATAAAAATTTGGTCATCATTAGGGGTTTAATTAATATTGAAATAAGTGTGATTGGTTTACATAATGGTGGACTCTTATTTATGAACAATCACTAAGAGTGATAGCATGTCATTATGGCCTATGCATTCGAGAGGGGTTTGTTCTTGCTCATTTTTATCCAGTTCATAAAGATATGGAGAGGAATTATTTTGAGGGTGGTTTTTATAGGTCTTACATCTCCTTTTCATGGTTTTTTAATAATCTAACTCATCTCCTTTCATTACCTTCACTTGGAAGAAGAATGTCTTAGTGTATAAGTTATTTTATTGGATTTTGCTATAAGTTATTATTTCCTTTTCATGGTGGTCATTCAAAAAAGATTATAGTGAGTTTTAATTCATTAGATATCACTTAGTTTCAATTAATTCATGTGTTATTTTTTAAGATGTGTCTTTTGTCCATCTTCTTCAAGTGTATGTTCTTTGAGACATTGTTAATGTTTGAACAAGTATACTGGAGTTTGATTGTTAACTTAGGATTAGGCACCAGTGACATAATATAGTGTGAGGTTATCATGATCACATTACACTATTGAAAACATGAAAAAATGAAGATTTCAATCCAAATGCACACTTTCAAAATGAAGAGTCACAGTTATTTAAGTTATATAGACTATAGAGCAGTGTGAGGATGCTTAGAACCATGAGGGCAACCTGATACATATACCCATACCTTTAAATGGTCTTTAACAGTATATTTCCTCCATCAATTTGTCTCTAATTGACTAGAGGATCTGATTCTCATTGCATAGAACATACACATGGGTTGACTATACTTGCAATTTGTACAGATCATTTAAATAGTTTGAAGGTGAGTTGAAATGGATAGAAGGTATTGAGCATTGTCATGAATATTTTTGGATTGCTAAATAATTAACAAGAATGGTATATATGGTTTGGATAGTTCTAAAATTTTAAGAACTCAAAGAGTGGCTTTGTGTATCCCTATGATAGTCAAGTAGAGACCTATAGGCCTCAAGCTTGTAGGTCCTCATTTTGGACCCTGAGAAATGTCAAACCATCACAAAAGGCAAAGATTCATTTATAGAGAACCTAATTTCATTAAAGATTCAAATAATGTTATAATCTATTGGAGATACTAGTCACTTACTATCAAGTGAAGGTTAAGGACTGAGTTGATGGTCTCAAGAAAATATCTACAAGTTTATACGAAAAATAAAGAAGACAAGTGGATTGAAAATGTCAAGTTAGAGTTATAGAAATTATAAGACCCTATAGACAATAAACAATCCCTCTGGTTTAGATCTTCAAGCATCATGTCTTGTAAAAGGAGTAGGTTCAAAATTCGTATTCATAGTCATGAGCCCTCTAAAGACACCTACAGGTGACTTATGGATCCAACTAATCTTAAGGAATAGAATAGAGAAACAAAGGTGTTGAGAGATGTGAAACCATTCAGTAATGCAACTAGGTTCATGAACTATTGTAAGGCTATTGATTTTAAGGGTAAATAACTCAAACCTTAAACATAATCAAGTTACCCTAGAAGCATCGAAAGGCCATGTGACATAGATTGACAATAGAGATCAAGATAATGAGAGTTGGCATAGATGTTTAAAAGGGGGTTTGAAACTAAATTATAACTTAAACCAATGTTTAAGGACTAGGAAAGGTTAGTGACATAAGGGTGAAGGCCTAAAACCCAACACATTCAATAGCCCTAATGGGAACCTACAAGTGGCTATAAGGGAAGATAAATTAGCCTTAGACCTAAAAGAAGAAGAAGAGTATATATAAGAAAGGCTTTAAGTTTAATTTGGGATTCAAGTAAGTACATGAACCATGGATAGGTTATTGATCTAAGAGTGATGTTTCTAAACCCTATTCATAGTCAAGTGACCCTAGAAGTAAGCTACAGGCTATTAGTGGATGGACTGATAAGTTGGTTCAAACTAAAGCAAAGGGGAAAAGGTGTGTGAGAGAGAATTTAAGCCTAATTGAGTATAAAATATTGTTCATATACTATTGAGGACATTATAGGGTGTGAATATGAAGTCTTAGACACAAGGTATAGTCAAGTAACCTTAAAGAGGAACCTACAGATTGTAGGCTTGAGATAGACTAATCTTAAGCCTAAAAGGAGACAAAATGCTTAGAAAGACTCTAAGGTCTACCTCAGAAGGTCATGAGGTTAATTTGAAACCAAATTGAAACATGAGGAAGCATATAAGATTGAAAAAAATGGTTTCCAAACCCCATACAATGTCAAGATACACATGCAGGCCTGCTTGCTCTTTTAGGTGAGTTTTGCTTGGATTGAAGAAGAATGACTATGAAGATGTTTGAAAGAGTTAATTTTGAATTATATATAGTTTTTTTAACACCTCAATATGACTACTCAGGTTTGATAACAAGATGAAAATGTCAAAAACCTAGTCTAGACCTAATTAAGAAAGGATACTCATAACCATACATAGGCCTCAGTTTAGTCTTGAGAGAATTGAAGATTTGAGGGATCTAAAGGCATGATCATGATTTTAAATTTGGTAAAAAATTATTTTATAATTTATAAAATACATCCATGGTATTTTTTAATTCATATAGATAGTGGAAGCACTCATTTTTTGTCTCAAACCCTACCCACTCCTTGGGCAAAGGGCAATCATGAGACTAAGAGAGCTTTGTTGACTGAAAATATGAAACAAGAATTCCCAAACCTCATGAAAGGCCTTGGAGGTGGTGAAAAGTCATAGAAGAGGTTTACGTATACTCTTAGGTGGAAACACATCTCAGTTTCCATCCAAACACCCTTGAGGGCTAGCAAAGAGAATATAGGCTCTTAACCCCAAGTACCTTGATCAGTGTACAAGTTGCATATAGAGGAGTAATAAGAAATACTAGAGAATGTAGAATATTTGAGATAGTTTTTTTGGAGTTTTTTAATCCTCTTATAGTAGTGGGAAGGTGTTTTAAGACCCCAAACTTAGTAGACCTATCTCACGCTAAAAAAACACTAAGCAAGCCACCCAAAGAGCAACTTTAGATGCTTATACCATTGCTCACACTTTGCATGGGAGTCTGAGCCATTTGGGATAGTTGAGGGTGTCTATCAAGAAGTTTTTTAAGTGGAAGGATTTAATTTAATGATATGTTCTTTATGAACAATTGTTAAGACCCCAAACATGTCTTAAACCTCTCTTAAACTTTGATAGTGACCAGTTATGGGGGAAAAAGCTCAAATGCATAAATAATGACATATTTTGATCCTAAAAACTATTGTTTGTTATTTATAACTCTAAGGAGGTTACTCACATGAACTTTGATGTTGAATTCACTTATATAGATTTTTGTAAATACCCTATTTTCACATGTTTTTGGTATTTTATAAGTGTTCTTAGAAGGGGAAAGCTTCCCAATCATGGGATGAGATCACTTGGGAGTTTTCCTAGCCATTAAATTTCAAAAAATTATAGTATGTTTTTTATCTAACCAAACCAGACCCATATTTCAAGGCAGTCTCAAACAGGCTCAAAATGAGACTAGGTGGTAAGGCCATTTCTTGGTTTGCATACTTTTAAAGGGTCTTAGGACCCCAAAATTGGCATGGAGGTTGGTGATGGAATATGTAAATTTAATCACATGTTTTTGGGTTATTTATAATGTGTGGCATAATTTTGGAGAAATAAAATAGGGTCCAAAGCGAGGAGGCCTAATTGAGGCCTAATTCAAGAGAGAGAAAAGTAGAAAAAATAGGTTTTCACTCAAAGTATGAAGATGAAATTTTACATGGAGATATAAATCCATATTGGGTCTTATAATATGCCATTATTTTTTAAATATAATTTTTATAACTCCATGCATAAGGAGGTTTATAGGTTTTTAGGGCTACAAGGAAACTAGGCCTAGTGAAGGCTTAAGGAGAAAAAGGAGTTCTTGGGAGTTTTTCCAAGAACCAAAATGGTGATTTTCAGGCCTGATAACATATTTTAAGACCATTCATCTATTTTTATATATCTTAAGAAGATCGACTTGAGTTTTAGGCCACTTAGACTAAACTAGATGTGGGAAATGAAGAGTTTTAAGACACCTATACACATGAATGATGGAATGGCAGGTCATAGGAGTTTCTTAAGGTATGTAGAATGTTAAATGAGTTTTATAATATTATTTCAAGGTGAATTAATGTTTAGAATTTCCATTTTTCACTCCTTTCATGAAAATAAGGGTAGTTTCCAAGATGTTAGTCAAGGTGTCAAGCAAGTTTGTAACTCCCACACCACTTGGAAGGCTACATATGCTTCAAGATTGATACACATAGATTTTTAGGTATTTTTTTAATGTAATATAACTCCCCTTAATTTTTTAACTCTCATGGACACTTGTCAATCTTCTTCTACCACACCTCTCTCTGTCTCTCTCTTCATACATTTCTATATAAGTAGACACTTTTGGATAAGTTTGTAAGATCCACATCTGATATGGCAAAGCCCTACTAGTTTTAATATTATTTATACCTTTGAATAAATATTTTAAATCTATTTTTTATTTCATAACTTCTTGTCTAAGTGTGTGAAATAGTGCATAGTGGAATGACAAGTAATAATCATTTATCCTTGTGTTCGCTTTACTCTTTCATGTTTTGTGCAAGTAATCTATTCTCTAAAAAGTATCATAAAGTTTATTTCATGTATTTATGTGTCTCTAAGTGTAAATAATATCATTATTATATACAATTATACCTCTTATTCATTCATTTTGAGAAGTGCATTGCATATCACTTTCATGTTTGAAATACTTATGTTAGAGAAACTTTGAATGTTAAAGCTAGTTTTGTGAATCATGTTTCATAGTAAAAGTGAATGGTATTCTAGTGGATATAAACTAGTTACATCACCTCATTATAATAGGTTACTTTCATGTTCCTTCTATCTCTTTTCATCCCAAGAAAGTAAATAGTATAGGTGATAAGCTACAATGAACATATTTAGGGAGCTAGCCCTTTAATCTAGAGTTTTACCTCTACTATAGGCAACCCACATGCCTAGAGGTAATCTAATGTTTGTTAGGTTGTGGAGCTAAAAGCTTAATTGATGCAAATAGGGGAGGAGGTTGCTGAGTGTCATAGACACCAGCGTCGATCAGGCCAACCAACGTCGACAAGGAGCAGACAGAAGAGCAACCGATGTCGGTCAGAAGTCAGCCAGCATCGGTCACCTCCAGGTAGATAAGGACCGACGTCAGTCACCTATGCAGTTCAAAACTACCAATTCATAGATAGTTAGTTAACAAACCAGGTGTTTGCATGTTAAGAGCCAATTATAGTCTCGAGCTACGGATCTAATTATTGTAATTAGGTGTCTAATTATTGTTTGCATGAGATCTATATAATAGACTCATGGGCTGTATTGTAAAGTGTGCTAGTTTGAGTTGAGCAAAATTAGCTCCTTTTGTGTGTGAAGTGAGTAAGGGTGTTCCTCTTAGTTCCATAGTAGTGCCAAGTGTGGGTGCTGGTTTTGGAGAATCAGAAGGGTTCTTCAAGTGTGTAGGATCTTGGTCAGTAGGTGTGCATGGCTACGTTAGGAGATCTACATGGGCAAGTAAGATCATTGATTTGTAGGTGTATGTGTGTGCAAGGTCTAAGGTTTTTAGGTGTGCAAAACTAGGTTGATCTATAGGTGGCAGCAGAATCAAGGTGACAGCAACACAATAGGGAGCAGGATCAGGTAGGATCTACTTGGAGTACGGTGTGTACTCAGTTGGAGAGCAAAGAGGAAGGCAAGGTAGTTCCTTCCATAAGTAAGATCATTTGAGTTGCAGGTTGTTGCAAGTTTAGGGGAGATCTACTTAGAGTGCATGGAGCACTTGTGGAGTGCGTGGAGCACTTGTGTACTGGCAGTAGTGGATACTGACTAGTTGGAGGTGAACACCAACTCTGTGTTTGAGTTGTGTGTTGGGATTGTAAGAGAGAGAGCTTTGAGGAAAGAATTACTGTACACTTGAGGTGTGGGAAGCCTCTGAGAGGTGTGAAGAAGAAGTGGCATCTTCTTTATTGTATTCTTTTCTGGATGAGTATTAATACAATTGTGTATTGTCTCTCATATTTTGTGTTATTTCTGAATTCTAGTTACTGGTGTATTATGGTTAATTTCTGCATATTAAGTTGCTTGGTAATCAATTGTGTGCTTCCATAATTCCCAACAAAGGTGGTGGTAGAGTTTTTGGTTGGGTGTCTAACAATGTTTTAATAAATTTGGAGAAGGCTTGAAATACCTATCCAAGGGTGAAAAATTGAGTGAACATTTTTATCATGTCTAATGGGACTATTGTCTCAAGCACATATTTTCAAGGTGAATGTTGGTATTGATAACATCATATCTGCATAAGTATGTTCTACTTAACATTTGGAGACTCCAATAAAGGTAATAAATGGTTAAAAACTAAGTTCACTTATTTACTTTGTTCATGATTCATGGTCCTTATTAGGTCAGTTACTAGTAGAAGTAATCAACCTACAAATCCACTCGCTCATCCTGAACTTCCTCTTGAAGTTCAATACCTTGAGCCTATATTGACATTTGAAGAGCAAGAAGATTTTGAAATTCAATAAGAGAAAGAAATTTAAGATTAATTTGAGGGAAACATGGGTAGATAACATGCTTTCCCAACCTTGAATACTAAAAATTCTATGTGTTGAACATTATCATTGGTTAAGGAGGAGATTATTGAGCATTGTCATTGATTATTGAGTTATTGGAATAAGTTTTGTCATTTATATCAATCTAATGTCATTGATGTCAAAGGTTATTGTGAAGGTTTATTATCAATTAATCCTTAAAGTATAAACTGATGAGTTTTTATGCCAACATAGTAAGTGTTGTTGAATGAGAGCAGTGATGTGAAAGTATTATTTGAAGAATGTTCTTATGTCAACATTAAGTGACATCATTGAGAATCAACATGAGTAAGTATAGGTCAGTATTTCAAGTGTCTATTATCTTTTAATGCTTTGTATATGCCTTGTGATAATATATGTATAGGTATCATGATGAAATGAGTGAGCTCCGAAGAAGAATGTATATGCTCTTAAAATCTTTGTAAGCAGTTCTGAAGATACTCTAAATGAGCTATGAAGATCCTCAGTGAAGCTCCAAAGAATCATAACAATGTTTAATCATGAGATATGTCATTTGAGTATGTGTTCAAACTATTAAAAGGTCAGCTCCAAAGATATGTGTATGTAGCTCTAAAGATGCTCCAAGTAAACTCCAAAGATTCTTAGTCAAGATCTGAAGATCTTTACAAATAGCTCTAAAGATGCTCTATTGAAGCTCTGAAGAAGAGTGAGTATATGATGTTTCTTGAGCATACACAAGAGTCATTGGAACATAGGAGATTTTTAAGGTTAAGTCTATAGGGTTGCTAGAAGGTTAGATTCAAGGCCTAAAGAGACTTGAAAGTCAAGGCCTAAAAATCAAAGAGAGAGATGGTGGTCAGATGAGGTATCATGATCAGTTTCCATAACATGGGTAAGTATGTGAACATTGACAAAGTTGAGACAAGTTTTTAAAAGTTTTTTCATGAAGTTTTATGTCATGGTTTATAATAAAATCTTGAAAAAGCATTTCAATATTTCTCAAGTGCACAAAATGAAGAGTTGTCTACCAAACAAGGTTTTTCTAGTTCTCCTTGGCATGTCCAGATTCTATATGAGATCTTAATTTTTTCATGGTAGATGAGGAATTGTTATATCTCAAATTTCTAAGCATTAGTTTCTAGAAAAAGGATCCAAATATTATTAATGATCATTAAGACTGGAAGATGGTCTAAACCCTCATAGAACCCTACCAATGACCTGATGTTGAAGATCTTATTCTAAATAGATTAGAATAGTTTGATATGGCTAGTTAATAGTTTAGAGTTTTAATTAAACTCTCCCAAGCATCTTTAGGTGTGATTGATTTCTTAGATGAGTGAACATACCCTACAAGAAAGTGCTTGTTTTTCAAAGATTTGTTGTAGAAGATAAAGTTGATCAATTCAAAGTTGCTAAGTGGATGAAGATAAAAGTATGAGACTTTTAGTTATTATCCATGAATTATTTTTTATAGGTTCCAAAACTCAAGTTTCTAAATTTTTTGATCCAAGTTGGCTAGTCACTAATAGACCTCGTCATGCAAATAGTAAAAAAATCAAGCAAAAGTGAAAAGATGATTCCTGATGTGTTTTCATATAAGAGTGATGAATTGAAGTGCATGATGATATTTTTTGGGACTTTAATAATCTATACATTCTTTGTATAATCTTGGAAGTTAGTGTAAGAGGTTGGAACATTGAAGCCAAAATGTCTTGTCTGATTGAGTAGAGTCTGTGAGAGAGAAGATCAATAGATTGGTCTATAAGCCCAATAGTTTATATTAAATATTATATCAATAGATGATATACTATTTTTTTGATGCATTGAAATAACTTGATCATATTCAATCAGGTGTCAAAATTTCATGTTTCCTTGATTGTGTTTTGAAGTCAGTTGACAGTTTTGAGTGAGTATCTTGAGCTTGTATACCCTAAGATGACACATTTGATGAATTCTATGATGACCCTAAGGTTATGAGGTTTTATAATATGTAATTATTTTGTCAGGAATCTAGAACAACAAACATGCTCTGATGCCACTAGTTGGGATCTTGCTCCTCAGAAAGAGCACAGTATGATTACCAAATATAAGCAATTGAATATGCGGAAATAACCAGAAACACAAGTAACTAGAATTCACCAATAGCACAGAATATGAGAGAAAATACACTATCTTGTATTAACACTAACAGAAAAGAATACAAACAAAGAGCCGCCACACTCTTTCACCTTACAGAGATTCGCCACACCTCAAGTGTTCAGTAATTCTTCTCACACACACTCTCCTACACAAAAACGGTCCCAACAACCAACTCACACACAGAATTGGTGTTCACCTCACCAACCAGTCAGTAATAACCCTGCCGGTACATCAAGCACTCTATAGCACTTCAAGCTGATCTCTCATGAACCTGCAACCTGCAATTCAAAGACCAAACTTACATGTAGATCCCCAATGAGCTTGCAACAACCTGCAACTCATAGATCTTACAACTAGAAGGAACTCTTCCTTTCTATCTCATGCTTTTTACAATACATGCCAATGGGTCTATAAATAGATCCCTAACTCAAACAATAACTTAGACTCTTAATTTAGACAATTGTCCTCGCAGCACAAGACTCTAACTGGTCTCAACATGCAAACTCTTCATTCACTTAACTAACTGTCTATGAAACGAGCAGTTCTGGAACACACAGGAGACCGACGTCGGTCCCTACTTGTCTGGTTTTGTCGACGTCGGCCGACTTCCTGCCGTCACCGGTGGCCTTCTGCACTGGACTCTGCCGTTGTCGGTTTTGCTGCCGACGCCAGTTCCTGTAGAACTCAGCAACCATCTGTTCCTCAGTTTGCAAAGGTTGAAGCTTTTAGCTCCACAACCTAACAATCTCCCACTTGGAGATAAACAGCTGCAACTTGTACATGTACTTGTACACCGTCTAGTTTGTTACCTCGGCTATGTATCCATCTTCAAAATCGTCCTTGAAGACCAACCACCACAAAATCCATGGTGCAAAACCTGTCATCCAAATTACCTGCCACATCCGCATCTACAACCATGTAGAAATAAACCTGAACTTGCATAGCATGTGCACCTGCTACTAGTCCCTGTAAGAATCCACTGAACTGCCCTCCAATGGTTCTCTTCCGGATTGGCTCCTAACTTGTGACAACTCCCACTGCTTGGGAAAACTCAGGTTTAGTACATACCATGCACTCAACCTCATTATGTGAATCAAGACACCTGTTCATAGAACTGTCCAACCATCGGCGTGCTAACCGGTTTCACACAATCATCTTGAAACAAAGTCAACAAATGACCTACCATGTCTCTAGAACACACTCATGCCAAAGAATCTTGCTGCTCCCAGATTCTCCATGACAAACACCTGAACTAGCTTTACCTTTAGTTCAGCAATACCTGTATATGTAACCCTCCAACAAGCACATCATATAGAAATAGGATAGTGTAGCTAATACTATCCAACCTGGTAAAGAGAAACACAATGAATAAACCTCCATTGCTCTGCAGCTAATACAAGATCAAATACCCTGATCTTCCATCTCACGTATCCATTTCTGCTCTTCTTCATCCTTAACATCCATTCGTCTCTCAGTGCTTACTTCCAGCTGGCAACACTACCCAAAACTCCTGTTTGGTTCTCCTCCAAGGAATCACATCCTCATTCATGCCTAGCTCCCACTATTTCCTGGATCTACCTGTTCTGCTTCTTCAATAACTTCCTGGTCCTATGCCATAAGTGAGCAACAAGTAGTGTAAAGAAGGGAAATGACGAATTTGAGAACTTACTTACACCTTCAGTCCTCCATATGGGCGCTTGAGACTCCATGACAGCTTGCTGTCCACCCAAAATTCGTCTCAGTGACCGATGCCGGTCACATCTCAGTCTACAGCTGACTGATGTCGGTTCCCTGTGACTGCCTCCCTGCCGACGTCGGTTTCTCCTGGCCGACGCCGGTCTCTGTCTGCCCCGAGTCACCGACGTCGAGCTGCACATAGCCGACGTCGGTCCCTGTCTGGACACCGATGCCAGTTTTCCTGCCAACGTCGGTCTCTGTGTTTTTCTTGTGAGACCTGACTTTTTCCCACGAGCTCCTTTTGGATCAAACCCTTGTCCAAATCACCCTTGCTCTGCTCAGAATTCATCTGCATCTTGTGCTAAACTCTATCCGTCACTTTCTCCTTGAAAACCAAGGCTTTCCTGTTCTTGTCACTAACATCAGATTCCTCAAGAAACCTCACCTTCTTCTTCTGCATACAGAAACCACGATCCATGCCTTCCAAATCTGAAAGCATATTCTTTGACTCAAGAACCAGCATCTCCTTCTTATCTATGTGACCAAGCCTATCAAGCCACATCTCTGAATCTACAGCTGAAGTAGATAACCCAGAAGAAGAATCAGTAAAACAAGTAGATAGATAAAGCGTACCTACTTTCTTACCTCTAGCTACAACAAGTGTACCCTTGGTAACCTTCCAAGAGTCCGCTGTGAGAGTTACTGTGCAACCCTCTTCACCCAAACTTCTGACAGAAATCAGATTCTGCTTCAGAACTGGGACGTGCATGACCTCCTTTAACACCCATGTGTTACCTATCTGTAGTTTCAGCTTCACTTTGCCTTTGCCAACAATCTGACAAGACTTACCATCCCCTACACAAATTTCTCCAAAATCTCCCTGGACATACTCATGAAAAAATTCTCTATGTGGGGATGCATGAAAAGAGGCACCAGAATCTAATACCCAAGATTCTACTTTATCCAAAGAACATACCAGAGCATCCTGTGCAATGTGACCTACAACATCTGCTTCTTCTTCATGTTCTTCATGCTGATCTGTACCCGATCTGCAATCTCTCTTTAAGTGCCCTTGCTTTCCACATTTCCAGCAGGTTATTCTGCCATACCTGGACTTGGATCTCATGCCCGTCTTCAACCTTGATCTCCCACGCTCTATCTTCTCTCTTGGCCTTCCTCTTCCTTCAACACTTAAAGCATCTCCAGATGATTCCCCTGTGCTTTTCCTGCGTATCTCTTCGTTCAAGATTACACTCACAATATCATCCACTTTTAAGACTTTTGAAGGAGACACAGTATTAGAAACTGCCATTACCAAACCTTCCCAACTTTCAGGTAATGAACACAAGATTAAGAGAGCTCTTATTTCATCATCAAATACAATATTGACTGAACTTAACTGGTTTACTAAACCATGGAAATCACTAAGATGGCTATGAACAGATCCACCTTCCAACATTTGCAAATTAAATAAACGCTTCATAAGAAATACCTTATTCGAAGCTGAGGGTTTTTCATATAAATTTGCCAAAGATTCCATCAACTCCACCGTTGTCTTACACTGTGATAAGCTGGAAATCACAGATGATTCAAGACTCAATCTAACAGATCCCAGAGCCTTCCGATCAAGAACCTCCCATTCTTCATCTTTCATATCCAAGGGTTTGCTAGCAACCCCACCCAACGGTAAGTACAAATCTTTATGATACAGATAGTCCTCAATCTGCATCCTCCATAATTGGTAGTTCTTGCCATTGAACTTCTCCA
Organism: Torreya grandis; assembly: GCA_037957365.1. Classification (NCBI taxonomy): domain Eukaryota; kingdom Viridiplantae; phylum Streptophyta; class Pinopsida; order Cupressales; family Taxaceae; genus Torreya; species Torreya grandis. The sequence continues at coordinate 3,992,498 of JARHVA010000458.1, forward strand.
TTCGTAGTTGACTGCTTTCTGTCATTGCTCAACTCCCACTCAAATAGAAACCCTGTGAGTAACCTGTAATCAAAACACACTACCCAGATCTACACCAATCTGTTAGTATCCCAACCAAAAGCTCTGATACCACTTGTTGGTATCAAGCTTAAGAACCTACAACCAAGGCTCTGATACCAGTTGTCAGGAATCTAGAACAACAAACATGCTCTGATGCCACTAGTTGGGATCTTGCTCCTCAGAAAGAGCATAGTATGATTACCAAATATAAGCAATTGAATATGCGGAAATAACCAGAAACACAAGTAACTAGAATTCACCAATAGCACAAAATATGAGAGATAATACACTATCTTGTATTAACACTAACAAAAAAGAATACAAACAAAGAGCCGCCACACTCTTTCACCTTACAGAGATTCGCCACACCTCAAGTGTTCAGTAATTCTTCTCACACACACTCTCCTACACAAAAACGGTCCCAACAACCAACTCACACATAGAATTGGTGTTCACCTCACCAACCAGTCAATAATAACCCTGCCGGTACATCAAGCACTCTATAGCACTTCAAGCTGATCTCTCATGAACTTGCAACCTGCAATTCAAAGACCAAACTTACATGTAGATCCCCAATGAGCTTGCAACAACCTGCAACTCACAGATCTTACAACTAGAAGGAACTCTTCCTTTTTATCTCATGCTTTTTACAATACATGCCAATGGGTCTATAAATAGATCCCTAACTCAAACAATAACTTAGACTCTTAATTTAGACAATTGTCCTCGTAGCACAAGACTCTAACTGGTCTCAACATGCAAACTCTTCGTTCACTTAACTAACTGTCCGTGAAACGAGCAGTTCTGGAACACACAAGAGACCGACGTCGGTCCCTGCTTGTCTAGTTCTGCCGACGTCGGCCGACTTCCTGCCGTCGCCGGTGTCCTTCTGCACTGGACTCTGCCGTCGTCGGTTTTGCTGCCGACGCCGGTTCCTGTAGAACTCAGCAACCATCTGTTCCTCAGTTTGCAAAGGTTGAAGCTTTTAGCTCCACAACCTAACATATTTTCCATAGTTGTTTGTAAAAATTGAGTTTATGCCTCAGTTGTTCAAGATAGATTTTTTTGTGTATGCTCAGGCCTTTTTATAAACAGTAATTTGAGAAAGGGTTCAAATGGTGGTTAGACCTAAAAGGTTTTATGAACCTAAATTTAAGTTGGATAAGGTATATTATAGTGTCATATGATTTTTTCCTACCATTTTAGGTTTTTGAATATGCTTCAAGAATGATCAAAGGGTAATGTGGTTCTAAGAAGGCCTATTAGGTCTCTATAAAGCCTAAAAGAGGAGTAAGGGAAAATTAAGATATGGTTGACCTAATGTATTTATTTATTAATGATTAATGAATTTTATTTTAATATTAAAAGACCTATTCCATTTCTGACCTAAGAGATAAGAATGTATGGCTGACTAAGAAGGATATGAATAAGTTACTTGTATAAAAGCAAGGTAGTTTAGGAATATTTGGGTGTGCTAAGAGAGAGTAGAGAATAAGAGAATGATATAGATAATTGGAGAGAATAATTAGGTCCTTCATAACATCATAAAATTTTCATGAATATATAATAGAAGTTTTAAATATGAGTATCAAGGTTAGAAGACCTAATCAATCCATAAAGAGAGATAGTTGAGAGAAGAAGGCTGAAAGCCAATTTGAGAGGGATAGAAGTGAGCGAAGAGATGAGAAATAATATCATCATATGTTGTATGAGAAATAAATTTTTATGAATGTGATCAATTATATAGGTGGTTGAGTTGGTGTTGAGTCATCTAGGGGTTGGTACCTCTTTTCAAGTAGGTGTTTGCTAAAATCTAGCTGAGTTGGTGATGATTTAGTTAGGGTTGGTGATCCATGTGGAGTTGGTAATTCACTAAAGATTAATGTTTATATTATAGTAATATATTAAATTTGATTCATTAGTGGGTTTTATTATCCTTGAGGATTTCCCATGTATATTTTGTGTTCATGTGTTTCATGCTCTTATGATTTGGTGCTTATGCTTGCTAAGATGTACATGCTTGTTATAATGGTTCTTATATGTTTAATGGAATTAAATGAAAATTTTTGATTATTGATTCACCCCACTTTTTATTCACTTTGATTCTAATAATTGGTATCAGAGCCTGGTCCTTTAAATTAGATCTAAAAACCTAAAGGAGATCCTAAGAATCAAGGATGACTAATCAACAAGCTCAAGGTGTTTCTTTACCAGTGAGCCTTTGTTATTCAATGGATCTAACTATGCCTTTTAAAATGTTATAATTAAAATATATCTAATGTCACAAAGACATTATATTTGTAAATCGATTATGTATGGTTATATTGCACCTCCTATTCCACCAATAGATGCAACAGGTAAGAAGGCTATTGAAAATAACTCCAAGGCAATGAATGTCATTCTATGTGGCCTATTAGAGGTAAAACTTGTAAAGGTAATGTATTGTGTATCAGCTAAAGAAATATGGGACAAATTTAAGACCATTTATGAAGGAGACACCAAGGTAAATTTTTCCAAGTTGCATACCCATAGAAGATAGTTTAAAATCTTGAAGATGAAACCATTGCATCTTACCTATTGAGGATTGATGAAGTTGTTAATATCATTAAAGGATTCAGAGAAGAAGTGAAAGAATCTACTATTTTTTTAAAAAGTATTAAGACCACTAACTCCTAAGTTTGACTCTAAGGTTTTGTAGTAGAAGAGATGCAAGATTTGGACAAGCTAGAGATGAATGGACTTCATGTCATCTTGACTACCTATGAGATGAGAAAAAATGAAATAATACGTCCCAAAAAGGAGTCAGCTTTCAAATTTTAAAAGAATTCAAAGGCTAAGAAGATCAAGGATGAGGTATGTTTAGATATTGATGATGATAAACTCATAGTTATGTTTGTTATGAAGTTAAGGTTTGGCTCAGGTAAGTACAAATTTAAGTTACCCTTTAAATGTTTTAGTTGTGGTAATATTGGTCACTTTGCAACCAAGTTTTATAATAATAATAAATATGAGCATAAGGAATAACATGATGAATATCATAAAGATGACAAAAAGTTCTTTAAGTATAACAATAAAAAAAGAGTTTTCAAGAAGAATGAAGGTAGGAAAGGGTCAATCAAAAATAAGAAGAGTTCATATACCAAAGAAGATAGCTCATCTGATGTAAGTGATTCAGACACATTTGAAAGTGATGATGGTAGTATTGAATCTGAACATGACAATAATGAAAATTTATTCATAGGTATAGAACTAGACAATGAGGGTTGTTCAAATGAGAAAAGTCTTATGATTTATGTAGAATTAGATGAAGAAGTATACTATGATAGTGAAGAAGGAGAATTTAAATTGGATCTTGAAGATAAGATCATGAGTACCTTAGTAGAGTTGAAGCTTGTGAAGAAGAACAAAAAATTGAAGTCATTAGTTCAAGACTATGAGGAACATATCAGTTTCTTTGAGGAAGGGATAAGTAACACTTCCAATGAGTATGAAGAGATCATCCAGCAAGTAGAAACCTAGATGGATATTGTGATAGAAATCCTAAAGGTTAAAGAGGAAGATTTTAGTAGATATAAAATTGAAATAGAATCTTTGAAAACTAAGTTGGATCAAACATATAGAAAGGTGAAAAAAATTATGAAGTTTGAAAAGAACACTAATGCTTTAGATGTTATCTTGAGTAGTCAAAAGTCTTCAAGTGATAAGATAGGTCTTGGATTAAAATAAGACCAAAAGAAGGTATCTCAAGTCAAGGAGAAGACTATAAAGATAATAAGGTCAACGTGAAAAGACCTATCAGACAATCCAATGTTATAAGGTATGCTAGTTATTTTAATGGCTACTATTTTACATGCAGTCAATTTGGTCATAAATCAAGAGAATGTAGTAGATTCTCCAAGAATGAGTACTCATAGAACTATGGAAAGAGTCACAAGTCACATCAGTCAAATGATATCTAGAAGGTGATATGTCATCAAGTTAAAATAGGAAGTTTGGATCCCCTAGAGGGTATAAAAGAAGGAAAATGAATGTGTGGAAACCAGAGGTAGTAAAGAGAAATCATGATTAGTCTACAAGATCAAGTGGACTGCTTGCTAAGATAGGGCATGCTTCAAATGAGAAATCAAATAAATAATGTCTATTTTCAACTCACATTGATGATCAAATGGTTGATGATGAGATCAAGCCTATTACGCCAATTAAGTCTAGAAGGATGTTGAAGAATATTTAGTCTTGTAAAAATATGGAGATTTAGGAATCTCTTGAGTTCATGTTGTTTTAGTGCCCTATGAAAATGGGTGGTTCCATTAAGTTTCAAGGAGACATTCTTCTATCAATAGAAACATGAGGTTATGTTAAAAAAGGGGGGTTTCTTTTTTAGAAGATTCTAGATTGTCTATGTTGTAAGCAAGGAATCGAAGATGGATATTATCCATTCCTATATTGGTAGCTCCATGGTTTGAAGTATATTAGGTAGCATGATGAGATACCTAAGGATTTTATTAGTCATTTGAAGTCAAAAGTGCAAATAATTGGTATATAAAAGTTAAGTTTTTTGATATCCATTTATTTCAATAGTTGAGCTTGATCTGTGAAGACAAAGGGGGAACCCCTAATTATGAAATTAGTGTCAAGTATGGGATATCCTTGTGTATGGTCAAGAGTTTGATTTTTCTTCAGTCATATCAAGGAAGGTAAGTGATATGATTTTTTATTTCTTTAAAAGAAGATATGCTTGGTCTAAGGGGGAGCTTGGTATTTCTGAGTTCTTTGTCAAGAAAGTGATTACTTTTTTATATGCATGGAGTTAAAGAGAGATTGTGTTTGAGATGATTCATAAACTCTTTTTATTGATATTTTGATGTATCAACTGAAAGATTAATCTCATTAAGAGAAGTTTTCATAGGTGGTTGCCATAGTTTTTGAATATTGTGTGTCATCTAGTGTCTTTGAGAGATGGTTTTAGCTCAAAGGAAGAAAGTGTGATTTCAATAATTGTAGATGTCTACTATCAACAGAAGTATGGTGGATGCTTGGTTTGAGGGGAGATTTTTAGTTTGTTTATTGATCTTGATCTATGTTGAAGAGATCTTGTAATTTGAGTCCATTTTAAAAGAAATGATATTTGTGGGAGACCTTTGTCATTAATGTCATAGGGGGAGAAAGATCAGAAAGGGAAAGAGAAAAGGCAAGATCAGAAAAGATGAGAAAAGGAAAGAACCATGTCTAAGAGATGATTTCCATAAAAAGTGGTTGACATAGTTTTTTGAGTGTGTTTACCATCAATTACAAAGGGGGAGATTGTTGAAAATTGTCATTTATTAAAGAGGATATTGTTGAGCATTGTCATTGATTATTTATTTGTTGTAATAAGTGTTGTCATTGATGTCAAAGGTTCTTGTGAAGGTGCATTGTTAAGTAAACATTGAATTATATGTTGATGAGTTCTTATGCCTGTATAGTAAGTGTTGTTGATATATGAGAGTAGTGATGTGAGAGTATTGTTTGAATAATGTTCTTATGTTAGCATTGAGTGATATCATTAAAAATTATCATGAGTAAGTACATGTCAGTATGCCAAGTGTCTAGTATCTTGTAATGCTTTATATAGACCTTGTGAGAAGATATGTGTAGGTAGCATGATAAAATGAGTGAGCTCTCAAAAAAAAATGTATGCTTAGAAGATCTATGTAAAAAGTTTTGAAGATGCTTCAAATGAGCTATGAATATCCTTAGTGAAGCTTCAAATAATACCTGATAGTGTTTGATCATGAGATAGGTAATTTGAGTTTTTACATGAGGTGTTGAGGGCCTTGAAAATGATTAAAATGTTAGCTCCAAAGATATGTGTATGTAGCTTTGAATATGCTCTAAGTAAGCTTCAAATATTCTTAGTTGAACTCCATAGATCTATGTAAATAGCATTGAAAATTCTCTATTGAAGCTCTAAAGAAGAGTGGGTGTATGAGGTTGCTTGAGCATACATAGGAATCATTAGAACATAGGATATTTTCAAGGTGAAGTCTATAAAGTTTCTAGAAGGTCAGATTCAAGGCCTAAAAAGCAAAGAGAGATATGGTAATCAGATTAGGCATCAGGATCAATTTCCATGGCATGGGTAAGCAGGTAAACATTGAAAAAGGTGATTCAAGTTGTTGTAATTATTTTCGTGAAGTTTAAGATCATGGTTTAAAAGAAAATCTTGAAAAAGTGTTTCAAGTTTTCTCAAGTGCACAAAATGAAGATTTATCTACCCAAGAAGGTTTTTATAGTGCTCGTTGGAATGTGAAACTTTTATATGATAGCTTAATTTATTCATGGTAGATAAGGAAGGTTTATATATCAAATTTCCAATCATTGGTTTTTGGAAAGAGGGGCTAAGTTTTATGAATGATCACTAATACTGGAAGATGGTCTAAACCCTCATAGAACCCTAACAATGACCTAATGTTGAATATCTTGTTCTAAATATATCATAATTATTTGGTATGGACAATTAAGAGTTTTGAGGTTAAATTAAACTCTCCCAATAATCTCTAGGTGTCATTGGTTTCTTAGATGAGTGAACAGACCCTATAAAAAAGTGCTTATTTTTCATAAATTTATTATAGAAGATAAAGTTGACCGAGTCAAAATTGATAAGTGGATAAAGATAAAATTATGAGAATTTTATTTATTATACATAAGGTTTTTGTATGTGTTCCATAACTCAAATTTCCAAATTTGGTGATCCAAGTTGGTCAATCGCTAACAAACCTAGTGGTACAGACAATAACAAAATCAGATATAAGTGAAAAGATGATTCCTAATGTGTTTTCATGTAAGAGTGATGAATTTAAGTGCATGATGATGTTTTTTTGAAATTTAATAATCTATCCATGATTTTCATAAGATTTTAAGTTAGTTTAAGATGTTGGAACATTGAATCCAAAATGGCTTGTCTGATTGAGTAGAGTCTATGAGAGAGAAAATTGGTCTGCAAGACCAATAGTTTCCATTATAGATTATGATTTTTTTTATGGAGTTTGCTTTAAGGATGATATAATATATTTTTAATGAATTTAAATCCCCTAATTATATTCAATCAGGAATCAAAATTTCTTATTTCCTTGACTAAGTTTTGAAGTTAGTTGATATTTCTAAGTGAGCATCTTGGAGAGAAGAGTTTGAGCCTGTATACCCTAAGTTGATGAATTTTATGAATTGTGTGATGACCCTTAGGTCATGAGGTTTTTTAATATTTAATTTTTTTCCATGGTTGTTTTTAAAAATTTATTTTATGCCTCAGTTGTTGAAGATAAATTTTCTGTGTATGCACATGCCTTTTTATAAATAGTAATTTGAGAAAGGGTTCAAATGGTGGTTGGACCTAAAAGGTGTTATGGACATAAAGTGAAGTTTCCTAAGGTATATTGGATTTGAATATGATTTTTTCTTACCTTTTTATTTTTTTGAATATGTTTCAAGAAAGATCAAAGGGTAATGTGTTGTTAAGAAGGCCTATTAGGTCTCCATAAAGCCTAAAAGAGAGTAAAGACAAATTGAGCTATGGCCAAAATAGTGTATTTTGATTGATTCATGATTAAGGAATGTTATTTTAATATGATAATACATATTTCATGTTTTAAATAATATATAATAATGTATGGCCTACTAATATGGATATGATCAAGTGACTTGTATAAAAATAATGCAGTTTAGGCCTATTTGGGTGTACTAAGAGATAACAGAGAACAAGTGAATGATATAGATCATTGGAGAGCGTAATGAGGTCATTAAAAATAACATATAAGTTTCATGATTATCTAATAGATTTTTCTAATATGATGATCAAGGTTAGAATACCTAATTAAGCAGTGAAGAGGGCTAGTTGAGTGAGGAAGGCTGAAAGACAATTTGAGAGGGATAGAAATGAGCAAAGAGATGAGAAATAAGATCATTATATGTTGTATGATAAATAAGGTTTTATTAATTTTATAAATTTTATCATGTGGTTGAGTTGGTGTTGAGTCATCTAGGGGGTTGGTGCCTCCTTGCAAGTGGGTGTTTGCTAAAGTCTAGTTGAGTTGGTGTTCCATGTGGAGTTAGTGTGTCACTAAAGATTGATGTTTGTATTATAGGAATATATTACATTTAATTCATTAGTGGTTTTTCTTCCCCTTGAGGGTTTCCCATGTATATTTTGTGTTCATGTGTTTTATGCTCTTATGATTTGGTGTTTATGCTTGCTAAGATGTACATGCTTGTTAGAATGGTTCATATATGTTTAATGGAATTAAATGAAATTTTTTGAACAATAATTCACCCACACTCTTAATCAATTTTCTTCCAATAATGTAAACCTCAATGCCTATGATGATATCCCTCTCACTTCCACCAAGAGTGTTCCCACCTTCAATGGGGAGGGTCCTATCACCCCAAGCGAGCATATTAGGGACATATATAACTTCTGAAATTTCTATAATGTCACTAAATTAATCATTAAAATCAGATTAATTTCCATGTCTCTTAATTGAAAATCCTTTTATTTTTATAGAACATTATTGAGAGGATGCATGACTACTTGGGATGAGTTTGGGGAGTTGTTGACTCAAAGGTTTGAAGATAAAAGTGATCATACATCAGTTGAATGTCATTCAAAGAGGGCCCAAGGAGACTATGCATGACTTCAATGAAAGGTTTAAAATAACATGGAATAGGCTGCCACCTCCCATGAGACCCCCTACAAGTTTTGTTTTCCTGACATACCTTAGAGCTATTGTGACCGATATAGATGTCATGTTATAGTCCTTAGGTGGATACACTTTAACTAAAGCCTATGACATAGTCATTAGAGATGAGAATGGTTTGATCTAAGCCATTAAGCTTCCTCCAAAATTATCTATGACTATCTCACCTAGCATTTCTTCTACTCCTCTAAGTCTTGATCTAATTCCAAGTTCAAGCAACAATTCTAGATCTACGCAAAAGAAATCAAATGATGCTATTGATTTGGATGCAAAGTGTAAGGCCTTAGAAAATAAATTAAGAAATTAAATAAACTATTGAGAGCTTACCAAAATCCTTACCACTACCCTCCATAATAAAATATATTTCCACCTTAGTATAATGGTCAAGGGTGTGGACAAGATTAGCCTAACTTCAATAGGCCACCCAATGCCTATAATCCTAATTATACTCCAAATATAATAGCCATGGTTCCAGTCCATAGTAACTTGGTTCAAGGAGATGAATGGTAGCCTCAAAGACAATATATGAATGCTAATGAAGGTGAATTTCAAGCTTTGGTAGCTCAAGGAGTTATTACTCCTCAATTGACAGTATAAGAGGAGAGCTTCATGCAATCCAAATTTAATAAAGAGTGTGGCAGCCAAGGAGTGAGCTTGGAAAACTTTCAAGTGGAAGATAGACTTTTCCTAACCTAATGTACTTTAGTTGCATCCATCACAAGGTCAAAGAGAAGAGACTTAGGATATGATCAAGATGTGAATACAAATTCAAATAACATTCCTTCAAGGCAGCAAGGTGTGAATGCAAATGTGACAGCCTTTGTAAGTCCTGTACTTATTCAAAATCATAATTTGGGAAGGGAGACTCAATATTCATTGCCTCAAACTCAAGGCACTTGATTACCTACAAGGATACAAATAAAGGATAGTGTTTCTCCTTTGAGCATCATTTAATCTTTGAATAACACTAAAACATCCATATCTCTTTGGGAAGTACTCCACATGCCTGACCAAAAATAACTACTTCAAGAGTAGATATCCCAAATCCATATCAATCCTCAACCATCAATACATGGTGGTGTATCCATCAAAAATTCACCTACCCATATTGTTTAACCCTTCACCTAATCTAAAAATGCTCCACATTTTTATTTTATTCTCATTGTGGGAGACAAACTAGCCCATAATTTCATTATATATAGTGGGGAAAACACTTCCATTATGCCCAAACTTGTGGAAGACAAATTGGGCTTGAAATATGAGCCATATATTAAAGGAGTGTTGTATATTTATGTGACACCAACAAAATAATTAGGTCTTATCAAAATTTTAAAGGTATTCTTGCATGACTATCTAAGCTTTCTAATCTTACAAGACATAGTGGTGGTTGATCTGCTTGCTCACTTTATTATTTGCCTATCAAGAGACATCACCACCAAGTTATGAGGATATCTTTCTACTGATTAGAATTTCTTAGCCTTTAGAACAAGTTATGGATAAAGGTGACTATAAAGACACAACCATTATCCAATTTTTACATTGAACAATATGTGGAAGCTAGTTCTAATTTGAATTTTAATTATCCATGAAGAAGAGGAGCATACCATAGATGATGGAGCATCTTCCAAACTTGAAGGTATTTTTTATCTCTTTTTGGATGAATATGGTAGTGATACCTATGAAAATGTCCCCTATTATTTCATGTAAAATATTGATTTAGGAGTGTATTTCTTACATGATGAATAAATACCTATACCTTCACTCACTAAGGAGGAGAATAAGAGTGATGCAATGTGGAAGATGATATTTAATGGTTCAACTGAAGATTGGTGTAGGAGCTGGTGTTGTGTTAGTTTATCCATCCAAACATTAGTATTATTATTCATATATATTTAATTTTAGTTGTACCTTTAATGTGGTCTATTATGAAGGTTTTATTCATGGCCTTCAGTGAGCAAAGAGGAAAGCATTCAAGAATTTGAAATTATATGGAGATAGTAAACTGATGTGCATCAAATAAGGGATGTGAGTACTAAAAAAAGCCCTTTGTTTAAGTCTTATAAGCACAGGGTGTGGTATTTACTTTAATATTTTAGTGTATTCAACACACAACCATTCTCAAGAGAGCAAAACAAGCATGTTGATAGGTTAGTTGCTATAGGGGCACAATTTGGCACACCTACTGCCATAAAAGAGGAATGAAAACAATAATATATAAAGGTCATTATGAGACCTTACATTCTTGATAATTAAGTCTCTTGGTAGGTTTTTTATAGTTAAAATCATATTGTATAATTCTTGCAAAATAAATCTAAGTTTTCCTCAAGAAATCAAAAGAAACTCCATTATCAGAATGAGAATTAGATTTTACAATTGAGAACAAACAAGATACCTAAAGGATTGTTCACTATAAAGAGTGTCTTTAATTAATATGACCAAAGGAACAAATATAATGTTAGCATGTCTACAAAATAATAAAACTATAAAAGATTCTTAATCTTAAAATACAAGCTCCTCAAACTAGGTAAGGTATGTTCGCCATCTAAAAAACAAGCATTCATTGACTTGTATAGAGAGTTCCATGACATATTTGCTTGGGAATATAAATATCTAAAGGGTTTTGATCCTAGTCTATCCCATCTTACCATTGATTTAGAACCTAGATTCAAACCATTTAGGAAAAAATATGGCCTATTAACCCTAAATTTTAAAAACTCATGAGAATGGAACTCACCAAACTCCTTGAATCTAAGATAATAATTCCTATCAAGCACTCAAATTTGGTAGCTAACCTTGTGCCTATTAAATATACGAATTGATAAATAAGTCTTTATGTATACTTTATATATCTCAATAGAGTGCCACTTAAAGACTATTACCCCTTACCTCTTATAGAGCAGATTTTGTAATTTGTTTCACGTTCCCAATGCTTCTCACTCTTAAATGGACATTTTGGTTACAATCAGATTTTGGTGAATGAAGGTGATCAATTCAAGAAAACATTTAATAAAAAATGGGGGAATTTTTCTTATAATAATATGCCCTTTATATTTTCAAATGTTGGTTTCACCTTTCAAAGGGCAATGGACATGGATTTCAAAGGTCTAATCAATAAGATTTTGCTAGTGTATCTAGATGATATAACCATGTTCTCAAAGGAAGCAAATGATCACATGAAACATTTAAGGAAAGTGTTTGAGAGTTTTAGATAGTATGGAGTGTCTCTTAACTCAAAAAATTTCATCTTTGTTGTCCATGAAGGTAAGCTTATAGGACACATTATTTCTATTGAAAGGATAGAGGCTATTCTAGGCCTATCATTTCCCTTACACAAGAAAGTACTCCAAAGTTTTTTAGGAAATATAAACTTTGTGATAATATTCGTACCTTTTTTTTCATCTTTGGTGAAGATTATCATAGCCATGCTCAAGAATAATCAGGTTTTCACTTGGACCAAATAAGGTAAGAGCAGTTTTGAAGTCATCAAGCAAACAATTGCACAAGCTTCCACTTTTGTAAATCTTGATTTTGCTAAACATTTATTGTTATATACATTTTCTAACCTTGACATTGGCTCATCTATACTTATGCAAAATAATGATGAGGGTGTTGAACAACCTATTGCATTCTTTAGTCAAGGTTTGGAGGATTATAAAGTAAAGTATACATTTTTGGCGAAATAAGTCCTTGTTATTGTAAAAGGACTAAATAAGTTTAGACACATGGTTTCAAATAATAGAATTCTCATTATGGTTTCTCATTCTAGTACCAAGGAGTTCCTATTGAGTAAAGACCTCAATGAAAATAGGTCAAGGTGGATCACAAAGGTAATGGAGTATAATCTTGATATCAAGGTGATCAATTTGGTAAGAGGTAAGGGTCTTTATGATAATTTAGCCTCAGATCTCCATGAACCAAAAGAGGAAGTTTTGGTCAATCAATACTACCTTTAACCAAATAACCTCACATATCTACAAAGTTGGACACAAGACATCATCAGATTCCTTCAAAATGATGAGTGTCTTAATGGCTTGAGTAGATCCAAAAGAAGGTATTTTATATTGAAAACTATCCCTTATTGTATTTTAGATGGTGTACTTTTTAGAAGAGATACAAATAGTGTATTTTTGAGATGCATTGACAATGATCAGTTTGGAGGGTTGCTTGAAAAGTTTCATGATGGAACATCAGGAGGCCATTTATCTCCAAGAACCATAGATGAAAATATCATGAGGGTAAGCTACTATTGGCCTAGCATCTTCAAATACTTTTATGCTTTGGTAAGAAAGTGTGCTCAATGTGCTTTCTTTGTAGGCAAACAAAGGCTTATATTTATTCCCTTGAGGCCTATTCAAGTAGATCAACCCTTCATACAATGGGGTCTTGACTTAATTGGCATGACTAATCCTCCATAAAGTGTTGGCCATAAGTGGATCCTTACAGCAATTGATTACTTTACAAGATGGGTTGAGGTAGTTGCATTGAAGGAAGCTAATGATAGTTCTATTTTGGAGTTCTATGAAGGAATTACTACAAGGTTTGGAACTCCTCCTACCACCATTTCAGATAATTCACTTACTTTCATGGGTGCTAATAAAATTAATTGAGCAAGTAGTAATGATATATATATATATATATATATATATATATATATATGAGTACATCATATATATATTACCCTCAAGATAATGGGTTGTCCAAGTCTACTAATAAGAACCTAATCATAATTATCAAGAAGACTTTAGAGAGAAATCAAAGAGCTTGGCACACTAAGTTGAAGACATCCCTATGGGATGATAGAATCACACCTAAAATGTCAATGAGTAACTCTCCTTATGTTCTTTTTTATGGGATGGAAACTAGGTTGTCCATATCCCAAGAGCTACCTACCTTAGATCTAGCACATCAATTAAAATTGCTTGAAAACATTCCAATGGAGGTGAGGTTGATAGAATTGATGGAGTTGCAAGAGACTAGATACAATGCTCACAAAGACATGAAGAATAATCAAGTTATAACTAAGAGGTCCTTTGATAAGAAATCAACTTCAAGAGTCTTCTAAGAGGGTGATATAGTATTAAAATCGGTTGAAGATAGATCAAAGCCATAAAGATGCACTAAGTTTGATACTTTGTGGAGTGGGCCATACATCATCATCAAGTACAAGAAAAATAATTCCTTCCAATTAGAAAGAATTAATGGGAAAGAGTTACTTATCCCTATAAATGGGATTCACTTGAAGCCCTGTTATTGATGATATGAAGGTTAATCATGTACATAGTAGGTTAGGTGTGTTTGTTTTGAGTTTTTAGTGTGGTTTTCCCTAAATGCTTTGAAGCATAGTGTGTGTTTCCTTCTTGTTGTGTGATTTGTGTGAGTTTGAAGTGTTTTAAAACCATATCAATTTTAGATTGAGTATAATAATGACTCTATAACCTAATGGAAGGAGAAGGTTATTGGTACGTTAGCATTGCAGGAATGTTACCCCTATGAATCACCAAAAATGCTAACCAAATTTTGACCTCATGTCAAAATTGGTCACCCCCTATAGGTTGAAATTTCATAGAGGTGTCTAATGTTTTTCATGGTCTTGTCATGGTCTTTATTGGTCCTAAATTATTTTATATGGTCATATTTATCTTTGTCAAGCATTGTCCAACTTCTAGTCTCAAGTTCACTTGTCTAGTGCTATGGTCAATCACAAAGCCTTGTATACTCAAACTTAGTCAAAGGTATAATATAGTATACGTTCATTATAAAAGGTTATTTAGACATCATTTAATGTCATAGTATCATGATCTAACTTTTATTTGACTCTTACTTGCAAAAAATGTCATATTGGCCACATTTTGGCCCATTTGGAAGGGTTGGATGTGCCACTTCAAGGAGGGAATGTTTCAAGAAGATTTAAAATGTCATTGATGTTAGAGGGTTGTTAGATAATGTTCAAGGGTAGTCAAGGTCTAATAGAATCTATAGTTCAATGCCTAATATTGGCAAAAGGACACTTTTAAAACACTTGTATGGCCTTACAAGATCATTTTTTAGTTAAGTGTCCCTTGGGCTCCCTTAGATCATTTTATAGCTCTAGACCAATTTTTAGTTTGAACTGACACTTCAGATGACTTTTCTTCTCCATCACTACCTTCACAAGCTTAGGAAGGAAAAGTTGCATTGAATGATATATATAGGAGAAATTTAGGAGCTGAAATATTAGATATTGGTAGGGGTCCAAATAAGCTTAAAATAAGAGGCATTGATTGGAAAAATGGTGGTTTTTTATTTATGAACAATCATTAAGAGTGACAACATCACTATGGCTTATGCATCTAAGAGGGGTTTGTTCTTGCACCTATTTCTCTAGTTTAGAAATATATGGAGATGAATTATTTTGAGGGTGGTTTTTATAGGTTTTATAGCTCCTTTTTATGGTGGTTTCATCAACCAACTCATATCCTTTAACTACCTTCACTTGGAAGAAGAATGTCTTGGTGTACAAGTTATTCTAGTGGATTCTGTTGTAAGTTCTTATTTCCTTTTCATGGTGATCATTACTAGAGGATTATAGTGATTTTTAATTCATGGGATCTCAATCATTTTCAAGGAATTCATGTGTTATTTTCTAAAATGTGTCTTTTGTCTATCTTCTTCAAGTGTATGTTCTTTGAGAGATTGTTAATGTTTGAACAAGTCTATTAGATTTTGATTGCTAATTTAGGATCAGGGACTAGTGGCATACCATAGTTTGAGGTTCTTTGTATCACATTTTACTATTGAAAACATGAATAAATAAAGATTTTAGTCTAAATGCAAACTTTTAAATGAAGAGTCACAATTGTTTCAGTTGTACAGACTATAGAGTAGTTTAAGGATGTCCAGAACCATAAATGGAACTTGATACATCTACCTCATACCTTTAAATGGTCTTCAATACCTTATTCCATTCATCAAGTTGTCTAAAATTGACTAGATGCTTTGATTCTCATTGCATATAAAATATACATAGGTTGACTGTACTTGTAGTCCATATATATCATTTGAATAGTTTGAAGGTGAGTTGAAATCGATAAAAGGTATTGAGCATTGTCATGAATCTTTGTGGATGATTGAATAAGTAACAAGAATGGTGGATATGGTTTGGATAGTGTCAAAAGTTTAATAACTCAAAGAGTGGCTTTGTGTAGCCCTAGGATAGTCAATTATATACCTATAGGTCTCAAGGTTGTAGGTCCTCATTTAGGTGTTATCATATAGGATTACACTTGTCTTGATTTTGTAACTTGTTATACAAGTGCCTATTAAAATAATGGAAAACCCTCCAAAGCTGTGGGACCCTAGAAATTTGAGGTTAATCTCTAAAGAAGGCCAACTTCCTTTCACTAAATTTTGATTCAAACTGATGGAAATATCAACCTTTTAAGAATTTTGCTATTTAGTGATCTCGTATCCTAAACTAGGGAATTGATGGGAAAAGGGTTTTAAAAAAAATTAAAATTGTAGAAAAATTAAAAGTATGGTGATTACACCAAATTTATATAGTGGATCTAGATGCTTGCTTGGAAAATGCAACACGACAGAAAATAGATTGAGTTTATTTTAAGCACAAGCTTATGCAAGTTTGGAAATTAGAGGTAATATTTTAGCTATTATTCAATAAAGGGAAAAAGATTTTTATTTCAAACAATACTATAAAGAGGGTAAAATACCATAAATGAATTCTTTTTGAGACTAAAATAAAAGATAAAACTTTCACAAATAATCAAATAACTTGCATAACACAGAGATTTCAAAGACAAGAAAGGCAAAACTTCAACTTTATTTCTCTCTAAAGGTTATAGCTTGTAGCAAATGCAAAAAAATTCACTAACAACAAAAGGATACATTGGGCCACGGGGTCTACCCATATTTATACAAAATATGTCTTAAAAGACATGTAGTTTGTCAAAACTTAACACCCAACAAAATAAATCATGTAAACTAGAACACCTCATGTAAAAGGGGCGAGTTCCTCTATTTTTGGTGCTTTGGACTCGTGGGAGTGTTTGTGCTATATGCATGATTTGGGCGTAAGTCTAGAGGTGATCTTGGCATAGCTGGAGATCTTCATGCAAGGCTCCTTGGATGATGGCTGAAAATAACTCCTCATGTAGGAAGCGACACCCAAAATAACTTGGTCTTCAAAAAATAAAAGATAATATTAAAAATAAATTTTCAAATCTCTTTTCCATACAAACCCTAGTGTGCAAAATTAAAGTGAGAATTTTTCAAAATTCAAGCCTTTATCACTTTTACCAAAAGGACCATGCAATTTGTGTTTTATGACTTTGCACTTTTTTCATTTCACATTAATTAAAATAGAAAGTGAAATTTGTAACTTTCTTTTTGCAACTTCCACATTTAAAAGGTGTAAAGTGAAAAATACATGTCTTCTCTTTCTCCAAAAGAGTTATAAAAAATACATAGTTGCACTTTGTAATTACAAATTATAATCTCTTCAAAATGAAACTACACATGATATAAAAAAATTCAAATATCCAAAGGAGAGTAAAAATTTATCATTTTTTAGATTAGCTTCAGCTTTCTTGTCATTTTTTACTCACAGCTTTTCTGAGTATGCATCAAAGGCCTAGTACATTGCCTATATTTTCTCTTCATCTAGGCCATAAGAATAACTGTTGGAAGCTAA
The DNA here is from genome assembly GCA_037957365.1 of Torreya grandis. Lineage (NCBI taxonomy): Eukaryota > Viridiplantae > Streptophyta > Pinopsida > Cupressales > Taxaceae > Torreya > Torreya grandis. The sequence goes on from JARHVA010000458.1 coordinate 4,009,973, forward strand.
TTAGTCTCCTTGTACATCAAATATATCTCTTCAGAAATTCTTTATACCCTAAATTTTGGTTCTTATTTGATCAATTATCTTTTCATATTTGATAAACCTATGAATTGAAATTAAGGCAAAGACTATGTCTTTTGTTGACTCCTTTTCAACTATTACATTAAAATGTTTTTGGACCTATTCTACCTATAATATATTACTAACATCATCTATTGGTTGGCATGACATTAACTTCATAATGCCATCAATCTCATATAGCACATCAATAGCTTTATCATGAGCTTTTTTGGCTCGCTCAACAGACTCGATCAGTATCCTTATCTAGAATTGGGAATCCCTATGTAATTCATCATGATTATTAGAGTTATTCAATATATTCTCAAAAATGAGGGTATTCATATCAATTGACTTTATGGTTGTCAACTTTGGATAATACATGTTTAAAGTTTGGACCTCTCCTTCATAACTACTGATCTATAATTTTAAAATTTCCTTTCTATTTATGATGATACCATAATGTTCCATCATTGCTATGAGGGCCCTATTGCCCCTTATAACTAGTTCCTTATACCATTCTTTCATATCCCTTCCCATGTGAGCAATCTCTTGTACCAAATTAATTGTAGCTTAATCCAAAATGATTGGTTGCACTACTTGTGGTTATTGTGATGTTTCACTAGCCTTTATGAATTAGTTAAGTGTTTTGATTAATTAATCAACCTTCCTTTTAAGTTCATCCTTGGTAGCTTTGTCATGGTCAATTATATGGAAGAGAGAATTGATGCCTAAATTCACCTCATGCTTGAGCCCTTCTCTTATCTGCCTACCAAGGTGTATATGAGATACCTGATAATTTATTGCCACAAGATCTTCTTTTAATTTATCTAGTGGGGGAACTATAACCTCAACATATTTCCCTCCCTTGTCATTAGTGAATATTCTTGAAAGGGTCATGGGAGTAGGTTTTGATTTCTTATTGACTTTGGTCATACTGAAGCCCAAAGTGTTGGGATCAATCATGGTTTTCCTCTTATTTCCCACTGATTGGGCGACCTAATTAGGGGTAGCCTTCTATGTATCTGACATAGTCACCAAAAAATCTATAGCTGATGTAGATGTACTAACTGATAATATGACCAAGGAGCCCTCTTGGGAAGATGACACTATTGACAACTCAGGAGGTGTATGTGAAGGCTTCTTCTCACCAATGTTTTTCAAACCCATTGTTGCACTATGTATTTGAGTTTCTCCAATCTCAACTGATGGTATGGATGATGTATTGGAAATGGGGGAATTAAGAGAAATGAAAGTGGGAATTATGAATTTAGGAACTGGTGGAAGGGTGGAAACTAAGGCACTACATGTGTCAATTAGGTATGTGGGCCACTCAGGGTTGGTGAGGTGGAAATGGTGGGTTGAGATGAATAGGGAATAGTGGGCCACTCCAGAGATTGATGTGGCCTTTGGGATGGTATTCAAGATGACCGACTCTAAGGTAATGTACTATAGAGTGGTGTTAGGGATTAATGGTGATGAAATGGAATGAATTATGAATGGAATAGAAAGTGAAAGTGGATCAAATGGGGAAGGATAAGTGGAAGAAAGGGGAAGTGAAGGGGAAAATTAGACTCCCATAGTATAAGAACCCTGAGTGCTCCCTATACTTGTTTGTGTTGTTTGCATTTGGCTTATTGAGGTGGGTGGAGTGGTGGATAAAGTGGGGAGAGTAGAGGGGGAGGAGATGAAACTTGTGGTACAATGGAAACCTAAGGTGTTTGGGGAGAAGAGATTATCAGTGAAAGTTTTGAAGCTTCATGTATTATATGAGTAGGAGAAGGGGTAATAATGGAAATAGGAGCCAGTGCTATAGGATCCAAAGTAGTAGATTTTTATGCTTCTGGTGTTGTCTCTTATATTGAAAGATCTATGGGTTCATGTGTAACCTCTCCTTCTTTACTTTACTTTCCTTTTCTAGCCTTAGTCTTTATTTCCCTCTTCTTTTTCTACTTAGGTGTTATTGATGATTCCTTAGGACCCTCTATTGATGGTGTAACACCCTCTGCTTTTAATTTTAGGAGCTTTTCTTTAACTCCTATGGTTTCTCTTGTAATCTACACTCATTTACTCTTTAGCCAATTAATATTCATGTTGATGATGTGGGTTATTCTATAAAATAGAGAAAATGATTCAAGAACTGACCACCTGACTAGTGGTAGGGGTTTCACAATGATCTGGGTGAGATATAATGGATCCATTCTAGAAACATAATCTTCTAAGTCATCAGGGATATTGCCAAATAATAATCCTTTATTTTTTGCAGGGACATTCTTGATTAGTCCCTCATTCTAACCATCTCTTCATCATCAAAATCCTCCCAATAATATTCATAATGTGGCACATGTTCATATAATTCCAACTCTAATGCATGACTGATTTTTCCATATGGTTCAAAATATGGCTTGGACTCTAGGGTCCTCAATGTTACTTGGCTCATCTCAGCCTCTGCACCTTTATCCTTCAAAAGAATTTGGCATGTATAATATCCTATATAAATAGGGAAATTATTCTCTATCTTGTGTCTATATAAGAGGATCTTATGGGTTTTTGCTAGCTACCGCACCAACTCCAACAATGCCCATTTGTCACATACTAGGGGAGGGTGAAGGGATAGCCACTGAAGCTTATTGCCCTAATATAAGAATATATTGGGAATTGTATAAATAATGATACTCATTTAGTTATTTCCTCTTTTTCCTCCCTTGATAACCTCTCCTTAAGTTTTGAGTTGAACATGGTGATGATGTTGTAGATGAAAGCATCATTAACTCTTCTGAATTGTTGCTTACTAGCCTAAATGGTGAGGTTAGGGTAGTAGTTGTACACTCTTGTTATTTCATCAAGAATAACATTGAGACATGGGAATAATCTCCCCTTAGCCAAAATATAAACAACATATGAGGTCATGTAAAATTTATTCAAGGCTTTAACCTCTCAAAACTACTGATGGAGAGAATCATTGATCAACTATGCCCAATGTATATATCACTTATTCTCTTAGATGGCCTAGATATACTATTACATCCATTATTAATAGCATTAGGTATCAAGACTTCTAGTGACTCTATGCAACAATGTTATAACATCTCCTACCTCCTCTACAAAATTAGACTTGTACATTGTCTTGGGCAATCTGGTGGAGGAGTGATTAGGGATCTTGAGCCATTGTTTGTTGATCATCTTTTGGCATCCATATTTTTTCTCCTCATAGAACTGAGCAAACATTTGGGGAGTTATATCTAGATAACCTTCAAACTTAGGAATGAAAAACACTAAGTTTATGTAGTCAAAGTCAAGGTCCAAAATCTTTTCTCCCTTATCATTATACACTTGCCTCCTATCAGGGTCATAGTGTTGGGCCATCATCAAATAAATTTAGGACTTTGAACAATTAGGGGAAAAGTTGTAGCTTATGGAAGTACAGAGTCATAAATACTTTTTACTACCCCTGTTTTAGCCTAGACGTCTACTAGGTAAATATGACCTAAATCTATATCATCAATTTTTGTGAGGTTGGATTTTAGATAAGAAGCTTCTTTAGGACCCTTATATTTTAACTTCATCTCTTTGGGAGGCATGGGTATTATATAAAAATCCTATGAGTAACCAACTATGTAAGTTGGTAGAAACTATAGGTGTATGGATCACTTTTTCCTTTGAGCAGAACTTGGAGGTGTTTGGAGCACATCCAATGTATGTGGTGTGTATGACTCAAGAATCTCTAGTGGAGGTGGTGTATGCTTGAGGTAGGTCTAATTTTCATCATGATTCAAAGATGTTGGGTTCCAAGTAGAAGTGGGAGGTGCTTGAGGTACATCCACTATCTACAGTACAATGGGAATCTACAAAGGTCAAGGGTGCTTGGAACACATCTAGTGCCCACAAGGATGTTGGGAGGAAAGGAATATTGAAGGGAATATTCTTATTTTAAATGGAAGGATTATGCCTTAGGAATGAAAAGGTCTTGATTTCAAATGCAAAATCTTTGGATGAAGACCAAAGGGAGATTTTTAGAAGATTTTTTCTTGAAACCCTAGTATGCCCTAGATGTACTATCTAGGCCCTAAAGAACTAAATGATATACCAAACACATTGTTGGGTGAATATTTTGTCATCAACTAACTGATGACAAAATGGGTATATCAACCACAGTATAAGGAGATTTATGCCACAAAAAGTGTAGGTTTACCACATCTTAATGAGATAATTCTCTCCTCTCATCAAGGGGAGGTTCCCTATGAATCACTTATATGCTATATGCATGTATAAGTAAGCAAAAAATAACACTCAGGGTAGTATAACACCATCCATCTCTCTTTTTTTAGAGATGATGTCCACGGAACAAGAGAGAGAAGTCTAGATCAATGGCTGAAAGCATTCCTCTTATTTCAGGAATGGTATCCAGTGCAAAGCAAAAAATCCCATGAAGTAGTAACAAGGTCCACAAGAAAACCCATGAAATCAAAAAGTCTTCCATTGCCTCCTTCACTGATTCAGAACACACGTAACAGTAGAGTGAAACAAAGCCCAAAGTATTCCCCTAAAACTACAATGAATAAAAGGGTTACCAAGATAAAAGTAGCTCAAAGTCTTTCTTTTATCCTTTAAAAATGTCTTTAGATAATTTCAATACACACACTTTGCTTATTAAATCGAATAGATGAGAGATTATCAAGAAATAGAACATACAAACTATTTCCTAAGTAACACAAATTACTCCAACACAAAGTTAGAAATAAACTTGTTTCTCATTCCTTTGATAAAATATGATTTACAAATTGAGCACAAAGTCTCAAGAAGTGTCTCAATTTTAGCAGAGTTTTTTGCTCTCAATTATCCAGAGATCCATCCATTACAAAAGAGGTTCCCTCTATATATAGGGAGAAACCTTCAAAATTAGAAAAAGATTAAAATATTGAAAACCTAGTCAAAGATGAGTCAGCGTTGACTTTGGGATATTTTCCAAATTTTTCACATGTAATTACAGATTACAAAAGTACACGTGAAAATGTCCCAAGTCAATTACAAAGTACATTTTGAATAAAGCATGGAAGAACAGCTTCAATCTTTATTTTGAGTCTTCTTCATTGTCTTCGACTTCTTTAGAGAAACTTTAGTGATCTGGAAGAACTTTTGTTGAAAAGACGTTGATGAAGAGGGATCCTTTAGAGAAACTTGTTAGGTTGTGGAGCTAAAAGCTTCACCAGGATGCAAACAGGAGGAGTTACAGAGGTTGCAAAGGTTACAGAGAGTTGCAAAATGAGTTTCAAGGCAATCGATGTTAGTCTGATCAATTGACATCGATCATATAACAGTGCAGAAGCAACTGACGTCAGTTATGAGTCAACCAACATCAGTCAGAAGGAGCCGACGTTGGTAACCTATGTGTGAGCATGCAGTTTGCATGCAAATTTTGGAGAGTCTATTTTTGGACTGTTAGTTTGCATGTTAAAGGCTAATTATAGTCTTGGAGTTACGTGTCTAATTATTGTAATTAAGATAGTCTAATTATTGTATGCATGAGATCTATATAATAGACTCATGGGATGTATTGTAAAAGTGTGCTAGAAAGCCATTGAGCTTGAAGAGAGAGCTAGAGTAGCTCCTCCTAGTTCCAAAGGGGTGCTAAGTGTGTATGATCAGGGAGAGTTGCAGGTTGTGCAAGTTCTACTAGGAGATCCACCGGGGTACTGGTTGAAGAATCATAAGGACTTGGAGAGGCAAGGACAAGGGTTCTTTAGGGTGTAGAGATATCTATAGGGTAAGTAAGGTCTATTGATTTGTAGGTGGCAGTAAGGAAAGGGAGATCTACTTGAAGTACGGTTGTGTACTTGGTGTACTGGCAGCATTGTTACTAACTGGTGGAGGTGAACACCAACTCTGTATTGGAGTTGATTGTTGGGACCGTAAGAGAGAGAGGGAAGAAGTCCTTGAGGTGTGGCAAGCCTTTGAGGTGGAAGAAGTGGCATCTTCTTTATTGTATTTTCTTCTGAGTGATTATTAATAAACGATTGTGTATTATCTCTCATATCCTGTGTTGTTTCATATTTCTAGTTACTTATTCATTCTGGTTAAATTCCATGTTTAGTTGCTAATACAAGAGGTAATCATATATATACTCTTATTGAGGAGCAAGATCTTGACAGTTGGTATCAGAGCTTTTGGTTGGGTTACTAACAGGTGGTTTTAGATCTGGTTAGTGTTTTTTTATTACAGGTCACTCTCAAGGGTTTCTGATTGAGTGGGAGTATAGCAATGGCAGAAGAAAGTAAGCTACGAATGGAGAAACTGAATAGCACAAATGGTCTGATTGATGGAAAGAAAGAGCAGGTAAAGAAAGATTATTGGTCGGTAGAAGATCAGCATGTAGAAGCAGATGTTGCAGGGGTTGTTGCATAGGTTGCTTGGGATAAAGTAGAATCTTTGTTTATAGATTCTTTTGCCTCTTTCCATGCAGCCTGAAATAGAGCATCTTTTCATGGGTATGTCTTTGGAGACTTTGGAGAGATTTATTTAGGGGTTGGTGAGCCTTGTTAGATTGTTGGTAAAGGGGAAGTGATGCTAAAATTGTAGACAAATAACACATGGGTGTTGAAGGAGGTCATGCAGGTACCAGTCTTAGAGATGAGTCTAATTTCTTCAAGAAAGTTGGGTGATGGGAGATGCACAATAACTCTCACAGTGGATGTACTTGAATTAAATGGTGGTAATAAAGTAGGTATCCTTTATCTATCTACTTATATTACTGATTCACCTTCTGTTGCAGAGATGTGGCTTTGTAGGCTTGGTCACATATGTAGGAGGGGAATGCATGTTCTTAAGTGGAAGACAGATATCTTTGACAAACTTAAGAACTAGAAAGCCTTGGTGTTCATGGAGGAGGTGACGGATAGAGATCAGCTGAGTGGACTAAATTATTTTGAGTAGGCTTGTGTTGATTTGAACATGGTTTTGATCCAAAAAGAGCTCACGGGTAAAAAGTCATCACTCACAGGTGAACATAGGTATCGGCCTCGGTCAGGAAGAACTAACGTCAAACAAACAGGCATCGATGTCGATCATGTACAGATCAGTAGAGTCGGTGGTGTTGGGTAGCAGGAATCAATGTTGGTCATATAGCAACTGACATCGGTAGTAGGTACACTGACGTTGGTCATGGAACCAATGTCGACAGATAAGGTCAGTTGCAGAAAATTGACATCAGTCAGTTGCAGATTGAGAGATGGCCAAGATCGGTCACTAGAATAGATATTGGGCAGACAACAAGCTATCAACGAGTCTCAAACACCCATATGGAGGTCAGAAAGGGTAAGTGAACCTCATATTCATTATTCACCTTCTTACTAGTTGCTTATTGATGGTTGAGAACTAGGAAGATGTGAAGAGGCAATGCAGGTAGAATCCAAAAACAGTGGGAGCTTGGCATGGATGAGGAGTGTGAGTCCTTGGAGAAGAACCAAATAGGAGTTTGTTGGTGGAGTTGTCAGCTGGAAGAAAGCACTAAAAAATGAATGGATTCGCAAGTTAAAGAAGAGAGTGGATGGATACGTGAGATGGAAGGCCAAGGTATATGGTCTTGAGGAAGCTGCAAGATAGTGGTACAGGTTTTGATAGGTGGATGACAAAGTAGGGCTTCAGTCAATGTCAGTGTAACCATTGTGTTTGACTTACCAGATGGTTGCAACATTATCCTATTATTGTATGTGGGTGATATGCTAGTAGGTTCATACATATAGGATTTTGCTGAGCTAAAGGTAAGGTTAGTTTAGTGGCATGTCAAAAGGAATTTAGAGCAGCAAAATTCTTTGGCATAAGAGACATGGAGATTTTATCTCCAGTGGGAGCTAATGTGAAGAAGGTGTTGGTGAGGTTCAAGATGTAGGATGCAGAATCAGTAAGCACACCAAGGGCTGGATAGTTTAAGCTTAGCTTAGAACAGGGTTCAAAATCACATAAGGTCTAGTGTAGACCTGAGTTTTCCCAAGTAGTGAGAGTTGTCAAAGAGTTTGGAGCCAATTCGGGTAAGGTGGATTCTCAGGTATCTAAGAGGGACTAGTAGCAGGGATTCATGTTATGCAGGGTCAAGGTATTCACTACATGGAGTTGTAGGTTCGGATGTGGTAGGTTACTTGGATGACAGGAAAGGCATCACAGGGTGTGTGGTGGTTGGTCTTCAAGATTGATCTTGAAGAGGGATACAAGCCAGGAATAAATTAGATGGTGTACAGGTACAAGTACAGTGTAGTTGTTTATCTCTAAGTGGGAGATTGTTAGGTTGTGGAGCTAAAAGCTTCACCAAGATGCAAACAAGAGGAGTTACGGAGGTTGCAGAGGTTACAGAGAGTTGCAAAATGAGTTGCAGGGCAATCGATGTTGGTCATATAGCAGTGCAAAAGCAACTGATATTGGTTATGAGTCGGTTGACATCGATCAGAAGGAGCTGATGTCGGCAACCTGTGTGTGAGCATGCAGTTTGCATGTGGATTTTGGAGAGTCTATTTTTGGACTACTAGTTTGCATGTTAAAGGCTAATTATAGTCTTGGAGTTGTGTGTCTAATTATTGTAATTAAGATAGTCTAATTATTGTATGCATGAGACCTATATAATAGACTCATGGGCTGTATTGTAAAAGTGTGCTAGAAAGCCATTGAGCTTGAAGAGAGAGCTAGATTAGCTCCTCCTAGTTCCAAAGGGGTGTTGAGTGTGTATGATCAGGGAGAGTTGCAAGTTGTGCAAGTTCTACTAGGAGATCCACTGGGGTACTAGTTGAAGAATCATAAGGACTTGGAGAGGCAAGGATAAGGGTTCTTCAGGGTGTAGAGATATCTACAAGGTAAGTAAGGTCTATTGATTTGCAGGTGGCAGCAAGGAAAGGGAGATCTACTTGGAGTATAGTTGTGTACTTGGTGTACGGGCAGCATTGTTACTGACTGGTGGAGGTGAACACCAACTCTGTATTGGAGTTGATTTTTGGGACCATAAGAGAGAGAGGGAAGAATTCCTTGAGGTGTGGCAAGCCTTTGAGGTGGAAGAAGAAGTGGCATCTTCTTTATTGTATTTTCTTTTGAGTGATTATTAATACAAGATTGTGTATTGTCTCTCATATCCTGTGTTGTTTCATATTTCTAGTTACTTATTCATTCTAGTTAAATTATGTGTCTAGTTGCTAATACAAGAGGTAATCATATATATACTCTTATTGAGGAGCAAGATCCTGACAAAACTGCAGTAAGAATCATGATTGTGCAATTAGTGGAAAAATTAGCAATTTGGGAAAACTGCACATTTGATGATCACAATTAGGTAAATGCGCTTGAAAGGGATGAGGCATGAGTAGGTCAAAAAGCAAAAGGGAAGTGGGCTCAGAAAATAGGAAAATGAAAATTTTCCAAAGATAGTAAAAATGAAGGGAAGGTATGTAGGGGCGGTAAAAATTTCTGCCCTTGCACATTGGAGAAGTTTCTTGTGCATAGGTAGTAAAAATTACCGCTTGTGCACATCAGGGAGAAAGTATGTCAATGACAAAAATTGCTGCCGATGCATGTTGAAGAAGAAGAACGTGTAAGGGTGGCAAAAATCACTGCCCTTGCACTTGGAGGGGAGAAAATGGGGATGCATGGGTGGCAAATTTTTTTGTTCCTACATGGAAGAGACCAAAAGATGCATGGGTAGCAAAAATCACCGCTCTTGCATGATAGATGCAAGGGCAATGAAAAATGCTGCCTTTACATGGAGGATGCAAAGCAAATGCAGTGGCAAAAAAAATGTTGCCCTTACATGGAAATGCCAAAAAACACTAACTCTAGAAAATGAAAACTTTGTCCTCTGGTCGCATTGAGATTGTAACAATTTTCACATTTTTAGGAAAATGCAATTAAGGGAATGTCATGAAATTCAAATGAGGCCAGTAGAGAAAACATGAGAACAACAAAAACTTGCCTCAAAAAATGAACTTAGAGAGAAAACATGAAACAAACAAGTTTCATAGGGGTTGTTCCAAAAAAGAGCGTAGCTGATTTTGGGAACAACAGTTGGCTCCTATTAGGGAACTTTCATTAATCAAACCGATCAACAGGAGTAGAAACTAGTCTCTAAGTGCCTTCATCCAAGCCAGTGGGCTACGGAGTCAAGCCAAAAAAGGAAAAACATGAGAAACAAAAAGAAAACAATAAACACAAAAACTATACAAATGTACAAGTGAACTCATCTAATACTTTAAGGATTGAAGTGATTCAGATGCTTCCCACTGTGAGGTAGTGAAAATGGTGCTTTGTCCTGATAAACCAACAAGAAGCCATATTATCCCTAGAATCAGTGATGGGTGAATGGAACTCTCCACTAGGAAACCAATTTTCTATGTCCTCCCTTTGGTTTTCTCCTCTTGCCCCACAACAAGACTTGACTTTTAATCAAAAACCATGAATATTTGCTCTCTTGGCAAAAAGTTCCTTTTCTTGATTTTGATGCGTAATAGCATGGTCCATTACCATAATTGGTTGCTCTTCTGGTTCAGTCTAACACATGATTTGATTATTCCCATTCAACACCTACCAATCATTGGCACTATCAGGCATACTTGGTGTTGTTCTGTCTGAACCAATTCCTAGATCATCACCTACAAGATTTTCATCTACTAAAACATGAATGTCTTCAGTAGATAGAAAATAATTACCCCTACCTGAAGACTCAAATAGAATTTGAGCTTCAGGCCTTGATGCCTGAGTGACAAGGTATTTTGCCTCCTTCTCAAGAAGCAACCTTTGCATTACACCTTTCACAGGGATTTTTGCCTGAGACAAGTCCATGCTTAATTGCCCTCCAACATCGTTGCATAAATCCCACCCAAGAAGGATGCCATATGATGCTGGAATGTCGGCCACTAGGATAGTCATCTTGATTCGCTTTCTGGAAAGGCAGCAAATGCAAACTAGGCATCTTTAATTTGCCCCAGTAGTGGCACTTGTTTGTTCTCCATGAAGAAACATCTCCCAAATGTCTTGGTCAGTGTGAGACCTAGAGATTTTACCACTTTAGTAGGCATGACATTTTTTGAAGCCCTAGAATCAATGATGCAATTGTTGAGTTGGTGACCATTTATCAACAGGGAAACATAGAAAGGCTTTATTTTCCCAGGGGCAGCAGGAGGGGTAATGACAAGATTGTTTGGGATGGGCATGTTCCTTGGGGGACCATGAGTTACTTTCTTAACCTCTTGTCTTGTATGGATGGTTTAGTTCTTGACACATTGAACCAACTTGTCCAATTGCTCAGGATGAGACTGTAGAAATTCAAATTCAGACATTTGAATTTTGGTTTTCTTTATATGGTCAATGATATCAAATGCTTGGAATGAGCTAGGAGCAGAGGATGGGAGTTTTTCCTTTTAATTTTTGAAATGGGGAGGACTGAACTATGAATTTGAAGTAGAAGGCATAGCGACATTTGGGGTACTTACCTTTCTCGCAATCACTGGGTCCTTTGGCTAGAAAGGAAGAGTGGATCCCCACTTAGCAATTGAAACTACTAGTTGAGGTTGCTCCTCTGCTTTCTCCTTATCAGCTTGTTGAGCTAATTGATTCTTGGACTAGGTGAATATAGCATATGACCCCTCAACTGCATTGCCTTCTCTTTTGGGTTCATCCTGATAGTTCAAGAAATTGATGTGGGAGTCGCCAACTAATTCTTCTTGATCAAACTCAGGTTGGAAAGATAAATCATGCTTAGTTTCCAAATATCCAACCACTGAGTTGGTTGGAGGTGCTTCAAGGGTGAGATTCCTCTGTGGCAAGGAAGATAATTTGGTTATTCTTGATTCCTGGCAGCATTGCCTTGGTATGCCTGATTCTAAAATGTCTTCCTTGTCATATCTTGATTAGGAGAAGTAGACATAACTTGGGCCATTTGTCTTTTGAGGACCAACAATTCATTTGCTAGATTTTGCACCATTGGGTCAGTGGTGATTGGAGGTGAATACTCAAAAGATGAAGAGGATTTACCTTGATTAGGGTCTCTCCTTATCTTTCTTGCCAAGATAAGGTCATCTTCCACCTCAGTAGCCAAGTCCTGAGCAGCAGTAAGGTCTATGTGTCTGGCCCGTCTTAGCAAAAAAACCCACTTCAGGTAGTTGTGAATTGATGAAGAAGCATTTGAGGTTCTGAGACATCGGCTGGGTGACCATGGGAATCTTGTGCCTTAGCTTGTTGAACCTAGTAATAAAATCCCTCATAGGCTCATGAGGCTCTTTCTTCATCTAAGTGAGCTGGGCCAGCAAGGCATGTGCATCTTCTACAGGCTTGAACTTGGCTTCAAATTTGTCTTTCAGAGTGTCCCAATTAATCATTGATCTAGCCTGTAGGTGGTAGAACCAGTCTACAGTAGTGCCTTGTAGTGTCTCCATGAACAGCCTGACTGTTATGTCTTCAAATTCCACCCCTATTATGCCACAGGCTATGCTAAAAGTTGTAATGTGTTCATCAGGATAAAATTTCCCATCACCAAATAATTTGGGAAATTTTTTTCTTGAACTGCATGGAAGCTCATGCAAGGGTGGAGTCAAATTAAGTGAACCAAAAGAGTTACCCCAAGGGCCTTGAGCCATGATTTGATTATGTAAAAGTGGGATCACAAATATAGGTGTAGAATGGATAGGTAAAGCTCTGCTAGTAGTAGAAAAATAAGCTATGCCTTGTGTTGGTGACCCGATAGGGCTAGGAGGAAGACTCCTAGTTTATTGAAGGTGAGGTTGTGGAGGAAACAACTCAAAATTACTCTGTCGCACCAACTCAAAAGTAGGGTCAACAACACCTTGAGATTTTGAGCTTCTTGTATAACATGGAGTTGCCAGATTGTAGAACAAAAATGGAAAAGAGTAGGATCTGCTTCAGCTTGAAGCTTGAAACTTGGAACTGTGCACTCTTCCCAGTAGCTCTAGTTTTGTAGACCAGATAATATAATGGAGATGGAGGAAGATAGTAAGGCTATAATGATAATGGGTAAGACATGGAATAGGGTCACCAGACTATGTAATGGATAAGGGTAGGGATTGCTTCAATCTGAAACTTGAGGTTTTAGACTGCACATTCATCCCCAACAGAGTCGCTAAAAACTGTTGGGTGAATATTTTGTCGTCAACTAACTGATGACAAAATGGGTATATCAACCATAGTACAAAGAGATTTATGCCACAAAAAGTGCAGGTTTACCACATCTTAATGAGATAAATCTCTCCTCTCATTAAGGAGAGGTTCCCTATGAATCACTTGTATGCTATATGTATATATAAGTAAGCAAAAAATAACACTTAGGATAGTTTAACACCATCCATCTCTCTTTTTTTAGAGATGATGTCCAAGGAACAAGAGAGAGAAGTCTTGATCAATGGCTGAAAGCATTCCTCTTCTTTCGAGAATGGTATCTAGTGCATAGTAAAAAATCCCCTGAAGTAGTAACAAGGTCCACAAGAAAACCCATGAAAGCACAAAGTCTTTCGTTGCCTCCATTGATTCAGAACACACGTAATAGTAGAGTGAAACAAAGCCCAAAGTCTTCACCTTAAACTACAATGAATAAAAGGGTTACCAAGATGAAAGTAGCTCAAAGTCTTTCTTTTATCCTTTAGAAACATCTTTAGATAATTTCAATACACACACTTTGCTTATTAAATCGAACAGATGAGAGATTTTCAAGAAAGAGAACATAAGAACTATTTCCTAAGTAACACAAATTACTCCAACACAAAGTTAGAAATAAACTTGTTTCTCATTCATTTGATAAAATATGATTTTCAAATTGAGCACAAAGTCTCAAGAAGTGTCTCAATTTTAGCAGAGTTTTTTGCTTTCAATTATCCAGATATCCATCCATTACAAAAGAGGTTCCCTCTATATATGGGGAAAAACCTTCAAAATTAGAAAAAGATTAAAATATTGAAAACCTAGTCAAAGATGAGTCAGCATTGACTTTGAGATATTTTCCAAATTTTTCACATTTAATTACATATTACAAAAGTAAATGTGAAAATGTCCCAAGTCAATTACAAAGTGCATTTTGAATAAAGCATGGAAGAACAGCTTCAATTTTTATTTTCAGTCTTCTTCATTGTCTTCAACTTCTTCAGAGAAACTTCAGTGATCTGGAAGAACTTTTTTTGAAAAGACGTTGATGAAGAGGGATCCTTTAGAGAAATTACAGTAAGAATCATGATTGTGCAATTAGGGGAAAATTTAGCAATTTGGGAAAACTGCACATTTGATGATCATGATTAGGGAAATGCACTTGAAAGGGATGAGGCATGAGCAGGTCAAAAAGTAAAAGGGAAGTGGGCTCAGAAAATAGGAAAGTGAAAATTTTCCAAAGATAGTAAAAATGAGGGGAAGGTATGTAGGGGAAGCAAAAATTGCCGCATGTGCACATCAGGGAGAAAGTATGTCAGTGGAAAAAATTACCACCGACGCATGTTGAAGAAGAAGAAGAATGTGTAAGGGTGGAAAAAATTGCTGCCCTTGCACCTAGAGGAGAGAAAAGGGGGATGCATGGGTGGCAAAATTTGTTGCTCCTGCATAGAAGAGACCAAAAGATGCAAGGGCGACAAAAATTGCCGCTCTTGCATGATGGATGCAAGGGCGACAAAAAATGCCACATTTGCATGGAGGATGAAAAGAAAATGTAGTGGTGACAAAAAATGTCACCCTTGCATGGAACTATCGGAAAAAACTAACTCTGGAAAATGAAAACTTTGTCCTCTTATCGCATCGAGATTGTAATGATTTTCACATTTTTGGGAAAATGCAATTAAGGGAATGTCATGAACTTTGAATGAGGCCAGTAGAGCAAACACAAGAACAACAAAAACTTACCTTGAAAAATGAACTTAGAGAGAAAACACAAAATGAACATGTTTCGTAGGGGTTGTTCCAAAAATGAGTGTAGCTGATTTTGGGAACAACACACATAACTTACATGAAAATGACCGACTAACTGCTAGAAAACTAGACTTAAAAGGAAAAACCTAAAATGGAAAGAAAAAATATGCAAGTAAGGGAAAAATCCTTCAAAGATGGAGGAAAAAGGGATAAAACACAAGAGGAATACTATTTGGCAGATGTAGGTGGTGTGGTTAGGCTTAGCTAATGTGGTTGGGTGTACATTTTCTAGTGGATTTTAAAATGGCAAGATGATAGATTGGAGTTCCAAAATGTGCTTAAATGATAATCTTTAGCAAACTAACCTAACTTTATATATAAAAACCTACATTAAATGTGAGTAATGGTGGTTGGTAGTTGAGTTTGGACCTACTTGAAGTAGGTCCATTCTTCATGGATAGAAATGGCTAGGTAGGATGTGGGGTTCATCATGCACTTTACACATTGTGAAAAATGTGTAATGTTCACTTAAATCTCCACTTCTCATGGAAAAGTGTTGATAGGTTTGGTGGAGGTTAGACCTACTTGAAGCAGGTCCATTCTCTATAAATAGATTAATGGTTTAGTGGGGAGTAGAGCTTAACATGCACTTTACACATTTGTAAAAAACTATTAATGTCAAATTCAGGCTCCACTTATCATGGGAAAGGGCTTAGGAAAATTTTTGGAAGTTGGATCTACTTAAAGTAGGTCCACCCTCCACAAGTACACTTCTTGGTTGATAAGATCCAGAGCCCGTCATTTAATTTACACATTGTGAAATGTTCAATGTGCATATCGAGTTTTGGATTCCATTGGATGGGTGCATGGTGGGATGTGATCCCACCATGCATTTTACATGTTTGAGAATGTGCAAAGTGCATGATGAGTTTTGTATTCTACAAATTTTTAGGTTTGGTGCCTCATGGGACCCAAAACTCATGAAGCAATTTGCACTAGTGTAAATTGCATTTAGAGTCCTAGATTCTATTGGATGGGTTGAGTAAAAAATGGATTTTTGGAGAATTAAATATTTCCCCTAAAAATAACAAATGGGGTCTCCCTTAGGGTTTTATATGTAATGAGATTTTTGGGACAAAAAATCTCAACATTTTTGGTGACCTCTATGGGATGATTGCCTATTAATCATTTGAATCTAGTAGCCTTTCAAGACATTGGGTATGGAATCAACCTCACTCTGATAGAAATATAACCTAAAAAAGAAATAAGTTGTGCCTACCAAGACATAGAACAAAATAGACAACAAAATAAAAAAATAAACCAAAAAAAAAACTCCTAAAGACTAAGACACATACAGAAGTACTTATTGAAAACATAATCTAACCCTATTATTTACAAAATGTTTTAGGACTTTTAAAATAAGTCCTTACCTCAAAATCAAGTTTTGAGGTATATCTCATTAACTGGAATTGGTAGTTCTTCACCATCAAGATTGGCAAGCTAGAATGTGTTGGGCCCTTTGCACTGAGTGATGACATATAGACCACTCTATATTACATTGAATTTGGTGTACCTGTCAGGCTTTGATTTATTTACATCCCACTTTAGGACCTTATATCCCTCATTGAAGCTTCTTATAGTTGCCTTTTTATCAAAAGTCTTCTTGACTTGTGCTTGATTTGCTTCCAAGACTTTTATTGATTGACATTTGATTTCCTCAAGTTTTATGAGTTTAACTAGTCTTACCATCATCTCATCATTGGCAATCAAGTCTAACTGGTGATTGAGCTCTAGGGAAGGTAACTTGATTAATAGTGGCACTTAGGCTTCCTTCCCATATACCAACATAAAAGGAAAATTACCAATGGCTTTCTTTGGTGTAATTCTATCAGCCCATAGTGTTGATCTCATTTTTATATGCCACATCCTTTGGTTATCCTCCATAGTTAATTTAATGATTCTTGAGATCTATGAATTTGACTAAAGAGAGGATGGTTAGTATGGTGTTAGTTATAAAATGACAAACAAAATGAAATAAACACACTAATAGCATAACCTCTCTAGACCCAGACACTAGGGAGAGCTTAGTTAACAATCATGAATGAAACACATAATTAAAATATAAAAGAATATTTTATTTTACCTCCCTTAGATGCTCCAATGTTTATTATAGTGGCTTTCTTGGCTTGTGCTCATGAAGTCCTTGACAATGGAATCTTGGTTACCTCCATCTCTCCTTGGCACCTTTGGCTTGTAGCTTGACTTGGACTAGAATCAATTTGGCATGGTAAAACTAGTTGCAATGTCTTCTTGAAGATATTTGTGCATTATAACTTTGCACCAAAATAGCTTAGAAATGATGTAGTAAGGCCTCTTATTTATATATTTTTGGATTTGATCAGAATCAACCTAAACCATCCATCTCAAGATTGAGATGTGTGGTTGAGGATTAATTCAATTTTTAGAATTAAGTTTTTAATTATTCTCATCATGACATTGGAAGAAGGGGAAATTAAGAGGTGTGGAGGGAGTCATGGAAGGCATTGATGAGGCATGGGAGGCATGAATCCTAATATTTATGGCATTTATGGCCTAGGGATGTCTTCCCAATAAATGAGGTCACTTGATGATGCAGATATTTAATATTCATTTCCAAAAATAATTATTCAAAAAATTTCCATGGAATTATTAATTAGGCCTTGATTTGGGTTGATTAGCTCTTAAACATGCTTAAGCAGTTTGTGCACAAATTACTCAAATTGATCAGAATGCCTTGTTATTAGTTCAAAATTTGACTGGATTGGAATTAGAAGGAGATGTTAGATGCATTAGAACCATATTCTCATTTAGGATGTTTCCAATGACAAATAACAAAGGCACATGTCTTGTGCAAAATATTTGATAGGAAAGAGCAATCTAGAGCACCTAGGTGCAAAATTGGCATTTTGACTCGAAATGATCTGATCAAAGTTAGCTAGCCCTTAAATTGCATTACTCCATTTAGGAATACCCTAGCCAAAATCAGCACTTTAATATGCTAGTTTCACATCATTTAGCATGTTTTAGTGTTTTTTAGGCCAAATTATACATTTTGGGTGGAAAATGACTAAAAGGCTGATTGGAGGTTATCAGTGGCCAAATTTAAGTGTCTACAATTCTAATTAAATTTTTGTTTGTGGACTCAGTTAGGCCATTGCCTTGAGGGTAATAATTTTAATATGTACTCAAGTACACATTATGCTTTACAGCCCATTCACTGACTTGAGTTCCCATAAAAGCCTTAGTGTTATCAAATATGATGGTGTGAGGAACACCAAACCTTGAAACTATGCTTTCCATAAAATCTAAAATGGATGCTTTTATGGCATATTTCAAAGAAACAAATTTAGTCCATCATGTGAAATAGTATGTTGCTATGAGAACCCACTTGTGACCTGCGTTTGATGGTAGATTGATCATGCCAATGAAGTTCAATCCCCATTGGGAAAATGGTTGATTTGCTTGAATTGGTTTAAGAGGAAGTGCAGTTAGCCTTTGCTTACTAGTGAAGTAATCACACTTTTCACAAATTCTTACCCACTGATGGGTATCTTTGAATAACTTAGGCTAATAGTATCCTCTTCTCATTACCTTTATGGCCATAGTCCTTGCTAAAAAATGTCATCTTGATGGTCCATCATGAAATTACTCGAGCACTTTGGAGACTTGTTTGTGCTCAATACATCTTAACAAGACTCCATTCATATCCTTCTAAAATAAAACTCCATCAACAAGGATATAAGGAATGGATTGGAGTCAAAAATACCTTTTCCTTGACTACTAGAAGTCATAGGGGTATTTGCCAATCTGAAGGAAATGGGTCATGTCTTGAATCTAGCTATTAAAAGAGTGTATATTATTTGGTTGAGGTATTTTTTGAGTATACACTACATCATAAATCGGTTCAATCATTTTGATGTCGATAGTTAGTTGCTCACAGAGTCCTTTCCCTCTTACCATATTTATGATCATGATATCTATGTCATACTCCATGACCTTAATGATCTATCCTACTCATTTTTCATTTATCTCCCTACTCAGCAAAAATTCTTTGACACCCTGGTGACTATCCATCAAATGTACTTTATTGTTAGAAATCATATGCCTAAATTTCAAGAGCACTTTGATTACCACATACACTTGATTTTTCACAAAGCTATAATTTTCTTCATAACCTTTCAAAGATTGGCTGAAGAAAGATATTGGTTGTTCCAAACCTTTTTAATTGTGTTGAGTCAGAATTATTGAGATACTTCCCTCCCATCTAAATGCATAGAAGATAAAATCCTTCTCATATTTTGGGTTAACCAAGGCAAGGGCTTGGGAGATAGATTTTTTGATAGATTTGAAGCTTTCTTTTCCCTCCTGCATCCAGCTAAAAATATTTCCCTTATTTAACATTGTAGTAAGGGGTTTGGCCAAGGATGTGAAATTTGGTACAAATCTCCTCACAAAGTTAATCTTCCTGAGAAATTTTTGTAACCCTTTTTTATGACTTGGCAATGCCAATTTAGATATGGCTCTAACTCATTTAGGGTCTATTCCAAGACCTTATTTGGACACTATATGTCCCAGTAACTTGCCTTCATGTACTAACAACACATACTTCTTTAGATTAAGAGAAACATTGAATTCTCTACATATTTCAAAAATATTTCTCAGGTGATCAAGATGTGCACCATCATACTTTGAATATACTATGATGTCATCGAGATATACTAATATAATATCGTTTATCAGACCTTTTAATTCCATATTCATGGAGCTCTATAAATTTTCCCTTGCATTTATTAGATTGAATGGCATCTTCCTCTATGTGTACATGCCCCATTTGGTGGTGAAGGTAGTCTCAAATTGGTATGAATCTTTTATTAAGATTTAATTATAACCTAAATAACTATCCATAAGATAAAATCTCTCAGATCTTGATACTATCTAGAAAATTTGTTCCATAGGGGGAAGAGGATAGTGATATTTCAATGATGTTTTGTCTAGGTCTCTAAAATCCATGCATAGATGGATTTCACCATTATTCTTTTTGATAGGGACCAAATTAACTACCCAAGATGAGTGTTTGATCAAAAATATTATATTAGCCTCTATCAACTTAGAGATTTCTTTCTTCATCAAGGGTTCAATCTTCAAAGTTATGGGCCTATGTTTCTACCTGATGGGTTTTGTATTTGGATCCATTTTGATAGTATGTTGTTATAAAGTTAGGTTAAATCCTTTTAAATCTTGATAACTCTAATAAAAATTATCATAAAAATCTCAACATAATTATTTTGGATAATGCTTATCCAAAATTTTGCATACCTTGCCTATCTTGAGTGACTTGCCTTCTAAAATAGTGATGAGTTTGCAATCTTCTTCATTAAAAGTAATATTTTTCTTCTCATTTTTCATTTGGTCATCTGAGTTAAATATATTTTCTAGCATAATGAGACCCATGGGAAACTTATTCATTTATAGTTGTATGATTCAATCACCATATTGGTCTTGTAACCTTGGTTGATTTATTTCTAAAAACTCAACCTCTTCTCTTCAAAAAATTATGATCTTCTTGTCACTATCAAAGACCTACCAGTTAATTATGTTATTGAGGATAAAAGGCCTTACAATCAGCCTCACATGTTGGCTATTTTCTCCTATTATTTCAATTGATAGATTATACTAAGATACAACTGAGGCTATGCAGTCAACATTTTTATTATGTGCCTTTGGTACTTATTGAATATTTAGGGTGGTGGAATCTTCTAACAGGTCCCAAACCCTATGTTGACATGACCTTAGAAAATTATTTTTGGTCACACTTTTTGATCTAACTTGGTGAATGATGAGTTCACTATCCCCAAATACCTATAAGAACTTGTTTCCTCTATCCTTGGCCAAATGGAGGCCTTGAATCAATGTTTTGTATTCAGCTACATTATTGGTACAACTAAATTGAAGTCTAAATGAATAAAAGTAAATTTCTTTGTATAGAGATATCAATACAAATCCCATACCTACACCATTTCTACTTCTTTAACCATCAAAATATAATTGCCACATCCCTTATAGATCCTCATCTAGTTTGACTAAATTTAGGATGATTGCATCTTGCTCATGAATGCAATACATCCCTAACCCTGTTTCTTATACATAGTCATAAGGATCAAATTATAGGGTTTATCCCCACTCATCCAAGTGATTTTATAGGATTTATTCTATAGTTATTGTATTCTCTTGGTCCACTTCTTCCTCCTCTTAATCTTGTAAGGTATAGTTCATCTCTACAGGAGGAGTGGGATTATATGATTCAATATGGTCTTTTTTGATTGGCTTAACTCTTATTGTTACTTTAGTTTGATACCTCATTCTAAGTATCATATGAGACCAATATACAGATAGATATCCTCCCATTTTTGCAATGAAATCTCTTGATAGACAAATGGCAAAGTATGGGGGGAAGTCTATGACTAAAATGTCCTGATTAATTAAAAGACTAGGGTAAGCATGAATAGTGAGGTCCAGTCCTTTTATAATTCCTATTGTTTAAACAATAGCCCCATATATTTTCACTAATCCCTTATTAATAGGTGTGTATTTCATCCCTAGATCATCAACTAATTTCTTAGGCATCACATAACTACTAGCCACCGAATCTACCATGCAATTGTGTACCAGATGCTTCCCTACTATAAGTGATAGGTAAAAAGGGGGAGGCTTACCATTTTTTTCCTTTTTGATTGTTAGTTTGAGGTTGACATAAATTTATTATAGGTGTAGGCCCCTTGGATGGAGCCTTCTCAGATATCTAGAAGTTCTTCAAGGCCTTCTATAGTAAGTCCCTTTGTGTTGGTATACATAGGGCTTTCCACATAGTGACATTCACATTAGTTTTATTCATTTGATCAACAATGCTAAAAGGGATATTACCAACCTTTTTTGGTAATTTTTTAGGGGATATGTCTTCCTTTATAAGATCTGGAATGGACACCTTCACTTTAAATTGATTGGTACGTACAAAGAGTGGCCTTTTCACTATATTACTCTTTGTCAATTCTTTTGTTGCTTTGGAAGTTGAAGCCTGGTCCATTCTAAGGATTTGATTAGATTCTATCTATCTTTTCTTGGAATGTGTATTAGATACTACAAGTCCATTAAAAAATGCTTCATCTTGGTATATTCTATTGAAATCATCCTCTTGCCAATTTAGAAGAGTCGCTTCACTTTGAGCAGGTTCTTATGTTTCTACTTGTTGAAAAGTAGATGTTTCTTTTTGTCCTTACATACATGTTATACCTTACACCATCAAGGCTTGATTGATAAAACCATTGGGTAAAGTATTATAATTATGGGGTTGATTTCATGGATAGCACTCATATTGTTGAGCCAATTTATTTTGAATAGGGACAATAGCTTTGGAAGATCTGGGTGTCAGTAACGAATGAGTGTTTGGAGGTCTCAATTGTGCATTATATCCTTGTTGTTGGTTGTTTCCTTGATATGGTTGCTTATCCCCTTGGTAGGATTGCCTATTTCCTTGATACATAGGTTTAGATGGTTGAAAAGGTTTATAGTTTAGGGCTTGTTGCCTTTTTATAACCACTAACTCATTTCCAAGACTCTTGAGTAATGATTTGACCTCATGTAATTCATTTGTAGGTGCAAGGGTTAAATTGGTTGCCTTACTCATAGAGGGTATTAGATCAAGTTTAGGTGGGGGAATAGGGTTTATTTATGAAAATAGAGGCATTGAGTGTCATGGTAAAATTTTCCAAGCTTGAATCAAATAATTATTGGCCCTTATTACAATATTGTAAGCTGTATGAAGTGTGGTACCACCCATTAATTGAATCATCATAGATATATCAATATTAAGGGATTTTATGTAATATAAGAAGTAATTATTTACAATGTATTTAACCAATATTGGAACTCTATTCTAGGTCTTTTGTAAGTGGTAATTGAATTCAATCATTTGTTCATGAGGGGTTCATTGAATAGCAGTCAACTATTCAACCAAAAAAAGGTGATCACACTTGTCCTCAAAGTGGGATCACATTACAATTTCTAACTCATCCCAAACTCAAATTGAGGTAGGAGGGATACCTATGTACCATTGTAAATCTTTCCCCTTAAAAGCGGAGATTATGAGTTTGATTACAACATTGTCTTTGACCATGGTATGGATTGATCAAAGGTTAGTAATGTCTTGTATATGTTCTAAATAAGTGGTATAAGTTTCACCAATAAAAAATGGAAGACTTTTTAAGGCTGAGACTAGTATATCATCATGTTGGGCCAAAATGAGTGGACTACTTGTATTGAAAGATAGGAAATTCTAATTTCTAGCCATTACGGGGGATATAAAGTTGATTAGAGTGACCAAAGGGGATGGAAATAAAACTATAACATATACCTTAGGATGAGGGGTGACTAATTTTGTTCTCTTATTTGATGGAAATAACAATTCCAAAAAATCAGCCCTCTTACCTTTGGTAGACAATTTTGTTTGTTTGCTTGGCATACGTCACCTTGAGTTTGTGAGTTTATAAACTAGTGGAGTCACTAGGTGATTTGATATTTGAATGAAACTCATACAATATATTATGAGAATAGAATAAATCTTTGTGTAATTTTTAGGTCCCATGAGGTGTGCCAAAATCTATTATCACATAGGATTACACATGTCTTGATTATGTAGCTTGTTGCACAAGTGCCTAATGAAACAATGGAAACACCTCCAAAGTTTTGGGACCTTAGCAATTTGAGGTTAATATTCAAAGATAGACAGTTTCCTTTCACTAAAATATGATGCAAACTAATATAAATATCAATGTTTTAATATTTTTTCTCTTTAGTGCTCTCATATCCTAAACTAGGGCTTTGATAGGAAAAGGGCTTTAAAGAAATTGAAATCACAAAAAAAAACTAAAATTATAGTGATTGCACTAAATTTACATAATGGATCTAGATGTTTTCTTAGAAAACACAATAGGGAAAAAAATAGATTGTGTTTATTGTAAGCACAAACTTATGCAAATTTGGAAATTAGAGGTAATAAATTAGTTATTCTTCAACAAAGGGAAAAAGATCTTTATTTCAAACAATATTATCAAAAGGGTAAAATACCATAGATGAATTCTCTGAGACTAAAATAAAAGATAAAACATCCATAAAGAATTAAATAACTTGCAGAACACAGAGATTATAAAGAAAAGTAAGGCAAAACTTCAACTTTATTTCTCTCTAAAGGCTATAGCTTGTAGCAAATACAGTCAAAATGCAAAAAAAAATTACTAGCAATAAAAAGATATGTTGGGCCATGGGTTCTACCAATATTTATAAAAAATATGTCTTAGAATACATGTAGTTTGTCAAATCTTAACACCTAGCAAAATAAATCATGTAAACTGGAACACCTCATGCAAAGGGGGTGAATTCCTCTATTTTTGGTGCTTTGGACTCGTGGGAGTGCTTGTGCTGTGTGCATGAGTTGGGTATAAATTTGGATGTGATCTTGGTGTAGCTGGAGATGTTCATGCAAAGCTCCTTGGATGATGGCTAAAAATAACTCCTCATGTAGGAAGCATTGCCCTAAATAACTTGGTCTTCAAAAAATAAAAGATAATATTGAAAGTAAATTTTTAAATCTCTTTTCCATGCAAATCCTAGCATGCAAAATTTAAGTGAGACTTTTTCAAAATTCAAGCCTTTATCATTTTTACCAAAAGGGCCAAGCAATTTGTGTTTTATGACTTTGTACTTTTTTCATTTCACATTAATTAAAATATAAAGTGAAATTTGTAACTTGTTTTTTGCAACTTCCACATGGAAAATGTATAAAGTGAAAAATACATGTCTTCTCCTTATCCAAAATAGTTATAAAAAATACATAGCTATACTTTCTAATTACAAATTATAATGTCTTTAAAATGAAAATACACATGATAGAAAAATTTGAAAATATTTAGAGGAGAGGAAAATTTAATCAGTCTTCAGACTAGCTTCAACTTTCTTATTGTTTTCTGCTTGTAGCTTCTCTAAGTATGCATCAAAGGCCTTGAATATTTCTTGTATTCTATCTTCATTTGACCCATAAGAGTAAATGTTATAAGCTATTTATTCTACCTATACATCAAATAACTCTCTTTAGAAAGTCCTTATACCCTGTATTTTGGTTCTCATTTGATCAATTTCCTTTTCATATTTGATAAACCTGTGAATTGAACTTAAGGCAAAGATTGTGTCTTTTGTTGACTCCTTTTCAACTATTGCATTAAAATGTTTTTGGACCTATTCTACTTGTAAGATATTAATGGAATCATCCATTGGTCAGCATGACATTAAGTTCATCATGCCATCAATCTCATATAGAACATCAATAGCTTTATCATGAGCCTTTTTGGCTCTCTCATTAGGCTCAGCCAGTATCCTTATCCAAAATTGGGCATCCCTGTGTAATTCCTCATGCTCAACAGAGTTATTAAATATATTCTTAATAATGAGTGTATTCATATCAATTGACTTTATGGCTATTAACTTGGGATAATACATGTTCAAAGTTTGGACCTCTCCTTCATAGCTACTAATCTATGATTTTAATCTTTCCTTTCTCTCTATGATGATATTGTAATGTTCCATCATTTATATGAGGTCCCCATTGCCCATTGTAACTAGTTCCTCAAACCATTATTTCATATCCCTTCCCATGTGAGCAATATCTCATACTAAATCAGTTATAGCTTGATCTATGATTATTAGTTGCACTACATGTGGTTGTTATGATGTTTCATTGGGCTTTATGAATTGGTTAAGTGTTTCATTTAATTTATCAACCTTCCTTTTAAGTTAATCATTGGTAGCTTTGTCATGGTCAATTTTTTGGGAGAGAATCGATTCCCAATTGTACTTCATGCTTGAACCCTTCTCTTTTTTGCCTACCAAGGTAAATATGAGAGACCTGATAATCTGCTGCCATAAGATCTTCCTTTTGTCTGACAGGGGAACTATAACCTCAACATATCTCTCCCTTGTCATCAATGAATGTTCTTGAAAGGGTCTTGGGAGAAGGTTTTTATTTCTTCTTTACTTCAGTCATATCGAAGTCCAAAGTGTTGGGATCAATCATGGTTTTCCTCTTTTTACCCATTTATTAGGCTAACCAACTAGGGGTATCCTTTTGTGTATCTAGCACAGTCACCAAATAATCTACAGATGATGTAGTTACACTAACTAACATTATGACCAAGGAGGCCTCTTGGGAAGATGACACTATTGATAGCTTAAGAGGTGTTTGTGAATGCTTCTTCTCATTAATGTTTTGTAAACCCATTGTTGCACCAAGTGTTTGATTTGCTTCAAGCTCAATTGTTGGTATGGATGAAGTAGTGGAAATGGGGGAAGTGGGAGTAATGAAAGTGGGAAGCATGAATTTAGGAACTAGTGGAAAGGTGGAAGACAAGGCACTAAATGTGTCAATTAGGTGTGTGGGGCCACTCAGGGTTAGTGAGGTGAAAATGGTAGGTTGAGATGAAGAGGGAATAGTACTCACTCCAGAGGTTGAAGTGGCCTATAGGATGGTAGTCAAGATGATTGACTCTAAGGTAATATACTATTGAGTGGTGTTGGGGATTAATGGTGACAAAATAGAAGGAATTGTGAATGGAATAGAAAGTGGAAATGGATCGAATGAGGAAGGAAAAGTGAAAGGAAGGGGAAGTGAAGTAGAAACTTGCACTCCCACTGTAGGGGAACCTTGAGTACTCCCTAGACTTATTTGCACTATTTGTTTTTGGCTTATTAATGTGGGTGGAGTGGTAGATATTATGGGGATGAGTGGAGGGGGAGGAGCTAAGACTTGTGGTGCAATGTAAACCTAAGGTGATTGGGGAAAAGAGATTTCTAGTGTAAGTGTTAAAGCTTCCTATACTATAGGAGTAAGAGAAGGGGGAATAATAGAAATAGGAGCCAATGTTATAAGATCTGAAGTAGTTGATCCTTGTGCTACTAGTGATGTCTCTTTTATTTAAAGATCTATGGGTTTATGTGCAGCCTCTCCTTCTTTACTTGACTCTCCATTTATGGCCTTAGTCTTATTTTCCTCTTCTTTTTATACTCAAGTCCTACTGATTATTATTTATGGCCCTCTATGGATGGTGTAACACCCTCTAATTTTAATTTAAGAGTTTTTTTTTAACTTTTATGGTTTATCTTGTAATTTATACTCATTTACTTTTTAGGTAACTAATAGTCTTGTTGGGTGAATATTTTGTCATCAACTAACTGATGACAAAATGCGTATATCAACCACAGCATAGAGAGATTTACACCATGAAAAGTGTGGGTTTACCAGATCTGGATGAGGTAAATCTCTCCTCTCATCAAGGGGAGGTTCTCTATTAATACTTACATGCTGGATATATATAATTAAGCAGAAAATAACACATGGGGGTGGTATAATAGCATCTACCTCTCTTTTTTTAGAGGTAATGTATAAAGAATAGAAGAGGGAAAATCTTGGTCCTTAAGCTAACAACACTCCTCTTCTTTCAGGAATGATATTAAACAGAGAGCAAGAAATCCCCTGAAGTGATGAAGTTCACAAGAACACTCACGTAAGCACAAAGTCTTTCGTAGTTTCCTTTCACCGATCCAGAACAAGTATAATCGTAAAGTGAAGCATAAAGTCTTCACCTAAAACTACAAAAGATAACTGAATCTCAAAGGTAAAAGCAGCACAAAGTCTATCTTCTACCCTCTAAAAGCACCCTTAGATAATATAAACACACCCACTTTGCTTATTAAATCAGATGAATAAGATATTACTAGGAAAAAGGAAAAAAGAACTATTTCCTAAATAACACAGACAATCTCAACACAAAGTCTGAAATAACCTGCTTCTCATTCATTCAACAAAATATGATTTACAAATTTGAGCACAAAGTCTCAAAAGTTGCTTCAATTTCAGCAGAGTATTTGCTATTAATTTTTCCAAGATTATTTACAAAATGAGGTCTCCACTATATATAGGGAGAAAATCCTCAAAAATAGAAAATAATAAAATATAAAAAATATCTTAGTCAAAGATGACTCATCTTTGACTTTCAGATATATTTTCAAACTTTTTACATGTAATTACATATTTCAAAATTACATGCACTTTGTACAGAACAGCAGTGCATAAGGAGAGAAGAAGAAAGAAAAGAGAGAGAGAGAATCCGTTCTGGCTACCAGGTTTCTTCAGATGAGCATTATACATGGCAATAGATGCCTGAATTCCTATGATGTCTGGTGCAACTGCATTCTTGGAGACGATTCTTGCTCTAATCAGTGCATCCTTCAATGCTATGACGGCTTTAGCTTGGCCAAAAAACCTGGATTTCAGATTCTCCAAAGTTAACTGAGCATCTAGAATGTTGTCCATCGAAGACATTGAGAAGGATTTTTTTTCAAAATCTCTCCGAATCATTTCTTTGAAACTCTGAATCATCTCTTCTACCGGAAGGAACCGATTGTCCTTAGAGGTTAAGTCGCATGGCAGCTCTTCTAATTTATTTAGCAGGCTCAAGTCACTCTTCTCACTAGCTTCCTTGAAAGCTTTAAGATCATCAATTAAGTCCTTGAGTACCTAGATTTTGAAGACCAGTGACTCCTTGATCTCAACATAGGAGTCCTTATTGGAGATGACACTGATAGATATCAAGGTGCTCTTCTTGAGATTTTTCATTTCCTTCCATCTACTGAGATCTTTCTCCAAGCTAGCAATCTCTTGAGAAATGAGGGAGATGAAGTCATCTACCTGTGTTTTTACCTTCTTCATTTTTCCTGTCTTTTTTGCTACTTCTGTAAGCAGAGAAACTCCCTGAGTATGCATCTTTTTGATATAGTCCTCCAAGACTTTCCTTTTCAAATAAGTCTTTTATGCTTTTTGAATGACTGAGTCATCCACGGAGAAGGCCTCTAGATTTGCTACTTCAGAAGGAAGAGTGAACCTTTTTATTACCGCCATTAGCTGCTCTGCTTTGGCCTTGTAATAATCCTTCATTTCCTTCTCCCGATCGAATTTCTGGACCATGATGTCTATAGCCGACTGAAGATCGCTTTTCACACCTTCATGAGTAACTTTGCCAAGTTCAACATGAGAGATGGAATAGCTGCTCATTTTGAAACCCTCAAGGGTTGCGTCCTGTGGAGGTTTGGAAATTACCAAAAAAAATTGTCCCTTTTCTTTGACTAATTTAGAGAGGATTCTTGGCCTCTTTGAAGCCTTTGCTTTCACCGGCACTATCTTGCCAAAGTCAAACTCATCTGGGGAGATGGTCATCTTCTTTCTTTTTGGCATGAAAGCAGACATCCAAGGTGGGAGAGAAGTACTTGTTGTGGCAATGGTTGTCTCTATTGGTGCTACTATAGCAGCTTCCACACTACTAGTGGTGACAGTAGTTGCAGTTAGAGTAACTGGCAAAACTGCATCAACTACTGATTTTGGCTCAGGTGTAGGCCTTGCTAGCAAGTTGAAGGAAGGAGACAATAGACTTGGAATGGATTCAGAAGAGCGAGCAAAACTTCCAAAAGGACCCTGAGGATCGCCAAATACAACTCTGGAAGGAGAAGCAGCTCTAGAGGAGGGAACACTGATAGGAGAGATGGGAGAAGATAGAATCATAAGAGACTAAGGGGGAGAAGGAGATACGCTCTTGCTTGGCTGCACTTGTTCCTGTGAGAGTGGAGACCCAACACTTGGTTGCCCTGACGGTTTATCATCTTTCTCCATGGGCTGAGTTGCCTGTGCCTGAGGGCTCTATTCTTTTGTTCCTTTTGTTGCTGCTTTTGGCCCTTATGCAGTCTTTGATTTTTTGGATACAAAGATCCTAGGCTTGTGAGGCCTAGAAGGAGAAGGGACATCACCTTTGTTTTTGGTTTTGTTCTCTACTTTCCTCTTTAATTCTATCTAATATTCAGCCTCTGAACCTATAAAAAATTCCCTCAGGGTGATTCCTTTGGCTGCTAACCAATCATTGGTGTTAGCCAATATTGGTTCGAATCTTTTTCTAAGAGAAGTCAGCTCCTTCTGAGACCACTGAACTGGAGGGAGAGGGGAACCATCAACCTTCTCTACCAAATACCTATTATTTATGATGTTTCCATCATCAGTTAAACCAGAGGGGATCTCTGCAAGCTCGAGATATTCAATCTGCTCTAGTGTTAGTCTGCAATAGTCCATTTTCCTAATTTCCTCAATCGTCCTCATGTCTACCCAAATATCTTCAATCATTGGTTCATGGGACTGAATTTTCTTTCTGATCTTCTCCTTGACTCCCTTGTAGTCAAATTTTTCTCATCTTTTAAATGGCTTGATAGTAACTACCTGCATTTTGGTTTCCATGACCTTGGCTTTGGTTGATGTTGCAACAGAATACCTGTCAATCTCAATTGGAAACTTGAAACCTAGTCTCTTTAGTTTCATCTGTCTAGTATGCACGACAACTAGTTGTCGGCAAAGTTCCATTAGAACTAATTTATCTAAAGAGAACTTGGGAAGCATGTAGGGGTAGCCTTGGTAAAAGCCAACCCGAAGATAACAAAATGTGAGGAACTAGAGGAACATGCAGCCATAATCATTTACCACTACCCGGGCCTCGTCTGATATTCTCTTCTGCTTGAGCTGAGGATCGAAGAGACACAAAAACACGACAAAGAAGGCATCATTTACTCTTTTGAAATGACGTGTTGACCCTTGGAGCATCATCTGAGGATAATATGAGTAGACCAGGGTGGTCTTTCTATCTCCTGTTGTAGTTAATCCTAGGAAAGATCACATTGTGGTAGTTATATAAACTAGGTACGAAGTCATATAGAATTTAAAGGAAGTATGTACTTTGGTTAATTACTCATGGAGGGAATTGTTGATTTGCTCTCCCCAAAAGATGGTTTGCTTGCCCTAGAGGATGATCTTGATGAATGGATACATCCATTCATGGAACTGTGAAGAAGACAGGATACCCCATACTCTGCTGAGAAGGGTGATCAAGTCACCAACTTTCTCGACAAAATTGCTCCTCAAAAAGTTCTTTGGCCATCTAGAGAGGCTGGTCTTGGGGGTCTTCAGCCACTTGTAGTTTATAACTTTCTTTGCCCTCTCAGGGTCTTTATCGTACTCCTTCTGTGCATTCTCGAAGTCGATTTGGGTTACTTCGGTGGCTGGAGGGCACATGAAAACT
Organism: Torreya grandis; assembly: GCA_037957365.1. NCBI lineage: Eukaryota > Viridiplantae > Streptophyta > Pinopsida > Cupressales > Taxaceae > Torreya > Torreya grandis. The sequence goes on from JARHVA010000458.1 coordinate 4,041,139, forward strand.
TTGTCGATGAATTTGAGGTCCAACCGAATCACCATGTTACCACTGGCGTCTGAGACCATTCTGGTCTCTTTGTTGTAGAAGTGCGCACATTGAAGGATGAACTCAACATGATGCGCTGCTATTGAAAAGGCGGCCACCAAGTGGATGTTGCTCTCAACGATCCTCTTTATCCTAGTGCTCGGATTTGTCACCTTTAGTCACGCCAAGAACTCATCCATGTCCACGTGGTTGATCTCGGTGTCTCGAATGTCATCGACATTCAAGGAGACTGATGTGAGTGAGAAGACACCCTGGTACTTATACTTCATGGTTTTTGCTTTCTTGGGAGATGCTTCCATCATGAAGGATGATCTTGACCAGATGGGAGTAAAAGTGCAAGAGTTCACTGAAGGTGTTGTAGTCATGATCGCAGATGAGAGGAGAGTGGATGAGAGAGGGAAAGCACAATTTAAGTGATCTTGGTTACTGGAGGTCACTTAAAAAGGTTGGGTGGAAGAAGGAACGAAAAATGAGAAAGAAAGGGAAAGAAAAGGACAGGTTGAAAAATTCTTGGGAGTTAAAAAAATTTGGGAGAGAGACGCAGGGGTGGCAAAATTCATCGCCCCTACATGTAAAAATAAAAAGTGTAAGGGCGGCAAAATTCATTGCCCATGCTGGAACGGGTTGCAAAGGCAGCAAATTTTGCCGCCCTTGCAGGCTGGGGAGAGGAAAAGAGAAAGGGTGGCAAAAATTGCCACCCTTGCAAAGAATGACTGCAGGGGCGGTAAATTTTGCCACCCTTGCCGACGGTGGAAATAAAGAGGGTAAGGGCGGCAAAAATCGCCACCCCTGCAAGGGAAGACTGAAAGGACGCACGGGCGGCAAAAATTGCCGCTCATGTGGGCTCTTAGGAGAAATCCACAGGTGAGGGAAAAAACCATGCCTACAAGGTAAAAAGGGAACACGCAGGCCTGAGGAGAGAGGGAGGAAAAATAAACAACATCTAACTAATTTTCAAGCAAAGAACAAGAAAAGAAAAGAAATAAAAGTCAAAAACAAAACCAACCTAAAAAATTGCACGTGCCACAAGGTTGAATCCATGAATACGTGCTTCGAATAGTCAACTGGGTCGCTCAAGTGCAAGAGGTAGGAGGAGAGGAGGAAGCAATGAGAAGAAATGAGGCTCGAATTGGTTTAAATGGGGTGAAAATTGACCCCAACCACCCACCGCGTGTGGCAATAAATGCTACACATGGAAATCAAGACATGCAAGGGTGGCAAAAATCACTGCCCTTGCATGTTTCAGTTTCTCGAATGCAGGGGCAAAAAAATTTACCGCCCTTGCAAGTCAAGGTGTAGGGGCGACAAAATTTTCCACCTTTGCAGGAAAAAGTGCAAGGGTGGCAAAATTTGCTGCCTTTGCACAAAAATGGAAGGAAATGCAAAGGAAAGACCAACTCCAGAAGGAGAGTCTGGGGGAGGGAAAACTTGGTCGGGATGAGATTGTAACCACTTTTATGTTCTGAGGCCAAGATGAGAATGAATTCAAAATCCATCTCAAAAAATAAACTTAGAGAGATGAAAGATGAAACAGACAAGTTTCGTAGGGGGTTGTTCTCAAAAATGAGCTAAGCTGATTTTAGAAACAATAGCTGGCTCCTGTTGGAGAACTTTCACTGATCAAATTGATTAGCGAGAGTAGAAACCAGTCTCTAAGTGCCTTCATCCAAGCCATTGGGCTATGGAGTCAGGCTAAAAATGAAAGAAAGAAATAGACAAAACATAAAAAATTGTACATATATACAAACAGACTCATCTGAGCTTCAAAGATTGAATAGCTTGAGATGTTGTCCGCTGTGAGGTAGTGCAAATGGTGTTCCATCTTGGTATTGTAGTAAGAAGTTAGCATCACCACAGAGCTGTCTAATGGTAAACGGGCCTCTCCATAGGGAGTCAAATTTGCCATGCATCCCTTTTGGTTCTCGCCTCTTGTCCCATAACAAGACTTGATCTCCAACTTGGAATTCATGCACTCTAGCTCTCTTATCAAAAAGTGCCTTCACCTAATTCTGATGTTCTGTAATCCGGTCTACTACCATAACTCGTTGTTCGTTCAGCTCGATCAGACACATGATTCGTTTGTCAACTGAGCTTTTGAAGGTTGAGTCTTCGATTGCTTTGGTTAATCTGAGTGATGGTAGTTCAAGGGTGATGGGAATTTTTGCATTCAATCCATACAAAAGTTGGAAAGGTGACATACCTATATCCCCTTTAGGTGTTATCATGTTGGCCCATAAAGCATCATACAAGGCTTTGTGCCATGTTCTCTGATTATCGTCCACCAACTTCCTGATAATCGTGACTAGGTTCTTGTTACTTGATTCTGCTTGGCCATTTCCTTGAGAAAAATAGTCTTAAGTGTGGGATAAGGTAATCCCATAATGGAAACAAAATTGAGTAATTTCATGCAACAAAAAATAGGCCGCATTGTCTATTACGATCTTTAGTGGAACCCCAAATCGAGAGATGATATTTTCTTTAAGAAAGCTGCATACCACTTCAGACATAGCATGCTTGGTCGGGATGGCCTCCACCCACTTAGTGAAATAATCTATTGTCATAAGGACATAATCATGTCGGAAACTTGAAGATGGGTTGACCATTCCAATGAAGTCAATACCCCACCACTGAAATGGTTCCTCGATCACAACTGGCTTGAGGGGCAGAGCAGGCAGCTTAGGCTTTCCAATGAATTGCTGACATAATTCACATCTACGCACCCATTTGTAGACATCTTGGAATAGCGTGGGCCAATAGTACCTTGCTCATAGAATTTTGTGCATTATCATCAGTGCAGAAAAATGTCCTCCATAGGCCAAATTGGGGAATGATTCTAAGAGTCTTTCTTGTTGATCTTTGTCAACAAAACGAAGAAATGCCCCGTCCAAGTTTCTCTTGTAAAGACCATTATCCCACAAAACATAACCAACTGCTTTCAATTTAACATTCCATTTTTCTTTAAAAGAAAGATGAGCGGGACACTCACCATATGTCAGAAAATGAGCAATGTCAAAAAACCACTCAACAGTAGTGGCGACAAAGAGAACCGTAGGCACGCCTTTGATCTCTACTTTTTCACTTTCTACTTCATCTGAAATGTTGTTGGTGATCAACTGGCGGAGACCCCTTCCTCGTACGAGCTTGGTTGGTTTGATGTCTAGATTAAACTCCTGAGTCTTGGCAATCCAGTTACCTCTCTTCATACCAAACTCTTGCTGAGTCAAAATAGATTTCACTGTTGTATCTGGTATGAGAATTTTAGTGTGAGAATTCAGGATATAAAACCTGAAATGCTTGACAGCTTGACCACGGCATATGCATGTTTCTCCATAAGGAAATATTTTAGCTCGTGATCTTTGAGTGGGCAACTCATGAATGAGATAGGAGATTCTGTACCTTCTAGATTTTTTTGGACCAGAATTGCCGATAGTGTATGCTCAAAAGTATAACTATATATTTTGAAACCTTTAGTATAATCTGGACAGACCAAGACTGGTGTACGGGCGATTGCTTCCTTAATCTCTTTGAATGCTAACTTACCCTCAACAGTCCACCTGAACGTAGCATTTCCCTTCATCATGTTGACAATATGACGGGTTTTCTCAGCAAACTCAGGAATAAACCTTCTGAGAAAATTCACCTTTGTAAAGAAAGAGTGAACTGCGGTCTTGTTGGTAGGCAGAGTAAGCTCCTAGATGGACTTGACTCTTTCTGAATCAATTCTAATACCTTCTTGGGACACGATGTGTCTGAGAAGTTTCCCTTCAATTACTCTGAAGATGGATTTTTTTGGGTTTAAAGAGATACCATTTTGATGACAGCGTTCCAGTACTTTTTGCAAATGGTGAACATGCTCAGAACGATGTTTTGAAAATACCATCAGATCATTCAGGTATACTACAATGAATTTTCCCATCTCATCTTTGAAATCAAGATCCATCACCCTTTAAAAAGTGGCACCTGCATTTATCAAACCAAAAGGCATCCTTCAGTAAGCGAATGTGCCCCAAGGTGTGGTGAACGCTGTCTTATGCTGATCTGCGTTCCCAACTTCAACCTGATTGTACCTCGAAAAATCATCTAGCATTGATAACATTTCTGAACCTGTTACCATCTTCAAAACTTGATCCATGATGGGGAGAGGGTAATTATCTTTTAAAGACAATTGATTTAAGTTTTTGAAATCCACACAGATTCGAATTTTGCCATTTTTCTTTCTAACGGGTACTATGTTGGCAATCCATGTTGAGTGATGGATTGGGAAAATTATTTGGGCATCCAGCATCTTTTGTATCTCAGCTGAAATAGTTACTGAGATTTTTGGATTATATTGCCTGAATTTCTATTTGTAAGGTACAGAGTTGGCTTTCAGGGGAATGTCATGACGGATGTCATTTGGCCTGAGTGATTTTAGATCATCGTAGGAATAGGCTAGTACATCTATATACTGGCGGAGTAGACTAGCAAGCGCAAACCTTTCCTTGGGAGTGCAGTATTTTCCAATGTTTACCATCATAGGATCGTGCTTGGTTCCCAAGTTGACTTGATCAAAATCTTGGGAAGAATTTGAATAAGTTCGTTGTTGTTTGACAAACCTGTCATGGTTATCAAACAACTTCTCTAGGGAAACCAGACCTTTGGGAATCTTATTCCCCCTGAGCTATAAGAAATCTTCTCCTGTGTTTGCATGGGCCTCAGGGGCTACCCCACACTCTCGGGGTTCACTACCTTCAAAACATAGTTGTTTAAAACTATCCTTTTACTCTAAGAAGGTGATGATTTGATGATCATTGTTAAACACTTGCCAGTGGCTGGCATTATCTGGTACACTTAGTCAAAAAACCAGCTCAATAGTATACTTATCTCCTCTAAAGTCTGGGTGAGGAACTGAAAGGGTGGTAGAGACAGCCAATGCATCTGCTCGGTCATTGAATTCTCTCAAAACGGTAGAGATGTTGAAGGCATCAAAATTTTCAATCTGATCTCAGACCAGGTTGCGATAGTGGCGCAACCTCTCATTCTTGGTCTGATAGTGGTTTCTCACTTGACAGACTATCAACTCAGCATCTCCTTTAGCATGGAGTTCCCTAATGCCCTTTTCTCTGGTGGCCTGTAGTCTGAGCAACAAAGATTCATATTCAGCCATGTTGTTGGTATTTTTGAACTACAATTTGTAGGAAAAATGAGTAACCTCTCCCTGAGGGGATACCAACACAACCCTGGCTCTCGAACCAGTAGCAGAGCAGCTACCGTCAAATTCTAAGGTCCATACTTCATTAGATACTGCTTTTTCCACAAAAGCTTTTTCATTTCGAGGAAGGGGTTTTTTCATGTGTTCATTTCGCTTTGGCACTTTACCCTTCACCTCAGTTGAAACCAAATATAAGTCATCACCCGTAGGAGTTTCATCATATGCATCATGGATCTCGTTCGTAGACAAGAAATAGTTGCCCATGCCTGAAGACTCAAATAAAATTTGAGCTTCAGGTGCTGTAGAATGGGTAACTACATACCTGGCCTCTTTTTCAGGAAGCAACTTCTTCATGATGCCTTGAATTAGAATTCTCACTTCTGATAGCTTCATGCTTAGCTCACCTCCAACATCTTTACAAAAAATTTGTCCAAGCAGGATGCTGTAAGATGCTGAAACATTGGCTACTAAAACTGTCATTTTTATCTGCTTCTCTGAAAAAGCCGCGAAGGCATATTGAGCGTCTTTTATTTGACCAAGGAGAGGAACTTGCTTATTTTTCATGGAAAAACACCTCCCAAAAGTTTTGGTCAAAGTCAGGGCAAGAGAATTTGCCACTTTTGCAGGCATAACATTATCTGAGGCTCCAGAGTCTATAATATAATTACTCAGTTTAAAGCCATTTATAAGCAGAGAAACATAGAAAGGTTCTATTTTCTCGGGAGCGACGGGGGGAGTCACAACAATATTGTTTTGGGCCAGTTTGTCTTTAGGGGGATCAAGAACAACTTTCAAGGAGTCTTGTCCTATAGGGACGGCTTTATTTTTCACATATTCTACTAATCTATCAAACTATTCTGGGTTAGCTCTTAAATAATCAACCTCTGTCATTTGAATTTTAGTCTTTCTAGCATGATCAATTATATCAAATAATTGAAAAAAACTTGCAACAGAAGAAGAGAATCTATCTTCAGGGACTTTAATAGGTGTGGCACTGGTCTGAGTAGCAGAAGTGGAAGGTATCAGGTGATTGGGAGCACTTAATTTTTTATAGGTTACCTGATATTTTGATTGTGAAGGCAATGGAGTCCCGTGTTTAGCAATGGAAACTGTTGGTTGGGGCTCTTCATCTGCCTTTCTTTTGTCAGTCTGTGAAGCTGACTGATTTTGAGATCTGGTGAAGACATCATAAGCTCCATCCAAATACTCCCCTTTACTTCTAGCTTCATCTTGGAAATCCAAGAAACCAATATTGGAGTCGCCAGCTAATTCCTCTTCCTACTCGTCAAAGAGATTAGCATTTTTTTGTTGATCTAACTGTGGTTGAAAAGAGTTGTCATGCTCAGCTTCTAGGTAGTTGATCGCTAAATTGGCAGGTGTTACTTCAATGGCTAATCTCCCTAGATGGGGAGGTAGATGATTGGATTGCCCTTAGTTCTAGGTAGCATTACCCTGATATTGTTGATTCTAGAACATTCTCTTTGGTGCATCTCGATAGGTAGGAGCAGACGTACCTTAAGCTATTTGAATCTTCAAAGCTATCAGTTTGTTCATTAATTTCTATACCATAAGATCTGTAGTACCTGAAGAACTTTCGATAGATGTGTAAACACTGAAATCATGTCTACTCTTTGGTCCTTTTCTCCCCCCTTAGTCCCCTTTGGTCCACTTAACCACTCCTAACCCATGTCTTATTAATTTGAAATAATTATCTTATTTTAAGTTAATAATTATCCTCCCCCTTGACACATCACCTATAACACCTCGTCTGACACCTCGCCTTAGACTATTTCCCACCCTATGACTCACCCAAGACCTATTCTTACTTCTCTCTAACCGCCTAACCAACTCTCGTGCGTATTTAGCCCAACATTCGACAATTCTCCAACGGATCATGCACTTGGCGGATGGAGAATGGGCTTGGTGGCTCTTTTACTTATTCTCCACCCGCCGACGTCGGTCAAATGTCAGCCGACACTGGCGGTATCACCGATGTCAGTTTTACTTAAACCAAATTTCTAACCTCTGGCAAGGCTAATCAAAAATTCTTGGCCCCTGCTCTTGATCCAACTCTGGAATCCTTGAATCTTCAGTCCTCGACCATCCGCCACTCTACCAATCAATCTGCCAATCTTCAAACCAGACCTCTCACTCTCCCTCACATAGCAGGCTTCTACAACAGCAATAAGTCCTCCACACAGGTTACATCAACAACAGGAATAGGTATCAGCAGCACTCCTTCTACAAGCCACAAGTATGTATATTGTCTGTGTTTTCATTATGTTTTTAGTTATTGTTTTCCAGTAATATCACCCCTAGACCAGATAGTCAACCAGGCCAGACCCGAATCCTTATTTCTCTGTCTCCCTATTGGCCTCCTCTACCCTTTTGTCCATCTGACATTTTGTCCATTTGACCCCCCTGTATCTCTACACAGAACCTCCAACTACCTAGACCATTCTCTCAGACCCTTAGATAGACCCAGACCATTCTCTAGACCCTGTCCATAGGCCACAGACCCAACCAAACCTCGTCTAAAGACTACTGCCTCGACCGATGCCAGCCGCAGAGACCACTGCCCCAACCGACATCGACAGACTAACCGACGTTGGCAGACCTTGACAACCGACGCCGGTAGGACCACCAATGTCGATGACTGTGACCAGGCCGACAACAACATTTAGGTAAGCATTTGCTTCCATTTCCTTTTCAGTCTTTATCATTGTAGTCTTTTATCATTCTGCTATTTATCAGACATTTTTTTATTAATCAGTGGGTTGACATTCCTCAAGCTTTTACTTCTGGGATCAAGCTTTTGCTTGGCAACCCACCATCTCCTCATCTAATGCCTTCTTTGTCTTAGTCTCTTTCTCTTGCAGGTGTCATCCTCCACAACCAAAGAGGAGTTCTCACTATCGTCTGGATAACGGTGCGCACGACTTCATCCAGGTACATACAAGCCTTAGACCTTTTCTCTTAGTTTCTCATTTCCCTTCTTTGAATGTAGAAAGCGAAATCTAGCGTAGAAACATTCTGACACGCCCGGTGGGACCCTTAGGGCCTTCCTTGGATTTCTTTCCTTCTTTTTTCATTTAGGTGCATTAGGTTTCTCCCTTTTCACCTCTTTCTTCTTTTCTAAATGACATCATAAGCAGAATTAAAAAGAACTTTTCTTTCTTTTCTTGCATTTCTAGACTAGTCAAAAGCCTTATTCTTCAACCCTTTCTCAACTTGTTTTCATCTGAACTTAACATTTCGACTTGGGGCTTAAAACACGTTGCATTGCATTTTTGCTTGCTTGCATTTCTTAGTCCACACCTAGTAATTAACATAACCACATATTGAATTAATCGTAAATCACTTGATGTTACACAACCGAACTACTTGCACCAAATCAAACATCAAACTTACTTGAGACAAGGCCCGACTGGGATTTCATCCCCCAGCAGATACCTTACCCATCCCGGCAATCCTACTTGGATTTCATCACCAAGGGGAAAGCCCACTCTGTTCTCTGGTAGAGTCTAATCTCTAGGGAAAGTATATTTTGGCTAACCGAGACCAGCTTATCACTGGGCTCGTGAAGTGAGGGGAGCTTGCTCCTTAGCACCAGGCCATGTACGGAACCTAACCCAAACTTCTTGAGTGCCTAAACCAAACCTGAAACCATCCATAGACTACCTCTTCTAGGACCCCTCTAACAACCAACCCCCCAAACATCACTTTAAGGCATAAGCCACAGGATTCTAAAAAGTTGATTCTTAGGATTTAACGCTTAGGGCCTGTCTATCTCCATCTCTATTTTTTTGTTCCTATCTGGTTTTTTTTGAGCTAGTGAGGACGTTCTCTTCTTTTTTTCCAAGAATCTTCAAATTTTTTGAGTTTCTGGAAACCACAGTCACCGGCATCGGCTTTACCACCGACGTCGGCCACCTTCCTCCACTGACATTGGTTATCTAACCGACGTCAGTCATCTTTGTCACCGACATCAATTTTTCAACCGACGTCGGCCACTGTCACAATCCTTTTTTCCCAAAATAGCAACCTAAAACCCGACCCTTTTTCTGCCAAAACCACATTTTGAGTTTCTAAAACTGAAAAAACATAGTTTTTAGAACCTGACCCTTCTTGCCTTGAATGGTTTTGACATGCAGTCAAACCAAGGCTCTTCTTGACCACGCTAGCCATCAATCGCTTCCGCCTTCCCCGTCCCTAACTAGTCCCATAATGGAGTTCCACTCAAAGACTAAAAGAACTCCTATAGGACCGACCCCAACTCAAACCCCCATCATCCCTGAAGGGGACCAAGATTTCGAAAGATTCTTGGACCTCAATGTCACAGCCCTCCAAAACTATCTCGCAAGAAACCCAACACGAAACCTTTCAAGTGGAGTGGCAATGACACTAACACCATCCGCTACCCAGCCTTTTGCCTCAACCGTTAACCCGACCATGGCCAATACGCAAAGTTTGGCCTCCCTATCTATTTTTAGACCAACCTCCATCGGGATTCCATTACCCCCTCAACCACACGCAATTCAACCAAGTTCTACATCATACCAGAACTTGATTGTCTCGACCTCTCACACTCTTGCACCCATAAATGCAAGAGTGTCTACCTCTCCTTTTTCTAATGCCGTCACGCAACCACTTTTGGGAGTGTCTAGTCAACTTATGCCTTCTACTTCCATAACCCAACCACCTTTGGCCTCCACTTCTGTCCCTATGACTAATTATACATACGTTGCGCCCCTACAAGCGCAACCGACTACATCGTATGCCTCCTCTAGCCTCTTTCAAGCACCTTATAACTTAGGAGGTGCTCCACCCGCCAATCTGTTAGTAGATATAATCAAGATGCTGATGGATAAAATGTCCAGTCTCGAGACCTCTATTTTTGGTTCATGCAATGCTCTCTCGTATAAGCAAATTTGCAATGAGCCCATTCATCCTTCTGTCCCGATCCGACCATACCCCAACCAGTGAGAGCTTCCTAAATTTACTTGCTTCCAGAGTAAGGAAGACCCACAACAGCACTTATGGGCATTTAGACATGCCTATTACCTCATTGCCCATGATGATGCATTACTTTTATGCATGTTCCCCATGTCGCTTTTTGGCCCCGCCCTTGACTAGTATAGCTCTCTTGCCAGGCATTCTATCTTCTCATTCATTCAACTTGCCCAATTATTTTTCAACCATTTTTCTATCAACATCACCAAACAAGTCTCAATCACAGACCTCTACTCCATTAGACAATTTGACGACGAATCAATAGTTGATTTTGTCACCCATTGGAGAGGCCTGATTAACCAGCTCTCCTTTTCCTTGCCTCAACCTGAGCTCATCGAGCTCTTTTCTTGAGCATGTGCTAGGCACATCTCTTCTACCTTGCGGATTCAAATATTCTGCACTTTTGATGAAGCTTTCACCATGGCCCGAAAGCTTGAACTCTGTGCCATTGAAGAGGATAAGGTCAAATTACGTAATACTAACACAAGAACCAATGACCTTTCTTCTTCCAGCCCTCTTTCTTCTGCCAACTCCAAGTCCAAAGGAGTGGCCAACACTGTGGTCATTAGATCACCATCTTTGACAACAACTAATCACTCTCAACCTTCTACATTTTCAAGCATCACCAAACAATTCCAACAACGGTATATCCAGCGTTCATACACTCCGCTTGGAGAATCATACGCTTCCATTTTGGAAAAACCTGTCAAGCAGGGGGTCCTCAATCTCCCTCCAATCCGACCACCTCAATTCGACCCTTCAAAAACCCTCCCTTCATGGTATAGGGAGGCTGACTTTTGTCACTTTCATCGCGTCCAAGGCCATAACATCGACAATTGCCGAACCTTCAAAATCATAGTCCAAGACATGATCAACAAGAGGGATCTTGTTTTGGATAACCCAAATGCCCCACCCAACCAACACATCGACATCTTCAAACAACCATTCCCTAATCATCCACCTTCTCAAAACCATGTCCAGACCATGGCCGATAGCTCCCAAGAGCATGACATACACACGATCAACACGGTCTCGCCTCTTGTCCCCAACCAACCTCATTGATAGGTGGAAGAGTCTTCTTCTCCTATTCATCCATCACAGGTAGAAGAACCCTCTTCCCCTGTTAGTCTTCCATTGACCTCTCTTATACTGGAGGACGTCTTGACCATACCAACACCTTTAGCCCCACCTTCGTCTTTCCTCCTACCAATGGAGGATCCTACCTTGCCTACTCCTCAAACACAAATACAGGGCACAATCATTCCTGCCCTCTGCCCTCTTGAGGAGTCACACTCTCCTATTTCTTCTCCACCAAGAGAAGACCCAGTCTCTCCACCCATTTCGACCAAGGAAGACCCAGTCACGATTTTCTCTTGCCTTTTGCTAGAGATTATTACATCTCACTCACCTCCGTCCACATCTGAACCCAAACTAGTATCTAACCTCGCCTCACACAATGGTGGCCCTCAACCCAAACCAAAGAAGGCCACTAGACCACACCGGAGGACTCTTCCCCCACCTTCGTCATTACCTCCAATTTTGGGCCCGCATCTGTCCACTTTAAGAGGAGTGCTTCCCACTCCCATACTTCACAGAGGCAAGTCACCTCCATTACTCTATCAACCCATCAGACATATATCTCCTCCAATCCATCGACCAATGCCTCCTAAACCAAATTCATCAACCCCCACTGCAACAAAACTTCCAAACTTGTTAGCAAGTTCTTATGCCTTGCTGTTACGGCAATTGTTGCAGTCTTCTCGCATCAATCTCCTGCCTCTTAAACCATATCAATCTCTCAGGCCAAAACCACCCTAGTTCAATGACACTCAGATTTGTGCATATCATCGTACCCTTGGGAATGACACCGAGCATTGTTGTGCCCTCAAGGTTGTCATTCACCAATGTCTAGGGAATGACACCTTTCTTCGCGACCACATCATCAACAAGCCTTCAACACCGCCCCACTCATCGACTCTCAGATCAAGACCATCTTGGTTCGACAACTCTAAATTTTGCCACTATCATCACACTCTGGGACATGATACTGAGCATTGTTGCACTCTTAAAGCTATCATTCGACAACATCGGAGAAAGGATACCCTTCTCATCAAGGATCCTCTTGACCACCTCTTCGACAAATTATCAACACCAACCCATACTTCTCCAACTTCATCACTTAAATCAGGATCTCCATGTCAGACTATGGTCCCTTTGTCGCCTTTAACCCCCTTATTCAACATCAACACAGTCAATCTGACCACCAAGCCTCAACCGACCTTGACCAATCTGTCAAACCTTCCCCCTAGCCACTGGGGGAATTCAACTTTCATCCAAGCCTCGACCAACCTTTCAACCCAGTCTCGACCAAATATCAATCACTCTTTTAATCCCAAACCTCGACTACACATTCAACCCAGCCTCGACCAGTCTCAACCGAATCAATCAACCAACCATTTCACCCAATCAATCAACCAAGCTTCAACCAGTCGCGACCAAATTCAACCAACCATCAACCAAATATCAACAAATATCAACCAGACATCAACCAATCATCAATCTAGACCTCAAACCAGACATCGACAAATCATCAATCCAGACCTCTAACCAGACTTCAACCAAATCATCAATCCAAGACCACAACCAAATCTCGACCAAGACATTGACCAGACCATTGACCAGACCATCGACCAGACACTAACCAATCATCAATCATGACCTCGACCAAACATTCAATCCAAACATTCAACTAACCTTTTTATCAACACATTCAACCAGTCTTGACCAACCAGCGACCATATCAACCAACTTCACATCCATCAATACATGACCAATCTTGAAGAGGCAAATGGGGCAAGTCTGCTCTTAATTGACTCAAACCCTATCATAATGCACAAGCATGGCCCAGGGACTTATCAAAACCTGAGCCCCTTTTATGCCTTGCATCTTCAACCATTCTATTGTTAGTCGAGTACTCAATCACTTGACATTTTACTTGAGCTCATCCCTTGAGCAACCCTCTGTCATTGTCACTCCTATTCCTTTCAACCCTGATTCCCAACACTCGTCAACCCTTTTTGTCAAGCAGTAATGCTTTGTCCTAATAAAAGAGAACCCTTAAACCTCTAGAGGCTCGTCCATGGCTAAAAACTTCAGTCAACAAACATATATCAAAATGAGATACCTATCATATCAAAGGTCATAAAACTCTAAATGTAGACTGCTCCCTTGAAGGATAGCTACACAATTGTTGTATTACTAGACTACTCCCTTGAAGGATAGCTAGGCCAAAGTCACATAAAAAAGCATATAAAGCAAAATATAGACCACTCCCTCGAAGGATGGCTATGACTAAATCTTGCTACAGACAGCACTCTTTTTGAAGTTTCCCGCATCGACCAGCTTCACATATATGACCACCAAGCAAAACAACATCCCTATGCAGACTTCCCACATCGATCAGTTTGCGCAAAAAAAAATGACTGACAAGTTATAAATTCATGGACATACCTATAGTCATTCTTGAGTCACCTATAAAAGGGGCAAGGTTCTTCCTGCCACAAAAGGGTTACCCCATCTTCTCATATCATATATATCCATCTTATCACCCCAACATATTCAAGGGACTTCGAGGTCACTTAACGTCAAGTGATTCAATTACTTCTCTAACAACAACCATGGTCAATGACGTGATGCATAAATGGGGCTTTTGTTCTAACAACCCCTATCTATGCTTTTATTCCAGTCCTTGTCAATGAAAGAGCAATTTGCCTTTCACTTTTTCTCTACACTTTGGTCACATCCACTCATTTGACATTTATCCCAACCAAACCAACCTCACCATTTTCAGACCACCAACATCATCATAGTCCATTTCACATAGTTTTTATGGACACCAATACACATGGAAACTATCGACCAGACACAATTTATGTCAAGCATAAACCATTACTTGCTGAAGCATAAATCGACCTACAATTCATTTTTAGCATACACCCATCACGAATATGGATAGTTGCTAGGGATGAAAGACCCTCAACCAATGTTACAAAATACACCATTTGGAAAAGGATGTAACATCTTTTTCTCCTCATCATTTCGACACATGACCAAACCAATCATCAACCAATCTTCTCAACTAGTCTGAACTACATTGGTCTGAGGCCCTAAGACTGGGGCTATGTAGGCAGCACTCAGATGACACGATGTCTTCTAGGGGTTAGCTCGACCACCCTCATTTGTTCATCTCCCTGATGGATAAACCCTTTTTTCTCCTTTTGACCATGACCTTGACCTCGACCAAGACTAAGACCATCGACCACTTTGACCCTTCCTCCCTTTTAGGGAGAACTACATTGGCCTGAGGCCCTTCCAACAAGGGCTATGTAGGCAACACTCAGTTGACATGGGATCTTTTGAGGTTAGCTCAGCCATTCCTTCATCCATCCACCTTGACCAATGACCATGGAGATCGTGACTATCTCCTTCGACTATGACCACTTCTAAAGTGACTTTGCCTTGGTTGTTTTTGCATGTATGCTACCTCATGATTGGTTAGCAAAATTGTGTGCATATTTTTGACCTTCACAAGTATAAGATCGCAAGCCGATTGATCCCCACTACTTGTAACATTTTCATGTTTTTGGGAGCACTTCCTGAGCCTGGGATACCTGGAACACAACGACCATTGGAGCTTCAGCAGACGACTAAATGCTGGGGCCCAGTTATTTCAATTTTGGCACTCCTCTACCCTTGACCTGCGACAATTTGACCTGACCATCTCATGAAGTGGTGTACACACAATCATGACTTTTACAGCATTCACTCTATCTTCACCATCTTCATCCACTCTTTGTCAAATCAGCACTCGATTTCAAGTTTCTTTCCCTCAACTCCTGCTTTGAGGGGGAATACCTCATCCATAATCGAGGCAAATAACTCTCTTGTTTTTGTCTTGTAGTTCACTTGAACAACCAACAAGACAAAGTCAACCTTATCCCACACCTGGGGCAATCAACTCCTATTTTTATCTTGCATTTCATTCAGAACAACCAACAAGACAAAAAGGGGCAAATGTAGACACCAAAATTGTGTCTACTCCTTGGTCCTTTTCTCCCCCCTTAGTCCCCTTTGGTCCACTTAACCACTCCTAACCCATGTCTTATTAATTTGAAATAATTATCTTATTTTAAGTTAATAATTATCCTCCCCCTTGACACATCACCTATAACACCTCGTCTGACACCTTGCCTTGGACTATTTTCCACCCTATGACTCACCCAAGACCTATTCTTACTTCTCTCTAACCGCCTAACCAACTCTCATGTGTATTTAGCCCAACATTCAAAAATTCTCCAATGGATCATGCACTTGGTAGATGGAGAATGGGCTTGGTGGCTCTTTTACTCATTCTCCACCCACCGACATCGACCAAATGTCAGCCAATGCCAGCGATATCACTGACGTCAATTTTACTTAAACCAAATTTCTAACCTCTGGTGAGGCTAATCAAAAATTCTTGGCCCCTGCTCTTGATCCGACTCTAGAATCCTTGAATCTTCAGTCCTCGACCATCCGCCACTATGCCAATCAATCTACCAATTTTCAAACTAGACCTCTCACTCTCCCTCACACAGCAGGCTTCTACAACAGCAATAGGTCCTCCACACAGGCTACATCAACAACAAGAATAGGTATCAGCAGCACTCCTTCTATAGGCCACAGGTATGTATATTGTCTATGTTTTCATTATGTTTTCAGTTATTGCTTTCTAGTAATATCACCCCCTAGACCAGACAGTCAACCAGGCCAGACCCAAATCCTTATTTCTCTGTCTCCCTATTGTCTTCCTCTACCCTTTTTTCCATCTGACATTCTGTCCATTTGACCCCCCTGTATCTCTGCACAAAACCTCTGACTACCCAGACCATTCTCTCAAACCCTTAGACAGACCTAGACCATTCTCTAGACCTTGTCCACAGGCCACAGACCCGACCAGACCTCGTCTAAAGACTACTGCCCCGACCGACACCGGTCGCAGAGACCACTGCCCCAACTAACGTCGGTAGACTAACCGATGTCGACAGACCTTGACAATCGATGTCGGTAGGACCACTGACGTCGGCGACTGTGACCAGGTTGATAGCAACATTCAGGTAAGCATTTGCTTCTATTTCCTTTTTAGTCTTTATCATTGCAGTCTTTTATCATTCTGCTATTTATCAGACATCTTTTTATCAATCAGTGGGTTGACATTCCTGAAGCTTTTGCTTCTAGGATCAAGCTTTTGCTTGGCAATCCACCATCTCCTCATCTAACGCCTTCTTTGTCTTAGTCTCTTTCTCTTGCAGGTGTCATCTTCTACAACCAAAGAGGAGTTCTCACTATCGTCTGGATAACGGTGCGCACGACTTCATCCAGGTACATACAAGCCTTAGACCTTTTCTCTTAGTTTCTCATTTCCCTTCTTTGAATGTAGAAAGCAAAATCTAGCGTAGAAACAAGATGAAGGGAGTTTATTTTTACTAGAGTCTTTTTTGATCTTACCTGCCAGGATAAGATCATCTTCAATCTCGGTAGCCAAACTTTGAGCCAAGGTTAGATCCATAGGGCCAGCTTGCCTTAACAGGAAACTTACTTTGAGAAGCTGCGAATTGATGAAAAAGCACTTGAGATTTTCTGGCATGGGCTGAGCCACAGTCGGAATTTGGTTCCTCAACTTGTTGAATTTAGCTATGAAATCCCTCATGGGTTCTTGGGATTCTTTCTTCAACTGTGTCAGCTGAGCCAACAAAGCGTGTGCATTCTCAGCGGGTTTAAACCTAGCTTTGAATTTGGACTTGAGCGTATCCTAGTCTGTTACTGACCTGGCCTACAGGTGATAGAATCAATCCGCAACAGCACTTTGCAAAGTTTTTACAAAAAGTCTTACTGCCACATCCTCAAATTCTACCCCAATTACACCGCATGCTATGGAAAAAGTAGTAATATGCTCGTCGGGATGAACCTTCCCATCACCAAAAAACTTAGGAAATTTTTTTCTAGAACTACGAGGTAGTTCATGCAAAGGTGGAGTCAAGTTAAGAGGACTAAAGGAATTACCCCACGGGCCTTGAGCCATTATGTTAGGAGGATTAAATGGCGAGATAACAAACCTTGGTGGAATGTTTATAGGCAGGCAGTGATTAATAGCGAGAAAAGAAGTTCTACCTTGCGTTGGTGACTTGACAAGGCTAGAAGGAAAACTCCTAGACCGTTGAAGAGAAGCTGATGGAGGAAACAGATCAAAATTACTCTATTGTGCCAACTCAAACACAGGGTCAACAAAACCCTTAGATCTATGACTTCTTGTGTATCGTGGAGTTGCCAGATTTTAAAATGAAAAAGGGACCGAAACTACTTCAAGTTGAAGCTTGGGGCTTCAAAATGCACGTTTATATTCCAGCGATTCTGGTTTTGCAGACCAGATAATATAACAGAGGTAAATGGTAAGGCTATAATAATAATGGGTAAGACATGGAATGGATTCGCCAGACTAAACAATGGATAAGGGTAGGGACTACTTCAATCTGAAACTTGAGGTTTCAAACTGCACATTTGAATCCCCAGCAAAGTCACCAAAAATTGTTGGGTGAATATTTTGTCATCAACTAACTGATGACAAAATGGGTATATCAACCACAACATAGGGAGATTTACACCACAAAAAGTGTGGGTTTACCAGATCTGGATGAGGTAAATCTCTCCTCTCATCAAGGCGAGGTTCCCTATTAATACTTACGTGTTGGATATATATAATTAAGCAGAAAATAACACATGGGGGTGGTATAACAACATCTACCTCTCTTTTTTTAGAGGTAATATATAAAGAACAAAAGAGAGAAAATCTTGGTCCTTAAGCTAACAACACTCCTCTTCTTTCATGAATGATATTAAATAGAGAGCAAGAAATCCCCTGAAGTGACGAAGTTCACAAGAACACTCACGTAAGCACAAAGTCTTCTGTAGTTTCTTTTCACCGATCCGGAACAAGTATAACCGTAGAGTAAAGTGAAGCACAAAGTCTTCACTTAAAACTACAAAAGATAACTGAATCTCAAAGGTAAAAGCAGCACAAATTCTATCTTCTACCCTCTAGAAGTGCCCTTAGATAATATAAATACACCCACTTTGCTTATTAAATCAGATGAATAAGATATTACCAGGAAAAAGGACATAAGAACTATTTCATAAATAACATAGACAATCTCAACACAAAGTCTGAAATAACCTGCTTCTCATTCATTCAACAAAATATGATTTACAAATTTGAGCACAAAGTCTCAAAAGTTGCTTCAATTTCAGCAGAGTATTTGCTATTAATTTTTCCAAGATTATTTACAAAATGAGGTTTCCACTATATATAGGGAGAAAATCCTTAAAAATAGAAAATAATAAAATATACAAAATATCTTAGTCAAAGATGACTCATCTTTGACTTTCAAATATTTTTTCTAACTTTTTACATGTAATTACATATTTCAAAATTGCATGCACTTTGTACAAAATAGAAGTGTGTAAGGAGAGAAGAAGAAAGAAAAGAGAGAGAGAGAATCAGTTTTGGCCACCAGATTTCTTTAGATGAGCATCGTACATGGCGATAGATGCTTGAATTCCTATGATGTCTGGCATAACTACATTCTTGGAGATGATTCTTGCTTTGATTAGTGCGTCCTTCAATGTTGTGATGGATTTAGCATGGCTAGTTAACCTGGATTTTAGATTCTCCAAAGTTAACTGAGCATCTAGAATGCTGTCCACCGAAGACATTGAGAAGGATTTTTTTTCAAAATCTCTCTGAATCATCTCTTCTGTCGAAAGGAACTAATTGTCCTTAGATGTTAAGTCACATGGCAACTCTTCTAATTTATTTAGCAGGCTCAGGTCACTCTTCTCACTAGCTTCCTTGAAAGCTTTAAGATCATCAATTAAGTCCTTGAGTACCTAGATTCTACAGACTAGTGACTCCTTGATCTCAACATAGGAGTCCTTGTTGGAGATGACACCGATAGATATTAGGGTGCTCTTCTTGAGATTTTTCATTTCCTTCCATCTGCTGAGATCTTTCTCTAAGCTATCAATCTCTTGAGAAATGAGGGAGGTGAAGTCATCTACCTGTGTTTTTACCTTCTTCATTTTTCTATCTTTTCTACTACTTCTGTAAGCAGAGAAACTCCCTGAGTATGCATCTTTTCAATATAGTCCTCCAAGAATTTCCCTTTCAAATAAGTCTTTTCTGCTTTTTAAATGACTGAGTCATCCATGGAGAAGGCCTCTGGAGTTGCTACTTCAGAAGGAAGAGTGAACCTTTTTATTACCGCTATTAGCTGCTCTACTTTGGCCTTGTAATAATCCTTCATTTCCTTCTCCCGATCAAATTTTTGGACCATGATGTCCATAGCTGACTGAAGATCGTTTTTCACACCTTCATGAGTAACTTTGCCAAGTTCAACACGAGAGATGGAATAGCTACTCATTTCGAAACCCTCAAGGGTTGCATCCTGTGGAGGCTTGGCAATTTCCAAAAAAAATTGTCCCTTTTCTTCGACTAATTTAGAGAGAATTATTAGCTTCTTTGGAGCCTTTGCTTTCACCGGCACTATCTTGCCAAAGTCAAACTCATCTGGGGAGATGGCCATCTTCTTTCTTTTTGGCATAAAAGTAGACATCTAAGGCAGGAGAGAAGTACCTGTTATGGCAATGGTTGTCTTTGCTGGTGCTACTGTAGTAGCTTCCACACTGCTAATGGTGATAGTAGTTGCAGTTGGAGTAACTAGCAAAACTGCATCAACTACTGATTCTGGCTCAGGTGCAGGGCTTGATGGCAAGTTGAAGGAAGGAGACGATAGACTTGGAATGGATCCAGAAGAGCGAGGGGAACTTTCAGAAGGACCCTAAGAATCGCTAAAGACAACTCTAGAAGAAGTGGCTCCGGAGGAGGGAACACTGATAGGAGAGATGGGAGAAGAGGGAACCATAGGAAACTGAGGGGGAGAAGGAGATATGCTTTTGCTTGGCTACGCTTGTTCTTGTGAGAGTGGAGACCCAACACTTGGTTGCCCTGACAGTTGATAATCTTTCTCTATGGGCTGAGCTGCCTGTGTCTGAGGGCTTTGTTCTTTTGTTCTTTTTGTTGCTATTTCTGGCCCTTGTGCAGTCTTTGATTTCTTGGATACAAAGATGATCCTAGGCTTGTGAGGCCTAGAAGGAGAAGGGACATCACTTTTGTTTTTGGTTCTATTCTCTGCTTTCCTCTTTAATTCTGCCTAATATTTAGCCTCTGAACCTGTAACAAATTCCCTCAGGGTGATTCCTTTGGCTACTAACCAATCATTGGTGTTAGCCAATATTGGTTCGAATCTTTTTCTCAAAGAAGTCAGCTCCTTCTGAGACCACTAAACTGGAGGGAGAGGGGAACCAGCAACCTTCTCTACCAAATACCTGCTATTTATGATATTCCCATCATCAGTTAAACCAGAGGGGATCTCTGCAAGCCTGAGATATTCAATCTGCTCCAGTGTCAGCCTGCAATAGTCCATTTTCCTAATTTTCTCAGCCTTCCTCACGTGTACCCAAATATCTTCAATCATTGGTTCATGGGACTGAGTTTTCCTTATAATTTTCTCCTTGACTACCCTGTAGTCAAATTTTTCTCATCTTTTAAATGGCTTGATAGTAACTACCTGCATTTCAGTTTTCATGACCTTGGCTTTGGTTGATGTTGCAATAGAATACCTGCCAATCTCGATTGAAAACTTGAAACCTGGTCTCTTCAGTTCCATCTATCTAGTATGCATGACAACCAGTTGTCAATAAAGTTCCATTAGAACTAATTTATCTGAAGGGAACTTGGGAAGCATGTAGGGGTAGCCTTGGTAAATGCTGACCTGAAGATAACAAAATGTGGGGAACTAGAGGAACATGCAACCATAATCATTTACCACTGCCTAGGCCTCATCTGATATTCTCTTTTGCTCAAGCTGAGGATCGAAGAGACACAAAAACATGGCAAAAAAGGTGTCATTTACTCTTTTGAAATGACGTGTTGACCCTTGGAGTGTCAGCTGAGGATAATATGAGTAGACCGGGGGGGTCTTTCTATCTCCTACTATAGTTAATCCCAGGAAAGATCACATTGTGATAGCTATATAAACTAGGTATGAAGTCATATAGAATTTGAAGGAAGTTTGTACTTTGGTTAATTACTCATGGAGGGCATTGCTAATTTGCTCTCCCCAAAAGATGGTTTGCTTGCCCTGGAAGATGATCTTGATGAATGGATACATCCATTCATGGAACTATGAAGAAGATGGGAGACCCCGTACTCTACTGAGAAGGGTGATCAAGTCACCAACTTCCTCGACAAAATCGCTCCTCAAAAATTTCTTTGGCCATCTGGAGAGGTTGGTCCTGGGGGTCTTCAGCCACTTGTAGTTTATAACTTTCTTTGCCCTCTCAGGGTCTTTATCATAGTCCTTCTGTGCATTCCTGAAGTTGATTTGGGTTACTTCGGTGGCTGGAGGGCACATGAAAACTTTGTCGATGAATTCGGGGTCTAACTGAATCACTATGTTACCACTGGCATTTGAGACCGTTCTGGTCTCTTTGTTGTAGAAGTGCACGCATTGAAGGATGAACTCATCATGATGCACTACTACTAGAAAGGCGGCCACCAGGTGGATGTTGCTCTCAATGATCCTCTTTATCCTAGTGTTGGGATTTGTCACCCTTGTTCGTGCCAGGAACTCGGCCATGTCCACGTGGCCGATCTCGATGTCCTAAATGGCCGATCTCGGTGTCCTAAATGTCATCGACATTCGAGGATAATGATGTGAGCGAGAAGATGCCCTGGTACTTATACTTCATGGTTTTTGCTTTCTTGGGAGACGCTTCTGTCATGCAGGATGATCTTGACTGGATGGGAGCAAAAGTGCAGGAGTTCACTGAAGGTGCTGTAGTCATGATCGCAGATGAGAGGAGAGTGGATGAGAGAGGGAAAGCACAATTTAAGTGATCTTGGTTACTAGAGGTCACTTAAAAATGTTGGGTGGAAGAAGGAATGGAAAATGAGAAAGAAAGGGAAAGAAAAGGACAGGTCAGAAAATTCTCGAGAGTTAGGAAAATTTGGGAGAGAGACGCAGGGGCAGCAAAATTCACTGCCCCTACATGTAAACATAAAAAGTGTAAGGGTGGCAAAATTCACTGCCCATGTAGGAACAGGCTGTAAAGGCAGCGAATTTTGCCACCCTTGTAGGCTGGGGAAAGGAAAAGAGAAAGGGTAGCGAAAATCACTGCCCTTGCAAAGAATGACTGCAAGGGCGGTGAATTTTTCTGCCCCTGCAAGGAAAGACTGAAAAGACGCACGGGTGGAAAAAATTGCCACTCGTGTGGGCTCTTAGGAGAAACCCATGGGTGAGAGAAAAAACCATGCCCGTGACAAGGTAAAAAGGGAACACGCGGGCCGGAGGAGAGAGGGAGGAAAAATAAACAACATCTAACTAATTTTCAAGCAAAGAACAAGAAAAGAAAAGAAATAAAAGTCAAAAACAAAACCAACCTAAGAAACTGCATGCACCACAAGGTTGAATTTGTGAATACGTGCTTCGAATCGTCAACTAAGTCACTCAGGTGCAAGAGATAGGAGGAGAGGAGGAAGCAATGAGGAGAAATGAGGCTCGAATTGGTTTAAATGGGGTGAAAATCGACCCCAACCACCTGCCGCTCAACGGCAATAAATGTCATGCATGGAAATTAAGATGTGCAAGGGCGGCAAAAAATTGTCGCCCTTACATGTTTCGGTTTCCTGAGTGTAGGGGCGGCAAAATTTTTTGCCCTTGCAAGTCAAGGTGCAGGGGCGGCAAATTTTTTTGCCTTTGTAGGAAAAAGTTCAAGGGCAGCAAAATTTGCCGCCTTTGCACAAAAATGGAAGGAAATGCAAAGGAAAGACCAACTCCGAAAGGAGAGTCTAGGGGAGGGAAAACTTGGTTGGGACGAGATTGTAACCACTTTTACGTTCTGAGGCCAAGATGAGAATGAATTCAAAATCTGTCTCAAAAAATGAACTTAGAGAGACGAAAGACGAAACGGACAAGTTTCATAGGGGATTGTTCCCAAAAATGAGCTAAGCTGATTTTGGAAACAACAAGTCCTATTAATGACATGAGTTATTATATCAAATAGATAAAATGATTTGGGAACTAACCACCTAATCATTGGTAGGGGTTTCACAATTATTTGAGTGAGGTATAATGGATCCACTTTGAAAACATCATCTTCCAAGTCGTTGGGGACTAGTGCCAAATTATAATCCTTTATTTATTGTAGGGACATTCTTGAGTCATCCCACATTCTAACCATCTCTTCATTATCACAATCCTCCCAATAATATTCATAGTATGGCACATGTTCATATGATTCCAACTCTAATGCATGACTGATTTTGCCATATAGCTCAAAATATGGCTTGGACTCTAGGGTCCTCAATGTTACTTGGCTCATCTTTGCCTCTACACCTCTAGCCTTCAAAAGAGTTTGGCATGTATAATGACCAATAGAAATAGGTAAATGAATCCCTACCTTATGTCTATCTAAGAGGATCTTATGGGTTTTCACTAGCTACCACACCAACTCCAACATTTCCCATTTATCACTTATATACTAAGGGAGGGTGAAGGGACAGCCACTGAAGCTTGTTTCCCTAATGTAGGAATATGTGGGAAATTGTATAAAGAATGATCCCCATTTAGTGATTTACTATGTTTCCTCCCTTGAGAACATCTCCCTCTTGAGTTCTAAATTGAACATGGTGATGATGTTCTATATGAAAGCATCATTGACTCTTCTAAATTGTTGCTTACTAGCCTAAAGGGTGAGGTTAGGGTAGTAGTTGTACACTCTTGTTATTTCATCAAGAACAAAATTGAGACCTAGGAATAATCTCTTGTTTTTGTTGTACACTCTTGTTGTTTAACCAAAATATAAACAACATATGAGGTCATGTAAAATTTATTTGAGGTTTGAACCTCCAAAAACTACTGATGGAGAGAATCACTGATCAACTATGCCTAATGTATATATCGGTTATTCTTTCAAATGGTCCAGATATATTGGTATATCTATTATTCATATCACTGGGCATCAGGAATACTAGTGACTTTATGAAACAATGTTATAACATCTCCTACCTCCTCTATAAAATTAGACTTGTACATTATCTTAGACAATTTGGTAGAGTGCTTAGGTGTCTTGAGCCATTATTTATTGATCATCTTTTGGCATCCATATATTTTCTCCTCATAAAATTGAGTAGAGATTTGGGGAGTTATCAACTCAGGAATGGAAAACACTAAGTTAATGTGATCAGAGTCAAGGTCCAAAATCTTTTCTCCCTTATCATTATACACTTGCCTCCTGTTGGGCCATCATTAAGCTCAATTTAGGAATTTGAACCGTTAGGGGAAAAGTTGTATCTTGTCAAAGTCTAGAGTCATAAATACTTTGTATCTAGTTATTTTTTAATTATACCCCTATTCTAGCCCAGAAGTCTCCTAGGTCAATATGACCTAAATCTATATCACTGATTTCTATGAGGTTGGATTCTAGACAAGAAGTTGCTTTAGGACCCTTAGATTTGAACATTGTCTCTTTGGGAGTCATGGGGATTATATAAAAATCCTTTGAGTAACTAACTATGGAATTTGGTAGAAACTGTAGGTGCATGGAGAACTTGTTCCTTCTAGTAGAACTTGGAGGTGTTTGAAGCACGTCTAATGTCCATGGTGGGTATGACTTAAGAATCTCTGGCAAAGGTGGGATGTGTTTGAGGTAGGTCTACTTTCCATGGTTCTTCAAAGATGTTGGTTTCCCTGTGAAAGTGGGAGGTGCTTGAGGCACATCCACTATCTACGATGCAATGGCAATCTACAGAGGTCAAGGGTGCTTGGAACATGTTGAGTGTCTGTAGGGACACTAGGAGGAAAGGAATCTTGGAGAGAATATTCTTATTTTAAATGGAAAGATTATGCCTTAGGAATGAAAAGGGATTGTTTTTTACTGCAAAATCCCTAAATGAAGAATGGAGGGATATTTTTGGAAGATTTTAGCTCTAAACCCTAGTATGCCCTAGATGTACTATCTAGGCCCTAAATAACAAAATGCTACACCATACACACAACTTATGTGAAAATGACCCACCAACTACTAGAAAACTAGACTTAAAAGGAAAACCCTAAAATGGAAAGAAAAATTATGTAAGGGAAAAATCCTTTAAAGATGGAGACAAAAGGGATAAAACACAAGAGGAGTACCATTTGGTGGATGTAGGTGATTTGGTAAGTTGGTTCAAACTAAAGCAAAGGGGAAAAGGTGTGTGAGAGAGCATTTAAGCCTAATTGAGTATAAAATATTGTTCATATACTATTGAGGACATTATAGGGTGTGAATATGAAGTCTTAGACACAAGGTATAGTCAAGTAACCTTAAAGAGGAACCTACAGATTGTAGGCTTGAGATAGACTAATCTTAAGCCTAAAAGGAGACAAAATGCTTAGAAAGACTCTAAGGTCTACCTCAGAAGGTCATGAGGTTAATTTGAAACCAAATTGAAACATGAGGAAGCATATAAGATTGAAAAAAATGGTTTCCAAACCCCATACAATGTCAAGATACACATGCAGGCCTGCTTGCTCTTTTAGGTGAGTTTTGCTTGGATTGAAGAAGAATGACTATGAAGATGTTTGAAAGAGTTAATTTTGAATTATATATAGTTTTGTTAACACCTCAATATGACTACTCAGGTTTGATAACAAGATGAAAATGTCAAAAACCTAGTCTAGACCTAATTAAGAAAGGATACTCATAACCATACATAGGCCTCAGTTTAGTCTTGAGAGAATTGAAGATTTGAGGGATCTAAAGGCATGATCATGATTTTAAATTTGGTAAAAAATTATTTTATAATTTATAAAATACATCCCTGGTATTTTTTAATTCATATAGATAGTGGAAGCACTCATTTTTTGTCTCAAACCCTACCCACTCCTTGGGCAAAGGGCAATCATGAGACTAAGAGAGCTTTGTTGACTGAAAATATGAAACAAGAATTCCCAAACCTCATGAAAGGCCTTGGAGGTGGTGAAAAGTCATAGAAGAGGTTTACGTATACTCTTAGGTGGAAACACATCTCAGTTTCCATCCAAACACCCTTGAGGGCTAGCAAAGAGAATATAGGCTCTTAACCCCAAGTACCTTGATCAGTGTACAAGTTGCATATAGAGGAGTAATAAGAAATACTAGAGAATGTAGAATATTTGAGATAGTTTTTTTGGAGTTTTTTAATCCTCTTATAGTAGTGGGAAGGTGTTTTAAGACCCCAAACTTAGTAGACCTATCTCACGCTAAAAAAACACTAAGCAAGCCACCCAAAGAGCAACTTTAGATGCTTATACCATTGCTCACACTTTGCATGGGAGTCTGAGCCATTTGGGATAGTTGAGGGTGTCTATCAAGAAGTTTTTTAAGTGGAAGGATTTAATTTAATGATATGTTCTTTATGAACAATTGTTAAGACCCCAAACATGTCTTAAACCTCTCTTAAACTTTGATAGTGACCAGTTATGGGGGAAAAAGCTCAAATGCATAAATAATGACATATTTTGATCCTAAAAACTATTGTTTGTTATTTATAACTCTAAGGAGGTTACTCACATGAACTTTGATGTTGAATTCACTTATATAGATTTTTGTAAATACCCTATTTTCACATGTTTTTGGTATTTTATAAGTGTTCTTAGAAGGGGAAAGCTTCCCAATCATGGGATGAGATCACTTGGGAGTTTTCCTAGCCATTAAATTTCAAAAAATTATAGTATGTTTTTTATCTAACCAAACCAGACCCATATTTCAAGGCAGTCTCAAACAGGCTCAAAATGAGACTAGGTGGTAAGGCCATTTCTTGGTTTGCATACTTTTAAAGGGTCTTAGGACCCCAAAATTGGCATGGAGGTTGGTGATGGAATATGTAAATTTAATCACATGTTTTTGGGTTATTTATAATGTGTGGCATAATTTTGGAGAAATAAAATAGGGTCCAAAGCGAGGAGGCCTAATTGAGGCCTAATTCAAGAGAGAGAAAAGTAGAAAAAATAGGTTTTCACTCAAAGTATGAAGATGAAATTTTACATGGAGATATAAATCCATATTGGGTCTTATAATATGCCATTATTTTTTAAATATAATTTTTATAACTCCATGCATAAGGAGGTTTATAGGTTTTTAGGGCTACAAGGAAACTAGGCCTAGTGAAGGCTTAAGGAGAAAAAGGAGTTCTTGGGAGTTTTTCCAAGAACCAAAATGGTGATTTTCAGGCCTGATAACATATTTTAAGACCATTCATCTATTTTTATATATCTTAAGAAGATCGACTTGAGTTTTAGGCCACTTAGACTAAACTAGATGTGGGAAATGAAGAGTTTTAAGACACCTATACACATGAATGATGTAATGGCAGGTCATAGGAGTTTCTTAAGGTATGTAGAATGTTAAATGAGTTTTATAATATTATTTCAAGGTGAATTAATGTTTAGAATTTCCATTTTTCACTCCTTTCATGAAAATAAGGGTAGTTTCCAAGATGTTAGTCAAGGTGTCAAGCAAGTTTGTAACTCCCACACCACTTGGAAGGCTACATATGCTTCAAGATTGATACACATAGATTTTTAGGTATTTTTTTAATGTAATATAACTCCCCTTAATTTTTTAACTCTCATGGACACTTGTCAATCTTCTTCTACCACACCTCTCTCTATCTCTCTCTTCATACATTTCTATATAAGTAGACACTTTTGGATAAGTTTGTAAGATCCACATCTGATATGGCAAAGCCCTACTAGTTTTAATATTATTTATACCTTTGAATAAATATTTTCAATCTAGTTTTTATTTCATAACTTCTTGTCTAAGTGTGTGAAATAGTGCATAGTGGAATGACAAGTAATAATCATTTATCCTTGTGTTTGCTTTACTCTTTCATGTTTTGTGCAAGTAGTCTATTCTCTAAAAAGTATCATAAAGTTTATTTCATGTATTTATGTGTCTCTAAGTGTAAATAATATCATTATTATATACAATTATACCTCTTATTCATTCATTTTGAGAAGCGCATTGCATATCACCTTCATGTTTGAAATACTTATGTTAGAGAAACTTTGAATGTTAAAGCTAGTTTTGTGAATCATGTTTCATAGTAAAAGTGAATGGTATTCTAGTGGATATAAACTAGTTACATCACCTCATTATAATAGGTTACTTTCATGTTCCTTCTATCTCTTTTCATCCCAAGAAAGTAAATAGTATAGGTGATAAGCTACAATGAACATATTTAGGGAGCTAGCCCTTTAATCTAGAGTTTTACCTCTACTATAGGCAACCCACATGCCTAGAGGTAATCTAATGTTTGTTAGGTTGTGGAGCTAAAAGCTTAATTGATGCAAATAGGGGAGGAGGTTGCTGAGTGTCATAGACACCAGCGTCGATCAGGCCAACCAACGTCGACAAGGAGCAGACAGAAGAGCAACCGATGTCGGTCAGAAGTCAGCCAGCATCGGTCACCTCCAGGTAGATAAGGACCGACGTCAGTCACCTGTGCAGTTCAAAACTACCAATTCACAGATAGTTAGTTAACAAACCAGGTGTTTGCATGTTAAGAGCCAATTATAGTCTCGAGCTACGGATCTAATTATTGTAATTAGGTGTCTAATTATTGTTTGCATGAGATCTATATAATAGACTCATGGGCTGTATTGTAAAGTGTGCTAGTTTGAGTTGAGCAAAATTAGCTCCTTTTGTGTGTGAAGTGAGTAAGGGTGTTCCTCTTAGTTCCATAGTAGTGCCAAGTGTGGGTGCTGGTTTTGGAGAATCAGAAGGGTTCTTCAAGTGTGTAGGATCTTGGTCAGTAGGTGTGCATGGCTACGTTAGGAGATCTACATGGGCAAGTAAGATCATTGATTTGTAGGTGTATGTGTGTGCAAGGTCTAAGGTTTTTAGGTGTGCAAAACTAGGTTGATCTATAGGTGGCAGCAGAATCAAGGTGACAGCAACACAATAGGGAGCAGGATCAGGGAGGATCTACTTGGAGTACGGTGTGTACTCAGTTGGAGAGCAAAGAGGAAGGCAAGGTAGTTCCTTCCATAAGTAAGATCATTTGAGTTGCAGGTTGTTGCAAGTTTAGGGGAGATCTACTTGGAGTGCATGGAGCACTTGTGGAGTGCGTGGAGCACTTGTGTACTGGCAGTAGTGGATACTGACTAGTTGGAGGTGAACACCAACTCTGTGTTTGAGTTGTGTGTTGGGATTGTAAGAGAGAGAGCTTTGAGGAAAGAATTACTGTACACTTGAGGTGTGGGAAGCCTCTGAGAGGTGTGAAGAAGAAGTGGCATCTTCTTTATTGTATTCTTTTCTGGATGAGTATTAATACAATTGTGTATTGTCTCTCATATTTTGTGTTATTTCTGAATTCTAGTTACTGGTGTATTATGGTTAATTTCTGCATATTAAGTTGCTTGGTAATCAATTGTGTGCTTCCATAATTCCCAACAAAGGTGGTGGTAGAGTTTTTGGTTGGGTGTCTAACAATGTTTTAATAAATTTGGAGAAGGCTTGAAATACCTATCCAAGGGTGAAAAATTGAGTGAACATTTTTATCATGTCTAATGGGACTATTGTCTCAAGCACATATTTTCAAGGTGAATGTTGGTATTGATAACATCATATCTGCATAAGTATGTTCTACTTAACATTTGGAGACTCCAATAAAGGTAATAAATGGTTAAAAACTAAGTTCACTTATTTACTTTGTTCATGATTCATGGTCCTTATTAGGTCAGTTACTAGTAGAAGTAATCAACCTACAAATCCACTCGCTCATCCTGAACTTCCTCTTGAAGTTCAATACCTTGAGCCTATATTGACATTTGAAGAGCAAGAAGATTTTGAAATTCAATAAGAGAAAGAAATTTAAGATTAATTTGAGGGAAACATGGGTAGATAACATGCTTTCCCAACCTTGAATACTAAAAATTCTATGTGTTGAACATTATCATTGGTTAAGGAGGAGATTATTGAGCATTGTCATTGATTATTGAGTTATTGGAATAAGTTTTGTCATTTATATCAATCTAATGTCATTGATGTCAAAGGTTATTGTGAAGGTTTATTATCAATTAATCCTTAAAGTATAAACTGATGAGTTTTTATGCCAACATAGTAAGTGTTGTTGAATGAGAGCAGTGATGTGAAAGTATTATTTGAAGAATGTTCTTATGTCAACATTAAGTGACATCATTGAGAATCAACATGAGTAAGTATAGGTCAGTATTTCAAGTGTCTATTATCTTTTAATGCTTTGTATATGCCTTGTGATAATATATGTATAGGTATCATGATGAAATGAGTGAGCTCCGAAGAAGAATGTATATGCTCTTAAAATCTTTGTAAGCAGTTCTGAAGATACTCTAAATGAGCTATGAAGATCCTCAGTGAGGCTCCAAAGAATCATAACAATGTTTAATCATGAGATATGTCATTTGAGTATGTGTTCAAACTATTAAAAGGTCAGCTCCAAAGATATGTGTATGTAGCTCTAAAGATGCTCCAAGTAAACTCCAAAGATTCTTAGTCAAGATCTGAAGATCTTTACAAATAGCTCTAAAGATGCTCTATTGAAGCTCTGAAGAAGAGTGAGTATATGATGTTTCTTGAGCATACACAAGAGTCATTGGAACATAGGAGATTTTTAAGGTTAAGTCTATAGGGTTGCTAGAAGGTTAGATTCAAGGCCTAAAGAGACTTGAAAGTCAAGGCCTAAAAATCAAAGAGAGAGATGGTGGTCAGATGAGGTATCATGATCAGTTTCCATAACATGGGTAAGTATGTGAACATTGACAAAGTTGAGACAAGTTTTTAAAAGTTTTTTCATGAAGTTTTATGTCATGGTTTATAATAAAATCTTGAAAAAGCATTTCAATATTTCTCAAGTGCACAAAATGAAGAGTTGTCTACCAAACAAGGTTTTTCTAGTTCTCCTTGGCATGTCCAGATTCTATATGAGATCTTAATTTTTTCATGGTAGATGAGGAATTGTTATATCTCAAATTTCTAAGCATTAGTTTCTAGAAAAAGGATCCAAATATTATTAATGATCATTAAGACTGGAAGATGGTCTAAACCCTCATAGAACCCTACCAATGACCTGATGTTGAAGATCTTATTCTAAATAGATTAGAATAGTTTGATATGGCTAGTTAATAGTTTAGAGTTTTAATTAAACTCTCCCAAGCATCTTTAGTTGTGATTGATTTCTTAGATGAGTGAACATACCCTACAAGAAAGTGCTTGTTTTTCAAAGATTTGTTGTAGAAGATAAAGTTGATCAATTCAAAGTTGCTAAGTGGATGAAGATAAAAGTATGAGACTTTTAGTTATTATCCATGAATTATTTTTTATAGGTTCCAAAACTCAAGTTTCTAAATTTTTTGATCCAAGTTGGCTAGTCACTAATAGACCTCGTCATGCAAATAGTAAAAAAATCAAGCAAAAGTGAAAAGATGATTCCTGATGTGTTTTCATATAAGAGTGATGAATTGAAGTGCATGATGATATTTTTTGGGACTTTAATAATCTATACATTCTTTGTATAATCTTGGAAGTTAGTGTAAGAGGTTGGAACATTGAAGCCAAAATGTCTTGTCTGATTGAGTAGAGTCTGTGAGAGAGAAGATCAATAGATTGGTCTATAAGCCCAATAGTTTATATTAAATATTATATCAATAGATGATATACTATTTTTTTGATGCATTGAAATAACTTGATCATATTCAATCAGGTGTCAAAATTTCATGTTTCCTTGATTGTGTTTTGAAGTCAGTTGACAGTTTTGAGTGAGTATCTTGAGCTTGTATACCCTAAGATGACACATTTGATGAATTCTATGATGACCCTAAGGTTATGAGGTTTTATAATATGTAATTATTTTGTCAGGAATCTAGAACAACAAACATGCTCTGATGCCACTAGTTGGGATCTTGCTCCTCAGAAAGAGCACAGTATGATTACCAAATATAAGCAATTGAATATGCGGAAATAACCAGAAACACAAGTAACTAGAATTCACCAATAGCACAGAATATGAGAGACAATACACTATCTTGTATTAACACTAACAGAAAAGAATACAAACAAAGAGCCGCCACACTCTTTCACCTTACAGAGATTCGCCACACCTCAAGTGTTCAGTAATTCTTCTCACACACACTCTCCTACACAAAAACGGTCCCAACAACCAACTCACACACAGAATTGGTGTTCACCTCACCAACCAGTCAGTAATAACCCTGCCGGTACATCAAGCACTCTATAGCACTTCAAGCTGATCTCTCATGAACCTGCAACCTGCAATTCAAAGACCAAACTTACATGTAGATCCCCAATGAGCTTGCAACAACCTGCAACTCATAGATCTTACAACTAGAAGGAACTCTTCCTTTCTATCTCATGCTTTTTACAATACATGCCAATGGGTCTATAAATAGATCCCTAACTCAAACAATAACTTAGACTCTTAATTTAGACAATTGTCCTCGCAGCACAAGACTCTAACTGGTCTCAACATGCAAACTCTTCATTCACTTAACTAACTGTCTGTGAAACGAGCAGTTCTGGAACACACAGGAGACCGACGTCGGTCCCTACTTGTCTGGTTCTGTCGACGTCGGCCGACTTCCTGCCGTCACCGGTGGCCTTCTGCACTGGACTCTGCCGTCGTTGATTTTGCTACCGACGCCAGTTCCTGTAGAACTCAGCAACCATCTATTCCTCAGTTTGCAAAGGTTGAAGCTTTTAGCTCCACAACCTAACAATCTCCCACTTGGAGATAAACAGCTACAACTTGTACATGTACTTGTACACCGTCTAGTTTGTTACCTCGGCTATGTATCCATCTTCAAAATCATCCTTGAAGACCAACCACCACAAAATCCATGGTGCAAAACCTGTCATCCAAATTACCTGCCACATCCGCATCTACAACCATGTAGAAATAAACCTGAACTTGCATAGCATGTGCACCTGCTACTAGTCCCTGTAAGAATCCACTGAACTGCCCTCCAATGGTTCTCTTTCGGATTGGCTCCTAACTTGTGACAACTCCCACTGCTTGGGAAAACTCAGGTTTAGTACATACCATGCACTCAACCTCATTATGTGAATCAAGACACCTGTTCATAGAACTGTCCAACCATCGGCGTGCTAACCAGTTTCACACAATCATCTTGAAACAAAGTCAACAAATGACCTACCATGTCTCTAGAACACACTCATGCCAAAGAATCTTGCTGCTCCCAGATTCTCCATGACAAACACCTGAACTAGCTTTACCTTTAGTTCAGCAATACCTGTATATGTAACCCTCCAACAAGCACATCATACAGAAATAGGATAGTGTAGCTAATACTATCCAACCTGGTAAAGAGAAACACAATGAATAAACCTCCATTGCTCTGCAACTAATACAAGATCAAATACCCTGATCTTCCATCTCACGTATCCATTTCTGCTCTTCTTCATCCTTAACATCCATTCGTCTCTCAGTGCTTACTTCCAGCTGGCAACACTACCCAAAACTCCTGTTTGGTTCTCCTCCAAGGAATCACATCCTCATTCATGCCTAGCTCCCACTATTTCCTGGATCTACCTGTTCTGCTTCTTCAATAACTTCCTGGTCCTATGCCATAAGTGAGCAACAAGTAGTGTAAAGAAGGGAAATGACGAATTTGAGAACTTACTTACACCTTCAGTCCTCCATATGGGCGCTTGAGACTCCATGACAGCTTGCTGTCCACCCAAAATTCGTCTCAGTGACCGATGCCGGTCACATCTCAGTCTACAGCCGACCGATGTCGGTTCCCTGTTACTGCCTCCCTGCCGACGTCGGTTTCTCCTGGCCGACGCCGGTCTCTGTCTGCCCCGAGTCACCGACGTCGAGCTGCACATAGCCGACGTCGGTCCCTGTCTGGACACCGACGCCAGTTTTCCTGCCAACGTCGGTCTCTGTGTTTTTCTTGTGAGACCTGACTTTTTCCCACGAGCTCCTTTTGGATCAAACCCTTGTCCAAATCACCCTTGCTCTACTCAGAATTCATCTGCATCTTGTGCTAAACTCTGTCCGTCACTTTCTCCTTGAAAACCAAGGCTTTCCTGTTCTTGTCACTAACATCAGATTCCTCAAGAAACCTCACCTTCTTCTTCTGCATACAGAAACCACGATCCATGCCTTCCAAATCTGAAAGCATATTCTTTGACTCAAGAACCAGCATCTCCTTCTTATCTATGTGACCAAGCCTATCAAGCCACATCTCTGAATCTACAGCTGAAGTAGATAACCCAGAAGAAGAATCAGTAAAACAAGTAGATAGATAAAGCGTACCTACTTTCTTACCTCTAGCTACAACAAGTGTACCCTTGGTAACCTTCCAAGAGTCTGCTGTGAGAGTTACTGTGCAACCCTCTTCACCCAAACTTCTGACAGAAATCAGATTCTGCTTCAGAACTGGGACGTGCATGACCTCCTTTAACACCCATGTGTTACCTATCTGTAGTTTCAGCTTCACTTTGCCTTTGCCAACAATCTGACAAGACTTACCATCCCCTACACAAATTTCTCCAAAATCTCCCTGGACATACTCATGAAAAAATTCTCTATGTGGGGATGCATGAAAAGAGGCACCAGAATCTAATACCCAAGATTCTACTTTATCCAAAGAACATACCAGAGCATCCTGTGCAATGTGACCTACAACATCTGCTTCTTCTTCATGTTCTTCATGCTGATCTGTACCCGATCTGCAATCTCTCTTTAAGTGCCCTTGCTTTCCACATTTCCAGCAGGTTATTCTGCCATACCTGGACTTGGATCTCATGCCCGTCTTTGACCTTGATCTCCCATGCTCTATCTTCTCTCTTGGCCTTCCTCTTCCTTCAACACTTAAAGCATCTCCAGATGATTCCCCTGTGCTTTTCCTGCGTATCTCTTCGTTCAAGATTACACTCACAATATCATCCACTTTTAAGACTTTTGAAGGAGACACAGTATTAGAAACTGCCATTACCAAACCTTCCCAACTTTCAGGTAATGAACACAAGATTAAGAGAGCTCTTATTTCATCATCAAATACAATATTGACTGAACTTAACTGGTTTACTAAACCATGGAAATCACTAAGATGGCTATGAACAGATCCACCTTCCAACATTTGCAAATTAAATAAACGCTTCATAAGAAATACCTTATTTGAAGCTGAGGGTTTTTCATATAAATTTGCCAAAGATTCCATCAACTCCACCGTTGTCTTACACTGTGATAAGCTGGAAATCACAGATGATTCAAGACTCAATCTAACAGATCCCAGAGCCTTCCGATCAAGAACCTCCCATTCTTCATCTTTCATATCCAAGGGTTTGCTAGCAACCCCACCCAACGGTAAGTACAAATCTTTATGATACAGATAGTCCTCAATCTGCATCCTCCATAATTGGTAGTTCTTGCCATTGAACTTCTCCATTCGTAGTTGACTGCTTTCTGTCATTGCTCAACTCCCACTCAAACAGAAACCCTGTGAGTAACCTGTAATCAAAACACACTACCCAGATCTACACCAATCTGTTAGTATCCCAACCAAAAGCTCTGATACCACTTGTTGGTATCAAGCTTAAGAACCTACAACCAAGGCTCTGATACCAGTTGTCAGGAATCTAGAACAACAAACATGCTCTGATGCCACTAGTTGGGATCTTGCTCCTCAGAAAGAGCACAGTATGATTACCAAATATAAGCAATTGAATATGCGGAAATAACCAGAAACACAAGTAACTAGAATTCACCAATAGCACAAAATATGAGAGACAATACACTATCTTGTATTAACACTAACAAAAAAGAATACAAACAAAGAGCCGCCACACTCTTTCACCTTACAGAGATTCGCCACACCTCAAGTGTTCAGTAATTCTTCTCACACACACTCTCCTACACAAAAACGGTCCCAACAACCAACTCACACATAGAATTGGTGTTCACCTCACCAACCAGTCAGTAATAACCCTGCCGGTACATCAAGCACTCTATAGCACTTCAAGCTGATCTCTCATGAACTTGCAACCTGCAATTCAAAGACCAAACTTACATGTAGATCCCCAATGAGCTTGCAACAACCTGCAACTCACAGATCTTACAACTAGAAGGAACTCTTCCTTTCTATCTCATGCTTTTTACAATACATGCCAATGGGTCTATAAATAGATCCCTAACTCAAACAATAACTTAGACTCTTAATTTAGACAATTGTCCTCGCAGCACAAGACTCTAACTGGTCTCAACATGCAAACTCTTCGTTCACTTAACTAACTGTCCGTGAAACGAGCAGTTCTGGAACACACAGGAGACCGACGTCAGTCCCTGCTTGTCTGGTTCTGCCGACGTCGGCCGACTTCCTGCCGTCGCCGGTGGCCTTCTGCACTGGACTCTGCCGTCGTCGGTTTTGCTGCCGACGCCGGTTCCTGTAGAACTCAGCAACCATCTGTTCCTCAGTTTGCAAAGGTTGAAGCTTTTAGCTCCACAACCTAACATATTTTCCATAGTTGTTTGTAAAAATTGAGTTTATGCCTCAGTTGTTCAAGATAGATTTTTTTGTGTATGCTCAGGCCTTTTTATAAACAGTAATTTGAGAAAGGGTTCAAATGGTGGTTAGACCTAAAAGGTTTTATGAACCTAAATTTAAGTTGGATAAGGTATATTATAGTGTCATATGATTTTTTCCTACCATTTTAGGTTTTTGAATATGCTTCAAGAATGATCAAAGGGTAATGTGGTTCTAAGAAGGCCTATTAGGTCTCTATAAAGCCTAAAAGAGGAGTAAGGGAAAATTAAGATATGGTTGACCTAATGTATTTATTTATTAATGATTAATGAATTTTATTTTAATATTAAAAGACCTATTCCATTTCTGACCTAAGAGATAAGAATGTATGGCTGACTAAGAAGGATATGAATAAGTTACTTGTATAAAAGCAAGGTAGTTTAGGAATATTTGGGTGTGCTAAGAGAGAGTAGAGAATAAGAGAATGATATAGATAATTGGAGAGAATAATTAGGTCCTTCATAACATCATAAAATTTTCATGAATATATAATAGAAGTTTTAAATATGAGTATCAAGGTTAGAAGACCTAATCAATCCATAAAGAGAGATAGTTGAGAGAAGAAGGCTGAAAGCCAATTTGAGAGGGATAGAAGTGAGCGAAGAGATGAGAAATAATATCATCATATGTTGTATGAGAAATAAATTTTTATGAATGTGATCAATTATATAGGTGGTTGAGTTGGTGTTGAGTCATCTAGGGGTTGGTACCTCTTTTCAAGTAGGTGTTTGCTAAAATCTAGCTGAGTTGGTGATGATTTAGTTAGGGTTGGTGATCCATGTGGAGTTGGTAATTCACTAAAGATTAATGTTTATATTATAGTAATATATTAAATTTGATTCATTAGTGGGTTTTATTATCCTTGAGGATTTCCCATGTATATTTTGTGTTCATGTGTTTCATGCTCTTATGATTTGGTGCTTATGCTTGCTAAGATGTACATGCTTGTTATAATGGTTCTTATATGTTTAATGGAATTAAATGAAAATTTTTGATTATTGATTCACCCCACTTTTTATTCACTTTGATTCTAATAATTGGTATCAGAGCCTGGTCCTTTAAATTAGATCTAAAAACCTAAAGGAGATCCTAAGAATCAAGGATGACTAATCAACAAGCTCAAGGTGTTTCTTTACCAGTGAGCCTTTGTTATTCAATGGATCTAACTATGCCTTTTAAAATGTTATAATTAAAATATATCTAATGTCACAAAGACATTATATTTGTAAATCGATTATGTATGGTTATATTGCACCTCCTATTCCACCAATAGATGCAACAGGTAAGAAGGCTATTGAAAATAACTCCAAGGCAATGAATGTCATTCTATGTGGCCTATTAGAGGTAAAACTTGTAAAGGTAATGTATTGTGTATCAGCTAAAGAAATATGGGACAAATTTAAGACCATTTATGAAGGAGACACCAAGGTAAATTTTTCCAAGTTGCATACCCATAGAAGATAGTTTAAAATCTTGAAGATGAAACCATTGCATCTTACCTATTGAGGATTGATGAAGTTGTTAATATCATTAAAGGATTCAGAGAAGAAGTGAAAGAATCTACTATTTTTTTAAAAAGTATTAAGACCACTAACTCCTAAGTTTGACTCTAAGGTTTTGTAGTAGAAGAGATGCAAGATTTGGACAAGCTAGAGATGAATGGACTTCATGTCATCTTGACTACCTATGAGATGAGAAAAAATGAAATAATACGTCCCAAAAAGGAGTCAGCTTTCAAATTTTAAAAGAATTCAAAGGCTAAGAAGATCAAGGATGAGGTATGTTTAGATATTGATGATGATAAACTCATAGTTATGTTTGTTATGAAGTTAAGGTTTGGCTCAGGTAAGTACAAATTTAAGTTACCCTTTAAATGTTTTAGTTGTGGTAATATTGGTCACTTTGCAACCAAGTTTTATAATAATAATAAATATGAGCATAAGGAATAACATGATGAATATCATAAAGATGACAAAAAGTTCTTTAAGTATAACAATAAAAAAAGAGTTTTCAAGAAGAATGAAGGTAGGAAAGGGTCAATCAAAAATAAGAAGAGTTCATATACCAAAGAAGATAGCTCATCTGATGTAAGTGATTCAGACACATTTGAAAGTGATGATGGTAGTATTGAATCTGAACATGACAATAATGAAAATTTATTCATAGGTATAGAACTAGACAATGAGGGTTGTTCAAATGAGAAAAGTCTTATGATTTATGTAGAATTAGATGAAGAAGTATACTATGATAGTGAAGAAGGAGAATTTAAATTGGATCTTGAAGATAAGATCATGAGTACCTTAGTAGAGTTGAAGCTTGTGAAGAAGAACAAAAAATTGAAGTCATTAGTTCAAGACTATGAGGAACATATCAGTTTCTTTGAGGAAGGGATAAGTAACACTTCCAATGAGTATGAAGAGATCATCCAGCAAGTAGAAACCTAGATGGATATTGTGATAGAAATCTTAAAGGTTAAAGAGGAAGATTTTAGTAGATATAAAATTGAAATAGAATCTTTGAAAACTAAGTTGGATCAAACATATAGAAAGGTGAAAAAAATTATGAAGTTTGAAAAGAACACTAATGCTTTAGATGTTATCTTGAGTAGTCAAAAGTCTTCAAGTGATAAGATAGGTCTTGGATTAAAATAAGACCAAAAGAAGGTATCTCAAGTCAAGGAGAAGACTATAAAGATAATAAGGTCAACGTGAAAAGACCTATCAGACAATCCAATGTTATAAGGTATGCTAGTTATTTTAATGGCTACTATTTTACATGCAGTCAATTTGGTCATAAATCAAGAGAATGTAGTAGATTCTCCAAGAATGAGTACTCATAGAACTATGGAAAGAGTCACAAGTCACATCAGTCAAATGATATCTAGAAGGTGATATGTCATCAAGTTAAAATAGGAAGTTTGGATCCCCTAGAGGGTATAAAAGAAGGAAAATGAATGTGTGGAAACCAGAGGTAGTAAAGAGAAATCATGATTAGTCTACAAGATCAAGTGGACTGCTTGCTAAGATAGGGCATGCTTCAAATGAGAAATCAAATAAATAATGTCTATTTTCAACTCACATTGATGATCAA
This sequence comes from Torreya grandis, assembly GCA_037957365.1. Taxonomy (NCBI): domain Eukaryota; kingdom Viridiplantae; phylum Streptophyta; class Pinopsida; order Cupressales; family Taxaceae; genus Torreya; species Torreya grandis. The sequence goes on from JARHVA010000458.1 coordinate 4,081,255, forward strand.
ATGGTTGATGATGAGATCAAGCCTATTACGCCAATTAAGTCTAGAAGGATGTTGAAGAATATTTAGTCTTGTAAAAATATGGAGATTTAGGAATCTCTTGAGTTCATGTTGTTTTAGTGCCCTATGAAAATGGGTGGTTCCATTAAGTTTCAAGGAGACATTCTTCTATCAATAGAAACATGAGGTTATGTTAAAAAAGGGGGGTTTCTTTTTTAGAAGATTCTAGATTGTCTATGTTGTAAGCAAGGAATCGAAGATGGATATTATCCATTCCTATATTGGTAGCTCCATGGTTTGAAGTATATTAGGTAGCATGATGAGATACCTAAGGATTTTATTAGTCATTTGAAGTCAAAAGTGCAAATAATTGGTATATAAAAGTTAAGTTTTTTGATATCCATTTATTTCAATAGTTGAGCTTGATCTGTGAAGACAAAGGGGGAACCCCTAATTATGAAATTAGTGTCAAGTATGGGATATCCTTGTGTATGGTCAAGAGTTTGATTTTTCTTCAGTCATATCAAGGAAGGTAAGTGATATGATTTTTTATTTCTTTAAAAGAAGATATGCTTGGTCTAAGGGGGAGCTTGGTATTTCTGAGTTCTTTGTCAAGAAAGTGATTACTTTTTTATATGCATGGAGTTAAAGAGAGATTGTGTTTGAGATGATTCATAAACTCTTTTTATTGATATTTTGATGTATCAACTGAAAGATTAATCTCATTAAGAGAAGTTTTCATAGGTGGTTGCCATAGTTTTTGAATATTGTGTGTCATCTAGTGTCTTTGAGAGATGGTTTTAGCTCAAAGGAAGAAAGTGTGATTTCAATAATTGTAGATGTCTACTATCAACAGAAGTATGGTGGATGCTTGGTTTGAGGGGAGATTTTTAGTTTGTTTATTGATCTTGATCTATGTTGAAGAGATCTTGTAATTTGAGTCCATTTTAAAAGAAATGATATTTGTGGGAGACCTTTGTCATTAATGTCATAGGGGGAGAAAGATCAGAAAGGGAAAGAGAAAAGGCAAGATCAGAAAAGATGAGAAAAGGAAAGAACCATGTCTAAGAGATGATTTCCATAAAAAGTGGTTGACATAGTTTTTTGAGTGTGTTTACCATCAATTACAAAGGGGGAGATTGTTGAAAATTGTCATTTATTAAAGAGGATATTGTTGAGCATTGTCATTGATTATTTATTTGTTGTAATAAGTGTTGTCATTGATGTCAAAGGTTCTTGTGAAGGTGCATTGTTAAGTAAACATTGAATTATATGTTGATGAGTTCTTATGCCTGTATAGTAAGTGTTGTTGATATATGAGAGTAGTGATGTGAGAGTATTGTTTGAATAATGTTCTTATGTTAGCATTGAGTGATATCATTAAAAATTATCATGAGTAAGTACATGTCAGTATGCCAAGTGTCTAGTATCTTGTAATGCTTTATATAGACCTTGTGAGAAGATATGTGTAGGTAGCATGATAAAATGAGTGAGCTCTCAAAAAAAAATGTATGCTTAGAAGATCTATGTAAAAAGTTTTGAAGATGCTTCAAATGAGCTATGAATATCCTTAGTGAAGCTTCAAATAATACCTGATAGTGTTTGATCATGAGATAGGTAATTTGAGTTTTTACATGAGGTGTTGAGGGCCTTGAAAATGATTAAAATGTTAGCTCCAAAGATATGTGTATGTAGCTTTGAATATGCTCTAAGTAAGCTTCAAATATTCTTAGTTGAACTCCATAGATCTATGTAAATAGCATTGAAAATTCTCTATTGAAGCTCTAAAGAAGAGTGGGTGTATGAGGTTGCTTGAGCATACATAGGAATCATTAGAACATAGGATATTTTCAAGGTGAAGTCTATAAAGTTTCTAGAAGGTCAGATTCAAGGCCTAAAAAGCAAAGAGAGATATGGTAATCAGATTAGGCATCAGGATCAATTTCCATGGCATGGGTAAGCAGGTAAACATTGAAAAAGGTGATTCAAGTTGTTGTAATTATTTTCGTGAAGTTTAAGATCATGGTTTAAAAGAAAATCTTGAAAAAGTGTTTCAAGTTTTCTCAAGTGCACAAAATGAAGATTTATCTACCCAAGAAGGTTTTTATAGTGCTCGTTGGAATGTGAAACTTTTATATGATAGCTTAATTTATTCATGGTAGATAAGGAAGGTTTATATATCAAATTTCCAATCATTGGTTTTTGGAAAGAGGGGCTAAGTTTTATGAATGATCACTAATACTGGAAGATGGTCTAAACCCTCATAGAACCCTAACAATGACCTGATGTTGAATATCTTGTTCTAAATATATCATAATTATTTGGTATGGACAATTAAGAGTTTTGAGGTTAAATTAAACTCTCCCAATAATCTCTAGGTGTCATTGGTTTCTTAGATGAGTGAACAGACCCTATAAAAAAGTGCTTATTTTTCATAAATTTATTATAGAAGATAAAGTTGACCGAGTCAAAATTGATAAGTGGATAAAGATAAAATTATGAGAATTTTATTTATTATACATAAGGTTTTTGTATGTGTTCCATAACTCAAATTTCCAAATTTGGTGATCCAAGTTGGTCAATCGCTAACAAACCTAGTGGTACAGACAATAACAAAATCAGATATAAGTGAAAAGATGATTCCTAATGTGTTTTCATGTAAGAGTGATGAATTTAAGTGCATGATGATGTTTTTTTGAAATTTAATAATCTATCCATGATTTTCATAAGATTTTAAGTTAGTTTAAGATGTTGGAACATTGAATCCAAAATGGCTTGTCTGATTGAGTAGAGTCTATGAGAGAGAAAATTGGTCTGCAAGACCAATAGTTTCCATTATAGATTATGATTTTTTTTATGGAGTTTGCTTTAAGGATGATATAATATATTTTTAATGAATTTAAATCCCCTAATTATATTCAATCAGGAATCAAAATTTCTTATTTCCTTGACTAAGTTTTGAAGTTAGTTGATATTTCTAAGTGAGCATCTTGGAGAGAAGAGTTTGAGCCTGTATACCCTAAGTTGATGAATTTTATGAATTGTGTGATGACCCTTAGGTCATGAGGTTTTTTAATATTTAATTTTTTTCCATGGTTGTTTTTAAAAATTTATTTTATGCCTCAGTTGTTGAAGATAAATTTTCTGTGTATGCACATGCCTTTTTATAAATAGTAATTTGAGAAAGGGTTCAAATGGTGGTTGGACCTAAAAGGTGTTATGGACATAAAGTGAAGTTTCCTAAGGTATATTGGATTTGAATATGATTTTTTCTTACCTTTTTATTTTTTTGAATATGTTTCAAGAAAGATCAAAGGGTAATGTGTTGTTAAGAAGGCCTATTAGGTCTCCATAAAGCCTAAAAGAGAGTAAAGACAAATTGAGCTATGGCCAAAATAGTGTATTTTGATTGATTCATGATTAAGGAATGTTATTTTAATATGATAATACATATTTCATGTTTTAAATAATATATAATAATGTATGGCCTACTAATATGGATATGATCAAGTGACTTGTATAAAAATAATGCAGTTTAGGCCTATTTGGGTGTACTAAGAGATAACAGAGAACAAGTGAATGATATAGATCATTGGAGAGCGTAATGAGGTCATTAAAAATAACATATAAGTTTCATGATTATCTAATAGATTTTTCTAATATGATGATCAAGGTTAGAATACCTAATTAAGCAGTGAAGAGGGCTAGTTGAGTGAGGAAGGCTGAAAGACAATTTGAGAGGGATAGAAATGAGCAAAGAGATGAGAAATAAGATCATTATATGTTGTATGATAAATAAGGTTTTATTAATTTTATAAATTTTATCATGTGGTTGAGTTGGTGTTGAGTCATCTAGGGGGTTGGTGCCTCCTTGCAAGTGGGTGTTTGCTAAAGTCTAGTTGAGTTGGTGTTCCATGTGGAGTTAGTGTGTCACTAAAGATTGATGTTTGTATTATAGGAATATATTACATTTAATTCATTAGTGGTTTTTCTTCCCCTTGAGGGTTTCCCATGTATATTTTGTGTTCATGTGTTTTATGCTCTTATGATTTGGTGTTTATGCTTGCTAAGATGTACATGCTTGTTAGAATGGTTCATATATGTTTAATGGAATTAAATGAAATTTTTTGAACAATAATTCACCCACACTCTTAATCAATTTTCTTCCAATAATGTAAACCTCAATGCCTATGATGATATCCCTCTCACTTCCACCAAGAGTGTTCCCACCTTCAATGGGGAGGGTCCTATCACCCCAAGCGAGCATATTAGGGACATATATAACTTCTGAAATTTCTATAATGTCACTAAATTAATCATTAAAATCAGATTAATTTCCATGTCTCTTAATTGAAAATCCTTTTATTTTTATAGAACATTATTGAGAGGATGCATGACTACTTGGGATGAGTTTGGGGAGTTGTTGACTCAAAGGTTTGAAGATAAAAGTGATCATACATCAGTTGAATGTCATTCAAAGAGGGCCCAAGGAGACTATGCATGACTTCAATGAAAGGTTTAAAATAACATGGAATAGGCTGCCACCTCCCATGAGACCCCCTACAAGTTTTGTTTTCCTGACATACCTTAGAGCTATTGTGACCGATATAGATGTCATGTTATAGTCCTTAGGTGGATACACTTTAACTAAAGCCTATGACATAGTCATTAGAGATGAGAATGGTTTGATCTAAGCCATTAAGCTTCCTCCAAAATTATCTATGACTATCTCACCTAGCATTTCTTCTACTCCTCTAAGTCTTGATCTAATTCCAAGTTCAAGCAACAATTCTAGATCTACGCAAAAGAAATCAAATGATGCTATTGATTTGGATGCAAAGTGTAAGGCCTTAGAAAATAAATTTAAGAAATTAAATAAACTATTGAGAGCTTACCAAAATCCTTACCACTACCCTCCATAATAAAATATATTTCCACCTTAGTATAATGGTCAAGGGTGTGGACAAGATTAGCCTAACTTCAATAGGCCACCCAATGCCTATAATCCTAATTATACTCCAAATATAATAGCCATGGTTCCAGTCCATAGTAACTTGGTTCAAGGAGATGAATGGTAGCCTCAAAGACAATATATGAATGCTAATGAAGGTGAATTTCAAGCTTTGGTAGCTCAAGGAGTTATTACTCCTCAATTGACAGTATAAGAGGAGAGCTTCATGCAATCCAAATTTAATAAAGAGTGTGGCAGCCAAGGAGTGAGCTTGGAAAACTTTCAAGTGGAAGATAGACTTTTCCTAACCTAATGTACTTTAGTTGCATCCATCACAAGGTCAAAGAGAAGAGACTTAGGATATGATCAAGATGTGAATACAAATTCAAATAACATTCCTTCAAGGCAGCAAGGTGTGAATGCAAATGTGACAGCCTTTGTAAGTCCTGTACTTATTCAAAATCATAATTTGGGAAGGGAGACTCAATATTCATTGCCTCAAACTCAAGGCACTTGATTACCTACAAGGATACAAATAAAGGATAGTGTTTCTCCTTTGAGCATCATTTAATCTTTGAATAACACTAAAACATCCATATCTCTTTGGGAAGTACTCCACATGCCTGACCAAAAATAACTACTTCAAGAGTAGATATCCCAAATCCATATCAATCCTCAACCATCAATACATGGTGGTGTATCCATCAAAAATTCACCTACCCATATTGTTTAACCCTTCACCTAATCTAAAAATGCTCCACATTTTTATTTTATTCTCATTGTGGGAGACAAACTAGCCCATAATTTCATTATATATAGTGGGGAAAACACTTCCATTATGCCCAAACTTGTGGAAGACAAATTGGGCTTGAAATATGAGCCATATATTAAAGGAGTGTTGTATATTTATGTGACACCAACAAAATAATTAGGTCTTATCAAAATTTTAAAGGTATTCTTGCATGACTATCTAAGCTTTCTAATCTTACAAGACATAGTGGTGGTTGATCTGCTTGCTCACTTTATTATTTGCCTATCAAGAGACATCACCACCAAGTTATGAGGATATCTTTCTACTGATTAGAATTTCTTAGCCTTTAGAACAAGTTATGGATAAAGGTGACTATAAAGACACAACCATTATCCAATTTTTACATTGAACAATATGTGGAAGCTAGTTCTAATTTGAATTTTAATTATCCATGAAGAAGAGGAGCATACCATAGATGATGGAGCATCTTCCAAACTTGAAGGTATTTTTTATCTCTTTTTGGATGAATATGGTAGTGATACCTATGAAAATGTCCCCTATTATTTCATGTAAAATATTGATTTAGGAGTGTATTTCTTACATGATGAATAAATACCTATACCTTCACTCACTAAGGAGGAGAATAAGAGTGATGCAATGTGGAAGATGATATTTAATGGTTCAACTGAAGATTGGTGTAGGAGCTGGTGTTGTGTTAGTTTATCCATCCAAACATTAGTATTATTATTCATATATATTTAATTTTAGTTGTACCTTTAATGTGGTCTATTATGAAGGTTTTATTCATGGCCTTCAGTGAGCAAAGAGGAAAGCATTCAAGAATTTGAAATTATATGGAGATAGTAAACTGATGTGCATCAAATAAGGGATGTGAGTACTAAAAAAAGCCCTTTGTTTAAGTCTTATAAGCACAGGGTGTGGTATTTACTTTAATATTTTAGTGTATTCAACACACAACCATTCTCAAGAGAGCAAAACAAGCATGTTGATAGGTTAGTTGCTATAGGGGCACAATTTGGCACACCTACTGCCATAAAAGAGGAATGAAAACAATAATATATAAAGGTCATTATGAGACCTTACATTCTTGATAATTAAGTCTCTTGGTAGGTTTTTTATAGTTAAAATCATATTGTATAATTCTTGCAAAATAAATCTAAGTTTTCCTCAAGAAATCAAAAGAAACTCCATTATCAGAATGAGAATTAGATTTTACAATTGAGAACAAACAAGATACCTAAAGGATTGTTCACTATAAAGAGTGTCTTTAATTAATATGACCAAAGGAACAAATATAATGTTAGCATGTCTACAAAATAATAAAACTATAAAAGATTCTTAATCTTAAAATACAAGCTCCTCAAACTAGGTAAGGTATGTTCGCCATCTAAAAAACAAGCATTCATTGACTTGTATAGAGAGTTCCATGACATATTTGCTTGGGAATATAAATATCTAAAGGGTTTTGATCCTAGTCTATCCCATCTTACCATTGATTTAGAACCTAGATTCAAACCATTTAGGAAAAAATATGGCCTATTAACCCTAAATTTTAAAAACTCATGAGAATGGAACTCACCAAACTCCTTGAATCTAAGATAATAATTCCTATCAAGCACTCAAATTTGGTAGCTAACCTTGTGCCTATTAAATATACGAATTGATAAATAAGTCTTTATGTATACTTTATATATCTCAATAGAGTGCCACTTAAAGACTATTACCCCTTACCTCTTATAGAGCAGATTTTGTAATTTGTTTCACGTTCCCAATGCTTCTCACTCTTAAATGGACATTTTGGTTACAATCAGATTTTGGTGAATGAAGGTGATCAATTCAAGAAAACATTTAATAAAAAATGGGGGAATTTTTCTTATAATAATATGCCCTTTATATTTTCAAATGTTGGTTTCACCTTTCAAAGGGCAATGGACATGGATTTCAAAGGTCTAATCAATAAGATTTTGCTAGTGTATCTAGATGATATAACCATGTTCTCAAAGGAAGCAAATGATCACATGAAACATTTAAGGAAAGTGTTTGAGAGTTTTAGATAGTATGGAGTGTCTCTTAACTCAAAAAATTTCATCTTTGTTGTCCATGAAGGTAAGCTTATAGGACACATTATTTCTATTGAAAGGATAGAGGCTATTCTAGGCCTATCATTTCCCTTACACAAGAAAGTACTCCAAAGTTTTTTAGGAAATATAAACTTTGTGATAATATTCGTACCTTTTTTTTCATCTTTGGTGAAGATTATCATAGCCATGCTCAAGAATAATCAGGTTTTCACTTGGACCAAATAAGGTAAGAGCAGTTTTGAAGTCATCAAGCAAACAATTGCACAAGCTTCCACTTTTGTAAATCTTGATTTTGCTAAACATTTATTGTTATATACATTTTCTAACCTTGACATTGGCTCATCTATACTTATGCAAAATAATGATGAGGGTGTTGAACAACCTATTGCATTCTTTAGTCAAGGTTTGGAGGATTATAAAGTAAAGTATACATTTTTGGCGAAATAAGTCCTTGTTATTGTAAAAGGACTAAATAAGTTTAGACACATGGTTTCAAATAATAGAATTCTCATTATGGTTTCTCATTCTAGTACCAAGGAGTTCCTATTGAGTAAAGACCTCAATGAAAATAGGTCAAGGTGGATCACAAAGGTAATGGAGTATAATCTTGATATCAAGGTGATCAATTTGGTAAGAGGTAAGGGTCTTTATGATAATTTAGCCTCAGATCTCCATGAACCAAAAGAGGAAGTTTTGGTCAATCAATACTACCTTTAACCAAATAACCTCACATATCTACAAAGTTGGACACAAGACATCATCAGATTCCTTCAAAATGATGAGTGTCTTAATGGCTTGAGTAGATCCAAAAGAAGGTATTTTATATTGAAAACTATCCCTTATTGTATTTTAGATGGTGTACTTTTTAGAAGAGATACAAATAGTGTATTTTTGAGATGCATTGACAATGATCAGTTTGGAGGGTTGCTTGAAAAGTTTCATGATGGAACATCAGGAGGCCATTTATCTCCAAGAACCATAGATGAAAATATCATGAGGGTAAGCTACTATTGGCCTAGCATCTTCAAATACTTTTATGCTTTGGTAAGAAAGTGTGCTCAATGTGCTTTCTTTGTAGGCAAACAAAGGCTTATATTTATTCCCTTGAGGCCTATTCAAGTAGATCAACCCTTCATACAATGGGGTCTTGACTTAATTGGCATGACTAATCCTCCATAAAGTGTTGGCCATAAGTGGATCCTTACAGCAATTGATTACTTTACAAGATGGGTTGAGGTAGTTGCATTGAAGGAAGCTAATGATAGTTCTATTTTGGAGTTCTATGAAGGAATTACTACAAGGTTTGGAACTCCTCCTACCACCATTTCAGATAATTCACTTACTTTCATGGGTGCTAATAAAATTAATTGAGCAAGTAGTAATGATATATATATATATATATATATATGAGTACATCATATATATATTACCCTCAAGATAATGGGTTGTCCAAGTCTACTAATAAGAACCTAATCATAATTATCAAGAAGACTTTAGAGAGAAATCAAAGAGCTTGGCACACTAAGTTGAAGACATCCCTATGGGATGATAGAATCACACCTAAAATGTCAATGAGTAACTCTCCTTATGTTCTTTTTTATGGGATGGAAACTAGGTTGTCCATATCCCAAGAGCTACCTACCTTAGATCTAGCACATCAATTAAAATTGCTTGAAAACATTCCAATGGAGGTGAGGTTGATAGAATTGATGGAGTTGCAAGAGACTAGATACAATGCTCACAAAGACATGAAGAATAATCAAGTTATAACTAAGAGGTCCTTTGATAAGAAATCAACTTCAAGAGTCTTCTAAGAGGGTGATATAGTATTAAAATCGGTTGAAGATAGATCAAAGCCATAAAGATGCACTAAGTTTGATACTTTGTGGAGTGGGCCATACATCATCATCAAGTACAAGAAAAATAATTCCTTCCAATTAGAAAGAATTAATGGGAAAGAGTTACTTATCCCTATAAATGGGATTCACTTGAAGCCCTGTTATTGATGATATGAAGGTTAATCATGTACATAGTAGGTTAGGTGTGTTTGTTTTGAGTTTTTAGTGTGGTTTTCCCTAAATGCTTTGAAGCATAGTGTGTGTTTCCTTCTTGTTGTGTGATTTGTGTGAGTTTGAAGTGTTTTAAAACCATATCAATTTTAGATTGAGTATAATAATGACTCTATAACCTAATGGAAGGAGAAGGTTATTGGTACGTTAGCATTGCAGGAATGTTACCCCTATGAATCACCAAAAATGCTAACCAAATTTTGACCTCATGTCAAAATTGGTCACCCCCTATAGGTTGAAATTTCATAGAGGTGTCTAATGTTTTTCATGGTCTTGTCATGGTCTTTATTGGTCCTAAATTATTTTATATGGTCATATTTATCTTTGTCAAGCATTGTCCAACTTCTAGTCTCAAGTTCACTTGTCTAGTGCTATGGTCAATCACAAAGCCTTGTATACTCAAACTTAGTCAAAGGTATAATATAGTATACGTTCATTATAAAAGGTTATTTAGACATCATTTAATGTCATAGTATCATGATCTAACTTTTATTTGACTCTTACTTGCAAAAAATGTCATATTGGCCACATTTTGGCCCATTTGGAAGGGTTGGATGTGCCACTTCAAGGAGGGAATGTTTCAAGAAGATTTAAAATGTCATTGATGTTAGAGGGTTGTTAGATAATGTTCAAGGGTAGTCAAGGTCTAATAGAATCTATAGTTCAATGCCTAATATTGGCAAAAGGACACTTTTAAAACACTTGTATGGCCTTACAAGATCATTTTTTAGTTAAGTGTCCCTTGGGCTCCCTTAGATCATTTTATAGCTCTAGACCAATTTTTAGTTTGAACTGACACTTCAGATGACTTTTCTTCTCCATCACTACCTTCACAAGCTTAGGAAGGAAAAGTTGCATTGAATGATATATATAGGAGAAATTTAGGAGCTGAAATATTAGATATTGGTAGGGGTCCAAATAAGCTTAAAATAAGAGGCATTGATTGGAAAAATGGTGGTTTTTTATTTATGAACAATCATTAAGAGTGACAACATCACTATGGCTTATGCATCTAAGAGGGGTTTGTTCTTGCACCTATTTCTCTAGTTTAGAAATATATGGAGATGAATTATTTTGAGGGTGGTTTTTATAGGTTTTATAGCTCCTTTTTATGGTGGTTTCATCAACCAACTCATATCCTTTAACTACCTTCACTTGGAAGAAGAATGTCTTGGTGTACAAGTTATTCTAGTGGATTCTGTTGTAAGTTCTTATTTCCTTTTCATGGTGATCATTACTAGAGGATTATAGTGATTTTTAATTCATGGGATCTCAATCATTTTCAAGGAATTCATGTGTTATTTTCTAAAATGTGTCTTTTGTCTATCTTCTTCAAGTGTATGTTCTTTGAGAGATTGTTAATGTTTGAACAAGTCTATTAGATTTTGATTGCTAATTTAGGATCAGGGACTAGTGGCATACCATAGTTTGAGGTTCTTTGTATCACATTTTACTATTGAAAACATGAATAAATAAAGATTTTAGTCTAAATGCAAACTTTTAAATGAAGAGTCACAATTGTTTCAGTTGTACAGACTATAGAGTAGTTTAAGGATGTCCAGAACCATAAATGGAACTTGATACATCTACCTCATACCTTTAAATGGTCTTCAATACCTTATTCCATTCATCAAGTTGTCTAAAATTGACTAGATGCTTTGATTCTCATTGCATATAAAATATACATAGGTTGACTGTACTTGTAGTCCATATATATCATTTGAATAGTTTGAAGGTGAGTTGAAATCGATAAAAGGTATTGAGCATTGTCATGAATCTTTGTGGATGATTGAATAAGTAACAAGAATGGTGGATATGGTTTGGATAGTGTCAAAAGTTTAATAACTCAAAGAGTGGCTTTGTGTAGCCCTAGGATAGTCAATTATATACCTATAGGTCTCAAGGTTGTAGGTCCTCATTTAGGTGTTATCATATAGGATTACACTTGTCTTGATTTTGTAACTTGTTATACAAGTGCCTATTAAAATAATGGAAAACCCTCCAAAGCTGTGGGACCCTAGAAATTTGAGGTTAATCTCTAAAGAAGGCCAACTTCCTTTCACTAAATTTTGATTCAAACTGATGGAAATATCAACCTTTTAAGAATTTTGCTATTTAGTGATCTCGTATCCTAAACTAGGGAATTGATGGGAAAAGGGTTTTAAAAAAAATTAAAATTGTAGAAAAATTAAAAGTATGGTGATTACACCAAATTTATATAGTGGATCTAGATGCTTGCTTGGAAAATGCAACACGACAGAAAATAGATTGAGTTTATTTTAAGCACAAGCTTATGCAAGTTTGGAAATTAGAGGTAATATTTTAGCTATTATTCAATAAAGGGAAAAAGATTTTTATTTCAAACAATACTATAAAGAGGGTAAAATACCATAAATGAATTCTTTTTGAGACTAAAATAAAAGATAAAACTTTCACAAATAATCAAATAACTTGCATAACACAGAGATTTCAAAGACAAGAAAGGCAAAACTTCAACTTTATTTCTCTCTAAAGGTTATAGCTTGTAGCAAATGCAAAAAAATTCACTAACAACAAAAGGATACATTGGGCCACGGGGTCTACCCATATTTATACAAAATATGTCTTAAAAGACATGTAGTTTGTCAAAACTTAACACCCAACAAAATAAATCATGTAAACTAGAACACCTCATGTAAAAGGGGCGAGTTCCTCTATTTTTGGTGCTTTGGACTCGTGGGAGTGTTTGTGCTATATGCATGATTTGGGCGTAAGTCTAGAGGTGATCTTGGCATAGCTGGAGATCTTCATGCAAGGCTCCTTGGATGATGGCTGAAAATAACTCCTCATGTAGGAAGCGACACCCAAAATAACTTGGTCTTCAAAAAATAAAAGATAATATTAAAAATAAATTTTCAAATCTCTTTTCCATACAAACCCTAGTGTGCAAAATTAAAGTGAGAATTTTTCAAAATTCAAGCCTTTATCACTTTTACCAAAAGGACCATGCAATTTGTGTTTTATGACTTTGCACTTTTTTCATTTCACATTAATTAAAATAGAAAGTGAAATTTGTAACTTTCTTTTTGCAACTTCCACATTTAAAAGGTGTAAAGTGAAAAATACATGTCTTCTCTTTCTCCAAAAGAGTTATAAAAAATACATAGTTGCACTTTGTAATTACAAATTATAATCTCTTCAAAATGAAACTACACATGATATAAAAAAATTCAAATATCCAAAGGAGAGTAAAAATTTATCATTTTTTAGATTAGCTTCAGCTTTCTTGTCATTTTTTACTCACAGCTTTTCTGAGTATGCATCAAAGGCCTAGTACATTGCCTATATTTTCTCTTCATCTAGGCCATAAGAATAACTGTTGGAAGCTAATTAGTCTCCTTGTACATCAAATATATCTCTTCAGAAATTCTTTATACCCTAAATTTTGGTTCTTATTTGATCAATTATCTTTTCATATTTGATAAACCTATGAATTGAAATTAAGGCAAAGACTATGTCTTTTGTTGACTCCTTTTCAACTATTACATTAAAATGTTTTTGGACCTATTCTACCTATAATATATTACTAACATCATCTATTGGTTGGCATGACATTAACTTCATAATGCCATCAATCTCATATAGCACATCAATAGCTTTATCATGAGCTTTTTTGGCTCGCTCAACAGACTCGATCAGTATCCTTATCTAGAATTGGGAATCCCTATGTAATTCATCATGATTATTAGAGTTATTCAATATATTCTCAAAAATGAGGGTATTCATATCAATTGACTTTATGGTTGTCAACTTTGGATAATACATGTTTAAAGTTTGGACCTCTCCTTCATAACTACTGATCTATAATTTTAAAATTTCCTTTCTATTTATGATGATACCATAATGTTCCATCATTGCTATGAGGGCCCTATTGCCCCTTATAACTAGTTCCTTATACCATTCTTTCATATCCCTTCCCATGTGAGCAATCTCTTGTACCAAATTAATTGTAGCTTAATCCAAAATGATTGGTTGCACTACTTGTGGTTATTGTGATGTTTCACTAGCCTTTATGAATTAGTTAAGTGTTTTGATTAATTAATCAACCTTCCTTTTAAGTTCATCCTTGGTAGCTTTGTCATGGTCAATTATATGGAAGAGAGAATTGATGCCTAAATTCACCTCATGCTTGAGCCCTTCTCTTATCTGCCTACCAAGGTGTATATGAGATACCTGATAATTTATTGCCACAAGATCTTCTTTTAATTTATCTAGTGGGGGAACTATAACCTCAACATATTTCCCTCCCTTGTCATTAGTGAATATTCTTGAAAGGGTCATGGGAGTAGGTTTTGATTTCTTATTGACTTTGGTCATACTGAAGCCCAAAGTGTTGGGATCAATCATGGTTTTCCTCTTATTTCCCACTGATTGGGCGACCTAATTAGGGGTAGCCTTCTATGTATCTGACATAGTCACCAAAAAATCTATAGCTGATGTAGATGTACTAACTGATAATATGACCAAGGAGCCCTCTTGGGAAGATGACACTATTGACAACTCAGGAGGTGTATGTGAAGGCTTCTTCTCACCAATGTTTTTCAAACCCATTGTTGCACTATGTATTTGAGTTTCTCCAATCTCAACTGATGGTATGGATGATGTATTGGAAATGGGGGAATTGAGAGAAATGAAAGTGGGAATTATGAATTTAGGAACTGGTGGAAGGGTGGAAACTAAGGCACTACATGTGTCAATTAGGTATGTGGGCCACTCAGGGTTGGTGAGGTGGAAATGGTGGGTTGAGATGAATAGGGAATAGTGGGCCACTCCAGAGATTGATGTGGCCTTTGGGATGGTATTCAAGATGACCGACTCTAAGGTAATGTACTATAGAGTGGTGTTAGGGATTAATGGTGATGAAATGGAATGAATTATGAATGGAATAGAAAGTGAAAGTGGATCAAATGGGGAAGGATAAGTGGAAGAAAGGGGAAGTGAAGGGGAAAATTAGACTCCCATAGTATAAGAACCCTGAGTGCTCCCTATACTTGTTTGTGTTGTTTGCATTTGGCTTATTGAGGTGGGTGGAGTGGTGGATAAAGTGGGGAGAGTAGAGGGGGAGGAGATGAAACTTGTGGTACAATGGAAACCTAAGGTGTTTGGGGAGAAGAGATTATCAGTGAAAGTTTTGAAGCTTCATGTATTATATGAGTAGGAGAAGGGGTAATAATGGAAATAGGAGCCAGTGCTATAGGATCCAAAGTAGTAGATTTTTATGCTTCTGGTGTTGTCTCTTATATTGAAAGATCTATGGGTTCATGTGTAACCTCTCCTTCTTTACTTTACTTTCCTTTTCTAGCCTTAGTCTTTATTTCCCTCTTCTTTTTCTACTTAGGTGTTATTGATGATTCCTTAGGACCCTCTATTGATGGTGTAACACCCTCTGCTTTTAATTTTAGGAGCTTTTCTTTAACTCCTATGGTTTCTCTTGTAATCTACACTCATTTACTCTTTAGCCAATTAATATTCATGTTGATGATGTGGGTTATTCTATAAAATAGAGAAAATGATTCAAGAACTGACCACCTGACTAGTGGTAGGGGTTTCACAATGATCTGGGTGAGATATAATGGATCCATTCTAGAAACATAATCTTCTAAGTCATCAGGGATATTGCCAAATAATAATCCTTTATTTTTTGCAGGGACATTCTTGATTAGTCCCTCATTCTAACCATCTCTTCATCATCAAAATCCTCCCAATAATATTCATAATGTGGCACATGTTCATATAATTCCAACTCTAATGCATGACTGATTTTTCCATATGGTTCAAAATATGGCTTGGACTCTAGGGTCCTCAATGTTACTTGGCTCATCTCAGCCTCTGCACCTTTATCCTTCAAAAGAATTTGGCATGTATAATATCCTATATAAATAGGGAAATTAATCTCTATCTTGTGTCTATATAAGAGGATCTTATGGGTTTTTGCTAGCTACCGCACCAACTCCAACAATGCCCATTTGTCACATACTAGGGGAGGGTGAAGGGATAGCCACTGAAGCTTATTGCCCTAATATAAGAATATATTGGGAATTGTATAAATAATGATACTCATTTAGTTATTTCCTCTTTTTCCTCCCTTGATAACCTCTCCTTAAGTTTTGAGTTGAACATGGTGATGATGTTGTAGATGAAAGCATCATTAACTCTTCTGAATTGTTGCTTACTAGCCTAAATGGTGAGGTTAGGGTAGTAGTTGTACACTCTTGTTATTTCATCAAGAATAACATTGAGACATGGGAATAATCTCCCCTTAGCCAAAATATAAACAACATATGAGGTCATGTAAAATTTATTCAAGGCTTTAACCTCTCAAAACTACTGATGGAGAGAATCATTGATCAACTATGCCCAATGTATATATCACTTATTCTCTTAGATGGCCTAGATATACTATTACATCCATTATTAATAGCATTAGGTATCAAGACTTCTAGTGACTCTATGCAACAATGTTATAACATCTCCTACCTCCTCTACAAAATTAGACTTGTACATTGTCTTGGGCAATCTGGTGGAGGAGTGATTAGGGATCTTGAGCCATTGTTTGTTGATCATCTTTTGGCATCCATATTTTTTCTCCTCATAGAACTGAGCAAACATTTGGGGAGTTATATCTAGATAACCTTCAAACTTAGGAGTGAAAAACACTAAGTTTATGTAGTCAAAGTCAAGGTCCAAAATCTTTTCTCCCTTATCATTATACACTTGCCTCCTATCAGGGTCATAGTGTTGGGCCATCATCAAATAAATTTAGGACTTTGAACAATTAGGGGAAAAGTTTTAGCTTATGGAAGTATAGAGTCATAAATACTTTTTACTACCCCTGTTTTAGCCTAGACATCTACTAGGTAAATATGACCTAAATCTATATCATCAATTTTTGTGAGGTTGGATTTTAGATAAGAAGCTTCTTTAGGACCCTTATATTTTAACTTCATCTCTTTGGGAGGCATGGGTATTATATAAAAATCCTATGAGTAACCAACTATGTAAGTTGGTAGAAACTATAGGTGTATGGATCACTTTTTCCTTTGAGCAGAACTTGGAGGTGTTTGGAGCACATCCAATGTATGTGGTGTGTATGACTCAAGAATCTCTAGTGGAGGTGGTGTATGCTTGAGGTAGGTCTAATTTTCATCATGATTCAAAGATGTTGGGTTCCAAGTAGAAGTGGGAGGTGCTTGAGGTACATCCACTATCTACAGTACAATGGGAATCTACAAAGGTCAAGGGTGCTTGGAACACATCTAGTGCCCACAAGGATGTTGGGAGGAAAGGAATATTGAAGGGAATATTCTTATTTTAAATGGAAGGATTATGCCTTAGGAATGAAAAGGTCTTGATTTCAAATGCAAAATCTTTGGATGAAGACCAAAGGGAGATTTTTAGAAGATTTTTTCTTGAAACCCTAGTATGCCCTAGATGTACTATCTAGGCCCTAAAGAACTAAATGATATACCAAACACATTGTTGGGTGAATATTTTGTCATCAACTAACTGATGACAAAATGGGTATATCAACCACAGTATAAGGAGATTTATGCCACAAAAAGTGTAGGTTTACCACATCTTAATGAGATAATTCTCTCCTCTCATCAAGGGGAGGTTCCCTATGAATCACTTATATGCTATATGCATGTATAAGTAAGCAAAAAATAACACTCAGGGTAGTATAACACCATCCATCTCTCTTTTTTTAGAGATGATGTCCACGGAACAAGAGAGAGAAGTCTAGATCAATGGCTGAAAGCATTCCTCTTATTTCAGGAATGGTATCCAGTGCAAAGCAAAAAATCCCATGAAGTAGTAACAAGGTCCACAAGAAAACCCATGAAATCAAAAAGTCTTCCATTGCCTCCTTCACTGATTCAGAACACACGTAACAGTAGAGTGAAACAAAGCCCAAAGTATTCCCCTAAAACTACAATGAATAAAAGGGTTACCAAGATAAAAGTAGCTCAAAGTCTTTCTTTTATCCTTTAAAAATGTCTTTAGATAATTTCAATACACACACTTTGCTTATTAAATCGAATAGATGAGAGATTATCAAGAAATAGAACATACAAACTATTTCCTAAGTAACACAAATTACTCCAACACAAAGTCAGAAATAAACTTGTTTCTCATTCCTTTGATAAAATATGATTTACAAATTGAGCACAAAGTCTCAAGAAGTGTCTCAATTTTAGCAGAGTTTTTTGCTCTCAATTATCCAGAGATCCATCCATTACAAAAGAGGTTCCCTCTATATATAGGGAGAAACCTTCAAAATTAGAAAAAGATTAAAATATTGAAAACCTAGTCAAAGATGAGTCAGCGTTGACTTTGGGATATTTTCCAAATTTTTCACATGTAATTACATATTACAAAAGTACACGTGAAAATGTCCCAAGTCAATTACAAAGTACATTTTGAATAAAGCATGGAAGAACAGCTTCAATCTTTATTTTGAGTCTTCTTCATTGTCTTCGACTTCTTTAGAGAAACTTTAGTGATCTGGAAGAACTTTTGTTGAAAAGACGTTGATGAAGAGGGATCCTTTAGAGAAACTTGTTAGGTTGTGGAGCTAAAAGCTTCACCAAGATGCAAACAGGAGGAGTTACAGAGGTTGCAAAGGTTACAGAGAGTTGCAAAATGAGTTTCAAGGCAATCGATGTTAGTCTGATCAATTGACATCGATCATATAACAGTGCAGAAGCAACTGACGTCAGTTATGAGTCAACCAACATCAGTCAGAAGGAGCCGACGTTGGTAACCTATGTGTGAGCATGCAGTTTGCATGCAAATTTTGGAGAGTCTATTTTTGGACTGTTAGTTTGCATGTTAAAGGCTAATTATAGTCTTGGAGTTACGTGTCTAATTATTGTAATTAAGATAGTCTAATTATTGTATGCATGAGATCTATATAATAGACTCATGGGATGTATTGTAAAAGTGTGCTAGAAAGCCATTGAGCTTGAAGAGAGAGCTAGAGTAGCTCCTCCTAGTTCCAAAGGGGTGCTAAGTGTGTATGATCAGGGAGAGTTGCAGGTTGTGCAAGTTCTACTAGGAGATCCACCGGGGTACTGGTTGAAGAATCATAAGGACTTGGAGAGGCAAGGACAAGGGTTCTTCAGGGTGTAGAGATATCTATAGGGTAAGTAAGGTCTATTGATTTGTAGGTGGCAGTAAGGAAAGGGAGGTCTACTTGAAGTACGGTTGTGTACTTGGTGTACTGGCAGCATTGTTACTAACTGGTGGAGGTGAACACCAACTCTGTATTGGAGTTGATTGTTGGGACCGTAAGAGAGAGAGGGAAGAAGTCCTTGAGGTGTGGCAAGCCTTTGAGGTGGAAGAAGTGGCATCTTCTTTATTGTATTTTCTTCTGAGTGATTATTAATAAACGATTGTGTATTATCTCTCATATCCTGTGTTGTTTCATATTTCTAGTTACTTATTCATTCTGGTTAAATTCCATGTTTAGTTGCTAATACAAGAGGTAATCATATATATACTCTTATTGAGGAGCAAGATCTTGACAGTTGGTATCAGAGCTTTTGGTTGGGTTACTAACAGGTGGTTTTAGATCTGGTTAGTGTTTTTTTATTACAGGTCACTCTCAAGGGTTTCTGATTGAGTGGGAGTATAGCAATGGCAGAAGAAAGTAAGCTACGAATGGAGAAACTGAATAGCACGAATGATCTGATTGATGGAAAGAAAGAGCAGGTAAAGAAAGATTATTGGTCGGTAGAAGATCAGCGTGTAGAAGCAGATGTTGCAGGGGTTGTTGCATAGGTTGCTTGGGATAAAGTAGAATCTTTGTTTATAGATTCTTTTGCCTCTTTCCATGCAGCCTGAAATAGAGCATCTTTTCATGGGTATGTCTTTGGAGACTTTGGAGAGATTTATTTAGGGGTTGGTGAGCCTTGTTAGATTGTTGGTAAAGGGGAAGTGATGCTAAAATTGTAGACAAATAACACATGGGTGTTGAAGGAGGTCATGCAGGTACCAGTCTTAGAGATGAGTCTAATTTCTTCAAGAAAGTTGGGTGATGGGAGATGCACAATAACTCTCACAGTGGATGTACTTGAATTAAATGGTGGTAATAAAGTAGGTATCCTTTATCTATCTACTTATATTACTGATTCACCTTCTGTTGCAGAGATGTGGCTTTGTAGGCTTGGTCACATATGTAGGAGGGGAATGCATGTTCTTAAGTGGAAGACAGATATCTTTGACAAACTTAAGAACTGGAAAGCCTTGGTGTTCATGGAGGAGATGACGGACAGAGATCAGCTGAGTGGACTAAATTATTTTGAGTAGGCTTGTGTTGATTTGAACATGGTTTTGATCCAAAAAGAGCTCACGGGTAAAAAGTCATCACTCACAGGTGAACATAGGTATCAGCCTCGGTTAGGAAGAACTAACGTCAAACAAACAGGCACCGATGTCGATCATGTACAGATCAGTAGAGTCGGTGGTGTTGGGTAGCAGGAATCAATGTTGGTCATATAGCAACTGACATCGGTAGTAGGTACACTGACGTTGGTCATGGAACCAATGTCGACAGATAAGGTCAGTTGCAGAAAATTGACATCAGTCAGTTGCAGATTGAGAGATGGCCAAGATCGGTCACTAGAATAGATATTGGGCAGACAACAAGCTGTCAACGAGTCTCAAACACCCATATGGAGGTCAGAAAGGGTAAGTGAACCTCATATTCATTGTTCACCTTCTTACTAGTTGCTTACTGATGGTTGAGAACTAGGAAGATGTGAAGAGGCAATGCAGGTAGAATCCAAAAACAGTGGGAGCTTGGCATGGATGAGGAGTGTGAGTCCTTGGAGAAGAACCAAATAGGAGTTTGTTGGTGGAGTTGTCAGCTGGAAGAAAGCACTAAAAAATGAATGGATTCGCAAGTTAAAGAAGAGAGTGGATGGATACGTGAGATGGAAGGCCAAGGTATATGGTCTTGAGGAAGCTGCAAGATAGTGGTACAGGTTTTGATAGGTGGATGACAAAGTAGGGCTTCAGTCAATGTCAGTGTAACCATTGTGTTTGACTTACCAGATGGTTGCAACATTATCCTATTATTGTATGTGGGTGATATGCTAGTAGGTTCATACATATAGGATTTTGCTGAGCTAAAGGTAAGGTTAGTTTAGTGGCATGTCAAAAGGAATTTAGAGCAGCAAAATTCTTTGGCATAAGAGACATGGAGATTTTATCTCCAGTGGGAGCTAATGTGAAGAAGGTGTTGGTGAGGTTCAAGATGCAGGATGCAGAATCAGTAAGCACACCAAGGGCTGGATAGTTTAAGCTTAGCTTAGAACAGGGTTCAAAATCACATAAGGTCTAGTGTAGACCTGAGTTTTCCCAAGTAGTGAGAGTTGTCAAAGAGTTTGGAGCCAATTCGGGTAAGGTGGATTCTCAGGTATCTGAGAGGGACTAGTAGCAGGGATTCATGTTATGCAGGGTCAAGGTATTCACTACATGGAGTTGTAGGTTCGGATGTGGTAGGTTACTTGGATGACAGGAAAGGCATCACAGGGTGTGTGGTGGTTGGTCTTCAAGATTGATCTTGAAGAGGGATACAAGCCAGGAATAAATTAGATGGTGTACAGGTACAAGTACAGTGTAGTTGTTTATCTCTAAGTGGGAGATTGTTACGTTGTGGAGCTAAAAGCTTCACCAAGATGCAAACAAGAGGAGTTACGGAGGTTGCAGAGGTTACAGAGAGTTGCAAAATGAGTTGCAGGGCAATCGATGTTGGTCATATAGCAGTGCAGAAGCAACTGATATTGGTTATGAGTCGGTTGACATCGATCAGAAGGAGCTGATGTCGGCAACCTGTGTGTGAGCATGCAGTTTGCATGTGGATTTTGGAGAGTCTATTTTTGGACTACTAGTTTGCATGTTAAAGGCTAATTATAGTCTTGGAGTTGTGTGTCTAATTATTGTAATTAAGATAGTCTAATTATTGTATGCATGAGACCTATATAATAGACTCATGGGCTGTATTGTAAAAGTGTGCTAGAAAGCCATTGAGCTTGAAGAGAGAGCTAGAGTAGCTCCTCCTAGTTCCAAAGGGGTGTTGAGTGTGTATGATCAGGGAGAGTTGCAAGTTGTGCAAGTTCTACTAGGAGATCCACTGGGGTACTAGTTGAAGAATCATAAGGACTTGGAGAGGCAAGGATAAGGGTTCTTCAGGGTGTAGAGATATCTACAAGGTAAGTAAGGTCTATTGATTTGCAGGTGGCAGCAAGGAAAGGGAGATCTACTTGGAGTATAGTTGTGTACTTGGTGTACGGGCAGCATTGTTACTGACTGGTGGAGGTGAACACCAACTCTGTATTGGAGTTGATTTTTGGGACCATAAGAGAGAGAGGGAAGAATTCCTTGAGGTGTGGCAAGCCTTTGAGGTGGAAGAAGAAGTGGCATCTTCTTTATTGTATTTTCTTTTGAGTGATTATTAATACAAGATTGTGTATTGTCTCTCATATCCTGTGTTGTTTCATATTTCTAGTTACTTATTCATTCTAGT
Organism: Torreya grandis; assembly: GCA_037957365.1. Lineage (NCBI taxonomy): Eukaryota > Viridiplantae > Streptophyta > Pinopsida > Cupressales > Taxaceae > Torreya > Torreya grandis. The sequence goes on from JARHVA010000458.1 coordinate 4,103,696, forward strand.
TAAATTATGTGTCTAGTTGCTAATACAAGAGGTAATCATATATATACTCTTATTGAGGAGCAAGATCCTGACAAAACTGCAGTAAGAATCATGATTGTGCAATTAGTGGAAAAATTAGCAATTTGGGAAAACTGCACATTTGATGATCATAATTAGGTAAATGCGCTTGAAAGGGATGAGGCATGAGTAGGTCAAAAAGCAAAAGGGAAGTGGGCTCAGAAAATAGGAAAATGAAAATTTTCCAAAGATAGTAAAAATGAAGGGAAGGTATGTAGGGGCGGTAAAAATTTCTGCCCTTGCACATTGGAGAAGTTTCTTGTGCATAGGTAGTAAAAATTACCGCTTGTGCACATCAGGGAGAAAGTATGTCAATGACAAAAATTGCTGCCGATGCATGTTGAAGAAGAAGAACGTGTAAGGGTGGCAAAAATCACTGCCCTTGCACTTGGAGGAGAGAAAATGGGGATGCATGGGTGGCAAATTTTTTTGTTCCTACATGGAAGAGACCAAAAGATGCATGGGTAGCAAAAATTACCGCTCTTGCATGATAGATGCAAGGGCAATGAAAAATGCTGCCTTTACATGGAGGATGCAAAGCAAATGCAGTGGCAAAAAAAATGTTGCCCTTACATGGAAATGCCAAAAAACACTAACTCTAGAAAATGAAAACTTTGTCCTCTGGTCGCATTGAGATTGTAACAATTTTCACATTTTTAGGAAAATGCAATTAAGGGAATGTCATGAAATTCAAATGAGGCCAGTAGAGAAAACATGAGAACAACAAAAACTTGCCTCAAAAAATGAACTTAGAGAGAAAACATGAAACAAACAAGTTTCATAGGGGTTGTTCCAAAAAAGAGCGTAGCTGATTTTGGGAACAACAGTTGGCTCCTATTAGGGAACTTTCATTAATCAAACCGATCAACAGGAGTAGAAACTAGTCTCTAAGTGCCTTCATCCAAGCCAGTGGGCTACGGAGTCAAGCCAAAAAAGGAAAAACATGAGAAACAAAAAGAAAACAATAAACACAAAAACTATACAAATGTACAAGTGAACTCATCTAATACTTTAAGGATTGAAGTGATTCAGATGCTTCCCACTGTGAGGTAGTGAAAATGGTGCTTTGTCCTGATAAACCAACAAGAAGCCATATTATCCCTAGAATCAGTGATGGGTGAATGGAACTCTCCACTAGGAAACCAATTTTCTATGTCCTCCCTTTGGTTTTCTCCTCTTGCCCCACAACAAGACTTGACTTTTAATCAAAAACCATGAATCTTTGCTCTCTTGGCAAAAAGTTCCTTTTCTTGATTTTGATGCGTAATAGCATGGTCCATTACCATAATTGGTTGCTCTTCTGGTTCAGTCTAACACATGATTTGATTATTCCCATTCAACACCTACCAATCATTGGCACTATCAGGCATACTTGGTGTTGTTCTGTCTGAACCAATTCCTAGATCATCACCTACAAGATTTTCATCTACTAAAACATGAATGTCTTCAGTAGATAGAAAATAATTACCCCTACCTGAAGACTCAAATAGAATTTGAGCTTCAGGCCTTGATGCCTGAGTGACAAGGTATTTTGCCTCCTTCTCAAGAAGCAACCTTTGCATTACACCTTTCACAGGGATTTTTGCCTGAGACAAGTCCATGCTTAATTTCCCTCCAACATCGTTGCATAAATCCCACCCAAGAAGGATGCCATATGATGCTGGAATGTCGGCCACTAGGATAGTCATCTTGATTCACTTTCTGGAAAGGCAGCAAATGCAAACTAGGCATCTTTAATTTGCCCCAGTAGTGGCACTTGTTTGTTCTCCATGAAGAAACATCTCCCAAATGTCTTGGTCAGTGTGAGACCTAGAGATTTTACCACTTTAGTAGGCATGACATTTTTTGAAGCCCTAGAATCAATGATGCAATTGTTGAGTTGGTGACCATTTATCAACAGGGAAACATAGAAAGGCTTTATTTTCCCAGGGGCAGCAGGAGGGGTAATGACAAGATTGTTTGGGATGGGCATGTTCCTTGGGGGACCATGAGTTACTTTCTTAACCTCTTGTCTTGTATGGATGGTTTAGTTCTTGACACATTGAACCAACTTGTCCAATTGCTCAGGATGAGACTGTAGAAATTCAAATTCAGACATTTGAATTTTGGTTTTCTTTATATGGTCAATGATATCAAATGCTTGGAATGAGCTAGGAGCAGAGGATGGGAGTTTTTCCTTTTAATTTTTGAAATGGGGAGGACTGAACTATGAATTTGAAGTAGAAGGCATAGCGACATTTGGGGTACTTACCTTTCTCGCAATCACTGGGTCCTTTGGCTAGAAAGGAAGAGTGGATCCCCACTTAGCAATTGAAACTACTAGTTGAGGTTGCTCCTCTGCTTTCTCCTTATCAGCTTGTTGAGCTAATTGATTCTTGGACTAGGTGAATATAGCATATGACCCCTCAACTGCATTGCCTTCTCTTTTGGGTTCATCCTGATAGTTCAAGAAATTGATGTGGGAGTCGCCAACTAATTCTTCTTGATCAAACTCAGGTTGGAAAGAGAAATCATGCTTAGTTTCCAAATATCCAACCACTGAGTTGGTTGGAGGTGCTTCAAGGGTGAGATTCCTCTGTGGCAAGGAAGATAATTTGGTTATTCTTGATTCCTGGCAGCATTGCCTTGGTATGCCTGATTCTAAAATGTCTTCCTTGTCATATCTTGATTAGGAGAAGTAGACATAACTTGGGCCATTTGTCTTTTGAGGACCAACAATTCATTTGCTAGATTTTGCACCATTGGGTCAGTGGTGATTGGAGGTGAATACTCAAAAGATGAAGAGGATTTACCTTGATTAGGGTCTCTCCTTATCTTTCTTGCCAAGATAAGGTCATCTTCCACCTCAGTAGCCAAGTCCTGAGCAGCAGTAAGGTCTATGTGTCTGGCCCGTCTTAGCAAAAAAACCCACTTCAGGTAGTTGTGAATTGATGAAGAAGCATTTGAGGTTCTGAGACATCGGCTGGGTGACCATGGGAATCTTGTGCCTTAGCTTGTTGAACCTAGTAATAAAATCCCTCATAGGCTCATGAGGCTCTTTCTTCATCTAAGTGAGCTGGGCCAGCAAGGCATGTGCATCTTCTACAGGCTTGAACTTGGCTTCAAATTTGTCTTTCAGAGTGTCCCAATTAATCATTGATCTAGCCTGTAGGTGGTAGAACCAATCTACAGTAGTGCCTTGTAGTGTCTCCATGAACAGCCTGACTGTTATGTCTTCAAATTCCACCCCTATTATGCCACAGGCTATGCTAAAAGTTGTAATGTGTTCATCAGGATAAAATTTCCCATCACCAAATAATTTGGGAAATTTTTTTCTTGAACTGCATGGAAGCTCATGCAAGGGTGGAGTCAAATTAAGTGAACCAAAAGAGTTACCCCAAGGGCCTTGAGCCATGATTTGATTATGTAAAAGTGGGATCACAAATCTAGGTGTAGAATGGATAGGTAAAGCTCTGCTAGTAGTAGAAAAATAAGCTATGCCTTGTGTTGGTGACCCGATAGGGCTAGGAGGAAGACTCCTAGTTTATTGAAGGTGAGGTTGTGGAGGAAACAACTCAAAATTACTCTGTCGCACCAACTCAAAAGTACGGTCAACAACACCTTGAGATTTTGAGCTTCTTGTATAACATGGAGTTGCCAGATTGTAGAACAAAAATGGAAAAGAGTAGGATCTGCTTCAGCTTGAAGCTTGGAACTTGGAACTGTGCACTCTTCCCAGTAGCTCTAGTTTTGTAGACCAGATAATATAATGGAGATGGAGGAAGATAGTAAGGCTATAATGATAATGGGTAAGACATGGAATAGGGTCACCAGACTATGTAATGGATAAGGGTAGGGATTGCTTCAATCTGAAACTTGAGGTTTTAGACTGCACATTCATCCCCAACAGAGTCGCTAAAAACTGTTGGGTGAATATTTTGTCGTCAACTAACTGATGACAAAATGGGTATATCAACCATAGTACAAAGAGATTTATGCCACAAAAAGTGCAGGTTTACCACATCTTAATGAGATAAATCTCTCCTCTCATTAAGGAGAGGTTCCCTATGAATCACTTGTATGCTATATGTATATATAAGTAAGCAAAAAATAACACTTAGGATAGTTTAACACCATCCATCTCTCTTTTTTTAGAGATGATGTCCAAGGAACAAGAGAGAGAAGTCTCGATCAATGGCTGAAAGCATTCCTCTTCTTTCGGGAATGGTATCTAGTGCATAGTAAAAAATCCCCTGAAGTAGTAACAAGGTCCACAAGAAAACCCATGAAAGCACAAAGTCTTTCATTGCCTCCATTGATTCAGAACACACGTAATAGTAGAGTGAAACAAAGCCCAAAGTCTTCACCTAAAACTACAATGAATAAAAGGGTTACCAAGATGAAAGTAGCTCAAAGTCTTTCTTTTATCCTTTAGAAACATCTTTAGATAATTTCAATACACACACTTTGCTTATTAAATCGAACAGATGAGAGATTTTCAAGAAAGAGAACATAAGAACTATTTCCTAAGTAACACAAATTACTCCAACACAAAGTTAGAAATAAACTTGTTTCTCATTCATTTGATAAAATATGATTTACAAATTGAGCACAAAGTCTCAAGAAGTGTCTCAATTTTAGCAGAGTTTTTTGCTCTCAATTATCCAGATATCCATCCATTACAAAAGAGGTTCCCTCTATATATGGGGAAAAACCTTCAAAATTAGAAAAAGATTAAAATATTGAAAACCTAGTCAAAGATGAGTCAGCATTGACTTTGAGATATTTTCCAAATTTTTCACATTTAATTACATATTACAAAAGTAAATGTGAAAATGTCCCAAGTCAATTACAAAGTGCATTTTGAATAAAGCATGGAAGAACAGCTTCAATTTTTATTTTCAGTCTTCTTCATTGTCTTCAACTTCTTCAGAGAAACTTCAGTGATCTGGAAGAACTTTTTTTGAAAAGACGTTGATGAAGAGGGATCCTTTAGAGAAATTACAGTAAGAATCATGATTGTGCAATTAGGGGAAAATTTAGCAATTTGGGAAAACTGCACATTTGATGATCATGATTAGGGAAATGCACTTGAAAGGGATGAGGCATGAGCAAGTCAAAAAGTAAAAGGGAAGTGGGCTCAGAAAATAGGAAAGTGAAAATTTTCCAAAGATAGTAAAAATGAGGGGAAGGTATGTAGGGGCAGCAAAAATTGCCGCATGTGCACATCAGGGAGAAAGTATGTCAGTGGAAAAAATTACCACCGACGCATGTTGAAGAAGAAGAAGAATGTGTAAGGGTGGAAAAAATTGCTGCCCTTGCACCTAGAGGAGAGAAAAGGGGGATGCATGGGTGGCAAAATTTGTTGCTCCTGCATAGAAGAGACCAAAAGATGCAAGGGCGACAAAAATTGCCGCTCTTGCATGATGGATGCAAGGGCGACAAAAAATGCCACATTTGCATGGAGGATGAAAAGAAAATGCAGTGGTGACAAAAAATGTCACCCTTGCATGGAACTATCGGAAAAAACTAACTCTGGAAAATGAAAACTTTGTCCTCTTATCGCATCGAGATTGTAATGATTTTCACATTTTTGGGAAAATGCAATAAAGGGAATGTCATGAACTTTGAATGAGGCCAGTAGAGCAAACACAAGAACAACAAAAACTTACCTTGAAAAATGAACTTAGAGAGAAAACACAAAATGAACATGTTTCGTAGGGGTTGTTCCAAAAATGAGTGTAGCTGATTTTGGGAACAACACACATAACTTACATGAAAATGACCGACTAACTGCTAGAAAACTAGACTTAAAAGGAAAAACCTAAAATGGAAAGAAAAAATATGCAAGTAAGGGAAAAATCCTTCAAAGATGGAGGAAAAAGGGATAAAACACAAGAGGAATACTATTTGGCAGATGTAGGTGGTGTGGTTAGGCTTAGCTAATGTGGTTGGGTGTACATTTTCTAGTGGATTTTAAAATGGCAAGATGATAGATTGGAGTTCCAAAATGTGCTTAAATGATAATCTTTAGCAAACTAACCTAACTTTATATATAAAAACCTACATTAAATGTGAGTAATGGTGGTTGGTAGTTGAGTTTGGACCTACTTGAAGTAGGTCCATTCTTCATGGATAGAAATGGCTAGGTAGGATGTGGGGTTCATCATGCACTTTACACATTGTGAAAAATGTGTAATGTTCACTTAAATCTCCACTTCTCATGGAAAAGTGTTGATAGGTTTGGTGGAGGTTAGACCTACTTGAAGCAGGTCCATTCTCTATAAATAGATTAATGGTTTAGTGGGGAGTAGAGCTTAACATGCACTTTACACATTTGTAAAAAACTATTAATGTCAAATTCAGGCTCCACTTATCATGGGAAAGGGCTTAGGAAAATTTTTGGAAGTTGGATCTACTTAAAGTAGGTCCACCCTCCACAAGTACACTTCTTGGTTGATAAGATCCAGAGCCCGTCATTTAATTTACACATTGTGAAATGTTCAATGTGCATATCGAGTTTTGGATTCCATTGGATGGGTGCATGGTGGGATGTGATCCCACCATGCATTTTACATGTTTGAGAATGTGCAAAGTGCATGATGAGTTTTGTATTCTACAAATTTTTAGGTTTGGTGCCTCATGGGACCCAAAACTCATGAAGCAATTTGCACTAGTGTAAATTGCATTTAGAGTCCTAGATTCTATTGGATGGGTTGAGTAAAAAATGGATTTTTGGAGAATTAAATATTTCCCCTAAAAATAACAAATGGGGTCTCCCTTAGGGTTTTATATGTAATGAGATTTTTGGGACAAAAAATCTCAACATTTTTGGTGACCTCTATGGGATGATTGCCTATTAATCATTTGAATCTAGTAGCCTTTCAAGACATTGGGTATGGAATCAACCTCACTCTGATAGAAATATAACCTAAAAAAGAAATAAGTTGTGCCTACCAAGACATAGAACAAAATAGACAACAAAATAAAAAAATAAACCAAAAAAAAAACTCCTAAAGACTAAGACACATACAGAAGTACTTATTGAAAACATAATCTAACCCTATTATTTACAAAATGTTTTAGGACTTTTAAAATAAGTCCTTACCTCAAAATCAAGTTTTGAGGTATATCTCATTAACTGGAATTGGTAGTTCTTCACCATCAAGATTGGCAAGCTAGAATGTGTTGGGCCCTTTGCACTGAGTGATGACATATAGACCACTCTATATTACATTGAATTTGGTGTACCTGTCAGGCTTTGATTTATTTACATCCCACTTTAGGACCTTATATCCCTCATTGAAGCTTCTTATAGTTGCCTTTTTATCAAAAGTCTTCTTGACTTGTGCCTGATTTGCTTCCAAGACTTTTATTGATTGACATTTGATTTCCTCAAGTTTTATGAGTTTAACTAGTCTTACCATCATCTCATCATTGGCAATCAAGTCTAACTGGTGATTGAGCTCTAGGGAAGGTAACTTGATTAATAGTGGCACTTAGGCTTCCTTCCCATATACCAACATAAAAGGAAAATTACCAATGGCTTTCTTTGGTGTAATTCTATCAGCCCATAGTGTTGATCTCATTTTTATATGCCACATCCTTTGGTTATCCTCCATAGTTCATTTAATGATTCTTGAGATCTATGAATTTGACTAAAGAGAGGATGGTTAGTATGGTGTTAGTTATAAAATGACAAACAAAATGAAATAAACACACTAATAGCATAACCTCTCTAGACCCAGACACTAGGGAGAGCTTAGTTAACAATCATGAATGAAACACATAATTAAAATATAAAAGAATATTTTATTTTACCTCCCTTAGATGCTCCAATGTTTATTATAGTGGCTTGCTTGGCTTGTGCTCATGAAGTCCTTGACAATGGAATCTTGGTTACCTCCATCTCTCCTTGGCACCTTTGGCTTGTAGCTTGACTTGGACTAGAATCAATTTGGCATGGTAAAACTAGTTGCAATGTCTTCTTGAAGATATTTGTGCATTATAACTTTGCACCAAAATAGCTTAGAAATGATGTAGTAAGGCCTCTTATTTATATATTTTTGGATTTGATCAGAATCAACCTAAACCATCCATCTCAAGATTGAGATGTGTGGTTGAGGATTAATTCAATTTTTAGAATTAAGTTTTTAATTATTCTCATCATGACATTGGAAGAAGGGGAAATTAAGAGGTGTGGAGGGAGTCATGGAAGGCATTGATGAGGCATGGGAGGCATGAACCCTAATATTTATGGCATTTATGGCCTAGGGATGTCTTCCCAATAAATGAGGTCACTTGATGATGCAGATATTTAATATTCATTTCCAAAAATAATTATTCAAAAAATTTCCATGGAATTATTAATTAGGCCTTGATTTGGGTTGATTAGCTCTTAAACATGCTTAAGCAGTTTGTGCACAAATTACTCAAATTGATCAGAATGCCTTGTTATTAGTTCAAAATTTGACTGGATTGGAATTAGAAGGAGATGTTAGATGCATTAGAACCATATTCTCATTTAGGATGTTTCCAATGACAAATAACAAAGGCACATTTCTTGTGCAAAATATTTGATAGGAAAGAGCAATCTAGAGCACCTAGGTGCAAAATTGGCATTTTGACTCGAAATGATCTGATCAAAGTTAGCTAGCCCTTAAATTGCATTACTCCATTTAGGAATACCCTAGCCAAAATCAGCACTTTAATATGCTAGTTTCACATCATTTAGCATGTTTTAGTGTTTTTTAGGCCAAATTATACATTTTTGGTGGAAAATGACTAAAAGGCTGATTGGAGGTTATCAGTGGCCAAATTTAAGTGTCTACAATTCTAATTAAATTTTTGTTTGTGGACTCAGTTAGGCCATTGCCTTGAGGGTAATAATTTTAATATGTACTCAAGTACACATTATGCTTTACAGCCCATTCACTGACTTGAGTTCCCATAAAAGCCTTAGTGTTATCAAATATGATGGTGTGAGGAACACCAAACCTTGAAACTATGCTTTCCATAAAATCTAAAATGGATGCTTTTATGGCATATTTCAAAGAAACAAATTTAGTCCATCATGTGAAATAGTATGTTGCTATGAGAACCCACTTGTGACCTGCGTTTGATGGTAGATTGATCATGCCAATGAAGTTCAATCCCCATTGGGCAAATGGTTGATTTGCTTGAATTGGTTTAAGAGGAAGTGCAGTTAGCCTTTGCTTACTAGTGAAGTAATCACACTTTTCACAAATTCTTACCCACTGATGGGTATCTTTGAATAACTTAGGCTAATAGTATCCTCTTCTCATTACCTTTATGGCCATAGTCCTTGCTAAAAAATGTCATCTTGATGGTCCATCATGAAATTACTCGAGCACTTTGGAGACTTGTTTGTGCTCAATACATCTTAACAAGACTCCATTCATATCCTTCTAAAATAAAACTCCATCAACAAGGATATAAGGAATGGATTGGAGTCAAAAATACCTTTTCCTTGACTACTAGAAGTCATAGGGGTATTTGCCAATCTGAAGGAAATGGGTCATGTCTTGAATCTAGCTATTAAAAGAGTGTATATTATTTGGTTGAGGTATTTTTTGAGTATACACTACATCATAAATCGGTTCAATCATTTTGATGTCGATAGTTAGTTGCTCACAGAGTCCTTTCCCTCTTACCATATTTATGATCATGATATCTATGTCATACTCCATGACCTTAATGATCTATCCTACTCATTTTTCATTTATCTCCCTACTCAGCAAAAATTCTTTGACACCCTGGTGACTATCCATCAAATGTACTTTATTGTTAGAAATCATATGCCTAAATTTCAAGAGCACTTTGATTACCACATACACTTGATTTTTCACAAAGCTATAATTTTCTTCATAACCTTTCAAAGATTGGCTGAAGAAAGATATTGGTTGTTCCAAACCTTTTTAATTGTGTTGAGTCAGAATTATTGAGATACTTCCCTCCCATCTAAATGCATAGAAGATAAAATCCTTCTCATATTTTGGGTTAACCAAGGTAAGGGCTTGGGAGATAGATTTTTTGATAGATTTGAAGCTTTCTTTTCCCTCCTGCATCCAGCTAAAAATATTTCCCTTATTTAACATTGTAGTAAGGGGTTTGGCCAAGGATGTGAAATTTGGTACAAATCTCCTCACAAAGTTAATCTTCCTGAGAAATTTTTGTAACCCTTTTTTATGACTTGGCAATGCCAATTTAGATATGGCTCTAACTCATTTAGGGTCTATTCCAAGACCTTATTTGGACACTATATGTCCCAGTAACTTGCCTTCATGTACTAACAACACATACTTCTTTAGATTAAGAGAAACATTGAATTCTCTACATATTTCAAAAATATTTCTCAGGTGATCAAGATGTGCACCATCATACTTTGAATATACTATGATATCATCGAGATATACTAATATAATATCGTTTATCAGACCTTTTAATTCCATATTCATGGAGCTCTATAAATTTTCCCTTGCATTTATTAGATTGAATGGCATCTTCCTCTATGTGTACATGCCCCATTTGGTGGTGAAGGTAGTCTCAAATTGGTATGAATATTTTATTAAGATTTAATTATAACCTAAATAACTATCCATAAGATAAAATCTCTCAGATCTTGATACTATCTAGAAAATTTGTTCCATAGGGGGAAGAGGATAGTGATATTTCAATGATGTTTTGTCTAGGTCTCTAAAATCCATGCATAGATGGATTTCACCATTATTCTTTTTGATAGGGACCAAATTAACTACCCAAGATGAGTGTTTGATCAAAAATATTATATTAGCCTCTATCAACTTAGAGATTTCTTTCTTCATCAAGGGTTCAATCTTCAAAGTTATGGGCCTATGTTTCTACCTGATGGGTTTTGTATTTGGATCCATTTTGATAGTATGTTATTATAAACTTAGGTTAAATCCTTTTAAATCTTGATAACTCTAATAAAAATTATCATAAAAATCTCAACATAATTATTTTGGATAATGCTTATCCAAAATTTTCCATACCTTGCCTATCTTGAGTGACTTGCCTTCTAAAATAGTGATGAGTTTGCAATCTTCTTCATTAAAAGTAATATTTTTCTTCTCATTTTTCATTTGGTCATCTGAGTTAAATATATTTTCTAGCATAATGAGACCCATGGGAAACTTATTCATTTATAGTTGTATGATTCAATCACCATATTGGTCTTGTAACCTTGGTTGATTTATTTCTAAAAACTCAACCTCTTCTCTTCAAAAAATTATGATCTTCTTGTCACTATCAAAGACCTACCAGTTAATTATGTTATTGAGGATAAAAGGCCTTACAATCAGCCTCACATGTTGGCTATTTTCTCCTATTATTTCAATTGATAGATTATACTAAGATACAACTGAGGCTATGCAGTCAACATTTTTATTATGTGCCTTTGGTACTTATTGAATATTTAGGGTGGTGGAATCTTCTAACAGGTCCCAAACCCTATGTTGACATGACCTTAGAAAATTATTTTTGGTCACACTTTTTGATCTAACTTGGTGAATGATGAGTTCACTATCCCCAAATACCTATAAGAACTTGTTTCCTCTATCCTTGGCCAAATGGAGGCCTTGAATCAATGTTTTGTATTCAGCTACATTATTGGTACAACTAAATTGAAGTCTAAATGAATAAAAGTAAATTTCTTTGTATAGAGATATCAATACAAATCCCATACCTACACCATTTCTACTTCTTTAACCATCAAAATATAATTGCCACATCCCTTATAGATCCTCATCTAGTTTGACTAAATTTAGGATGATTGCATCTTGCTCATGAATGCAATACATCCCTAACCCTGTTTCTTATACATAGTCATAAGGATCAAATTATAGGGTTTATCCCCACTCATCCAAGTGATTTTATAGGATTTATTCTATAGTTATTGTATTCTCTTGGTCCACTTCTTCCTCCTCTTAATCTTGTAAGGTATAGTTCATCTCTACAGGAGGAGTGGGATTATATGATTCAATATGGTCTTTTCTGATTGGCTTAACTCTTATTGTTACTTTAGTTTGATACCTCATTCTAAGTATCATATGAGACCAATATACAGATAGATATCCTCCCATTTTTGCAATGAAATCTCTTGATAGACAAATGGCAAAGTATGGGGGGAAGTCTATGACTAAAATGTCCTGATTAATTAAAAGACTAGGGTAAGCATGAATAGTGAGGTCCAGTCCTTTTATAATTCCTATTGTTTAAACAATAGCCCCATATATTTTCACTAATCCCTTATTAATAGGTGTGTATTTCATCCCTAGATCATCAACTATTTTCTTAGGCATCACATAACTACTAGCCACCGAATCTACCATGCAATTGTGTACCAGATGCTTCCCTACTATAAGTGATAGGTAAAAAGGGGGAGGCTTACCATTTTTTTCCTTTTTGATTGTTAGTTTGAGGTTGACATAAATTTATTATAGGTGTAGGCCCCTTGGATGGAGCCTTCTCAGATATCTAGAAGTTCTTCAAGGCCTTCTATAGTAAGTCCCTTTGTGTTGGTATACATAGGGCTTTCCACATAGTGACATTCACATTAGTTTTATTCATTTGATCAACAATGCTAAAAGGGATATTACCAACCTTTTTTGGTAATTTTTTAGGGGATATGTCTTCCTTTATAAGATCTGGAATGGACACCTTCACTTTAAATTGATTGGTACGTACAAAGAGTGGCCTTTTCACTATATTACTCTTTGTCAATTCTTTTGTTGCTTTGGAAGTTGAAGCCTGGTCCATTCTAAGGATTTGATTAGATTCTATCTATCTTTTCTTGGAATGTGTATTAGATACTACAAGTCCATTAAAAAATGCTTCATCTTGGTATATTCTATTGAAATCATCCTCTTGCCAATTTAGAAGAGTCGCTTCACTTTGAGCAGGTTCTTATGTTTCTACTTGTTGAAAAGTAGATGTTTCTTTTTGTCCTTACATACATGTTATACCTTACACCATCAAGGCTTGATTGATAAAACCATTGGGTAAAGTATTATAATTATGGGGTTGATTTCATGGATAGCACTCATATTGTTGAGCCAATTTATTTTGAATAGGGACAATAGCTTTGGAAGATCTGGGTGTCAGTAACGAATGAGTGTTTGGAGGTCTCAATTGTGCATTATATCCTTGTTGTTGGTTGTTTCCTTGATATGGTTGCTTATCCCCTTGGTAGGATTGCCTATTTCCTTGATACATAGGTTTAGATGGTTGAAAAGGTTTATAGTTTAGGGCTTGTTGCCTTTTTATAACCACTAACTCATTTCCAAGACTCTTGAGTAATGATTTGACCTCATGTAATTCATTTGTAGGTGCAAGGGTTAAATTGGTTGCCTTACTCATAGAGGGTATTAGATCAAGTTTAGGTGGGGGAATAGGGTTTATTTATGAAAATAGAGGCATTGAGTGTCATGGTAAAATTTTCCAAGCTTGAATCAAATAATTATTGGCCCTTATTACAATATTGTAAGCTGTATGAAGTGTGGTACCACCCATTAATTGAATCATCATAGATATATCAATATTAAGGGATTTTATGTAATATAAGAAGTAATTATTTACAATGTATTTAACCAATATTGGAACTCTATTCTAGGTCTTTTGTAAGTGGTAATTGAATTCAATCATTTGTTCATGAGGGGTTCATTGAATAGCAGTCAACTATTCAACCAAAAAAAGGTGATCACACTTGTCCTCAAAGTGGGATCACATTACAATTTCTAACTCATCCCAAACTCAAATTGAGGTAGGAGGGATACCTATGTACCATTGTAAATCTTTCCCCTTAAAAGCGGAGATTATGAGTTTGATTACAACATTGTCTTTGACCATGGTATGGATTGATCAAAGGTTAGTAATGTCTTGTATATGTTCTAAATAAGTGGTATAAGTTTCACCAGTAAAAAATGGAAGACTTTTTAAGGCTGAGACTAGTATATCATCATGTTGGGCCAAAATGAGTGGACTACTTGTATTGAAAGATAGGAAATTCTAATTTCTAGCCATTACGGGGGATATAAAGTTGATTAGAGTGACCAAAGGGGATGGAAATAAAACTATAACATATACCTTAGGATGAGGGGTGACTAATTTTGTTCTCTTATTTGATGGAAATAACAATTCCAAAAAATCAGCCCTCTTACCTTTGGTAGACAATTTTGTTTGTTTGCTTGGCATACGTCACCTTGAGTTTGTGAGTTTATAAACTAGTGGAGTCACCAGGTGATTTGATATTTGAATGAAACTCATACAATATATTATGAGAATAGAATAAATCTTTGTGTAATTTTTAGGTCCCATGAGGTGTGCCAAAATCTATTATCACATAGGATTACACATGTCTTGATTATGTAGCTTGTTGCACAAGTGCCTAATGAAACAATGGAAACACCTCCAAAGTTTTGGGACCTTAGCAATTTGAGGTTAATATTCAAAGATAGACAGTTTCCTTTCACTAAAATATGATGCAAACTAATATAAATATCAATGTTTTAATATTTTTTCTCTTTAGTGCTCTCATATCCTAAACTAGGGCTTTGATAGGAAAAGGGCTTTAAAGAAATTGAAATCACAAAAAAAAACTAAAATTATAGTGATTGCACTAAATTTACATAATGGATCTAGATGTTTTCTTAGAAAACACAATAGGGAAAAAAATAGATTGTGTTTATTGTAAGCACAAACTTATGCAAATTTGGAAATTAGAGGTAATAAATTAGTTATTCTTCAACAAAGGGAAAAAGATCTTTATTTCAAACAATATTATCAAAAGGGTAAAATACCATAGATGAATTCTCTGAGACTAAAATAAAAGATAAAACATCCATAAAGAATTAAATAACTTGCAGAACACAGAGATTATAAAGAAAAGTAAGGCAAAACTTCAACTTTATTTCTCTCTAAAGGCTATAGCTTGTAGCAAATACAGTCAAAATGCAAAAAAAAATTACTAGCAATAAAAAGATATGTTGGGCCATGGGTTCTACCAATATTTATAAAAAATATGTCTTAGAATACATGTAGTTTGTCAAATCTTAACACCTAGCAAAATAAATCATGTAAACTGGAACACCTCATGCAAAGGGGGTGAATTCCTCTATTTTTGGTGCTTTGGACTCGTGGGAGTGCTTGTGCTGTGTGCATGAGTTGGGTATAAATTTGGATGTGATCTTGGTGTAGCTGGAGATGTTCATGCAAAGCTCCTTGGATGATGGCTAAAAATAACTCCTCATGTAGGAAGCATTGCCCTAAATAACTTGGTCTTCAAAAAATAAAAGATAATATTGAAAGTAAATTTTTAAATCTCTTTTCCATGCAAATCCTAGCATGCAAAATTTAAGTGAGACTTTTTCAAAATTCAAGCCTTTATCACTTTTACCAAAAGGGCCAAGCAATTTGTGTTTTATGACTTTGTACTTTTTTCATTTCACATTAATTAAAATATAAAGTGAAATTTGTAACTTGTTTTTTGCAACTTCCACATGGAAAATGTATAAAGTGAAAAATACATGTCTTCTCCTTATCCAAAATAGTTATAAAAAATACATAGCTATACTTTCTAATTACAAATTATAATGTCTTTAAAATGAAAATACACATGATAGAAAAATTTGAAAATATTTAGAGGAGAGGAAAATTTAATCAGTCTTCAGACTAGCTTCAACTTTCTTATTGTTTTCTGCTTGTAGCTTCTCTAAGTATGCATCAAAGGCCTTGAATATTTCTTGTATTCTATCTTCATTTGACCCATAAGAGTAAATGTTATAAGCTATTTATTCTACCTATACATCAAATAACTCTCTTTAGAAAGTCCTTATACCCTGTATTTTGGTTCTCATTTGATCAATTTCCTTTTCATATTTGATAAACCTGTGAATTGAACTTAAGGCAAAGATTGTGTCTTTTGTTGACTCCTTTTCAACTATTGCATTAAAATGTTTTTGGACCTATTCTACTTGTAAGATATTAATGGAATCATCCATTGGTCAGCATGACATTAAGTTCATCATGCCATCAATCTCATATAGAACATCAATAGCTTTATCATGAGCCTTTTTGGCTCTCTCATTAGGCTCAGCCAGTATCCTTATCCAAAATTGGGCATCCCTGTGTAATTCCTCATGCTCAACAGAGTTATTAAATATATTCTTAATAATGAGTGTATTCATATCAATTGACTTTATGGCTATTAACTTGGGATAATACATGTTCAAAGTTTGGACCTCTCCTTCATAGCTACTAATCTATGATTTTAATCTTTCCTTTCTCTCTATGATGATATTGTAATGTTCCATCATTTATATGAGGTCCCCATTGCCCATTGTAACTAGTTCCTCAAACCATTATTTCATATCCCTTCCCATGTGAGCAATATCTCATACTAAATCAGTTATAGCTTGATCTATGATTATTAGTTGCACTACATGTGGTTGTTATGATGTTTCATTGGGCTTTATGAATTGGTTAAGTGTTTCATTTAATTTATCAACCTTCCTTTTAAGTTAATCATTGGTAGCTTTGTCATGGTCAATTTTTTGGGAGAGAATCGATTCCCAATTGTACTTCATGCTTGAACCCTTCTCTTTTTTGCCTACCAAGGTAAATATGAGAGACCTGATAATCTGCTGCCATAAGATCTTCCTTTTGTCTGACAGGGGAACTATAACCTCAACATATCTCTCCCTTGTCATCAATGAATGTTCTTGAAAGGGTCTTGGGAGAAGGTTTTTATTTCTTCTTTACTTCAGTCATATCGAAGTCCAAAGTGTTGGGATCAATCATGGTTTTCCTCTTTTTACCCATTTATTAGGCTAACCAACTAGGGGTATCCTTTTGTGTATCTAGCACAGTCACCAAATAATCTACAGATGATGTAGTTACACTAACTAACATTATGACCAAGGAGGCCTCTTGGGAAGATGACACTATTGATAGCTTAAGAGGTGTTTGTGAATGCTTCTTCTCATTAATGTTTTGTAAACCCATTGTTGCACCAAGTGTTTGATTTGCTTCAAGCTCAATTGTTGGTATGGATGAAGTAGTGGAAATGGGGGAAGTGGGAGTAATGAAAGTGGGAAGCATGAATTTAGGAACTAGTGGAAAGGTGGAAGACAAGGCACTAAATGTGTCAATTAGGTGTGTGGGGCCACTCAGGGTTAGTGAGGTGAAAATGGTAGGTTGAGATGAAGAGGGAATAGTACTCACTCCAGAGGTTGAAGTGGCCTATAGGATGGTAGTCAAGATGATTGACTCTAAGGTAATATACTATTGAGTGGTGTTGGGGATTAATGGTGACAAAATAGAAGGAATTGTGAATGGAATAGAAAGTGGAAATGGATCGAATGAGGAAGGAAAAGTGAAAGGAAGGGGAAGTGAAGTAGAAACTTGCACTCCCACTGTAGGGGAACCTTGAGTACTCCCTAGACTTATTTGCACTATTTGTTTTTGGCTTATTAATGTGGGTGGAGTGGTAGATATTATGGGGATGAGTGGAGGGGGAGGAGCTAAGACTTGTGGTGCAATGTAAACCTAAGGTGATTGGGGAAAAGAGATTTCTAGTGTAAGTGTTAAAGCTTCCTATACTATAGGAGTAAGAGAAGGGGGAATAATAGAAATAGGAGCCAATGTTATAAGATCTGAAGTAGTTGATCCTTGTGCTACTAGTGATGTCTCTTTTATTTAAAGATCTATGGGTTTATGTGCAGCCTCTCCTTCTTTACTTGACTCTCCATTTATGGCCTTAGTCTTATTTTCCTCTTCTTTTTATACTCAAGTCCTACTGATTATTATTTATGGCCCTCTATGGATGGTGTAACACCCTCTAATTTTAATTTAAGAGTTTTTTTTTAACTTTTATGGTTTATCTTGTAATTTATACTCATTTACTTTTTAGGTAACTAATAGTCTTGTTGGGTGAATATTTTGTCATCAACTAACTGATGACAAAATGCGTATATCAACCACAGCATAGAGAGATTTACACCATGAAAAGTGTGGGTTTACCAGATCTGGATGAGGTAAATCTCTCCTCTCATCAAGGGGAGGTTCTCTATTAATACTTACATGCTGGATATATATAATTAAGCAGAAAATAACACATGGGGGTGGTATAATAGCATCTACCTCTCTTTTTTTAGAGGTAATGTATAAAGAATAGAAGAGGGAAAATCTTGGTCCTTAAGCTAACAACACTCCTCTTCTTTCAGGAATGATATTAAACAGAGAGCAAGAAATCCCCTGAAGTGATGAAGTTCACAAGAACACTCACGTAAGCACAAAGTCTTTCGTAGTTTCCTTTCACCGATCCGGAACAAGTATAATCGTAAAGTGAAGCATAAAGTCTTCACCTGAAACTACAAAAGATTACTGAATCTCAAAGGTAAAAGCAGCACAAAGTCTATCTTCTACCCTCTAAAAGCACCCTTAGATAATATAAACACACCCACTTTGCTTATTAAATCAGATGAATAAGATATTACTAGGAAAAAGGACATAAGAACTATTTCCTAAATAACACAGACAATCTCAACACAAAGTCTGAAATAACCTGCTTCTCATTCATTCAACAAAATATGATTTACAAATTTGAGCACAAAGTCTCAAAAGTTGCTTCAATTTCAGCAGAGTATTTGCTATTAATTTTTCCAAGATTATTTACAAAATGAGGTCTCCACTATATATAGGGAGAAAATCCTCAAAAATAGAAAATAATAAAATATAAAAAATATCTTAGTCAAAGATGACTCATCTTTGACTTTCAGATATATTTTCAAACTTTTTACATGTAATTACATATTTCAAAATTACATGCACTTTGTACAGAACAGCAGTGCATAAGGAGAGAAGAAGAAAGAAAAGAGAGAGAGAGAATCCGTTCTGGCTGCCAGGTTTCTTCAGATGAGCATTGTACATGGCAATAGATGCCTGAATTCCTATGATGTCTGGTGCAACTGCATTCTTGGAGACGATTCTTGCTCTAATCAGTGCATCCTTCAATGCTATGACGGCTTTAGCTTGGCCAAAAAACCTGGATTTCAGATTCTCCAAAGTTAACTGAGCATCTAGAATGTTGTCCATCGAAGACATTGAGAAGGATTTTTTTTCAAAATCTCTCCGAATCATTTCTTTGAAACTCTGAATCATCTCTTCTACCGAAAGGAACCGATTGTCCTTAGAGGTTAAGTCGCATGGCAGCTCTTCTAATTTATTTAGCAGGCTCAAGTCACTCTTCTCACTAGCTTCCTTGAAAGCTTTAAGATCATCAACTAAGTCCTTGAGTACCTAGATTTTGAAGACCAGTGACTCCTTGATCTCAACATAGGAGTCCTTATTGGAGATGACACTGATAGATATCAAGGTGCTCTTCTTGAGATTTTTCATTTCCTTCCATCTACTGAGATCTTTCTCCAAGCTAGCAATCTCTTGAGAAATGAGGGAGATGAAGTCATCTACCTGTGTTTTTACCTTCTTCATTTTTCCTGTCTTTTTTGCTACTTCTGTAAGCAGAGAAACTCCCTGAGTATGCATCTTTTTGATATAGTCCTCCAAGACTTTCCTTTTCAAATAAGTCTTTTATGCTTTTTGAATGACTGAGTCATCCACGGAGAAGGCCTCTAGAT
Source organism: Torreya grandis (assembly GCA_037957365.1). Taxonomy (NCBI): domain Eukaryota; kingdom Viridiplantae; phylum Streptophyta; class Pinopsida; order Cupressales; family Taxaceae; genus Torreya; species Torreya grandis. Next base: position 4,123,405 of record JARHVA010000458.1, read on the forward strand.
TTGCTACTTCAGAAGGAAGAGTGAACCTTTTTATTACCGCCATTAGCTACTCTGCTTTGGCCTTGTAATAATCCTTCATTTCCTTCTCCCGATCGAATTTCTGGACCATGATGTCTATAGCCGACTGAAGATCGCTTTTCACACCTTCGTGAGTAACTTTGCCAAGTTCAACATGAGAGATGGAATAGCTGCTCATTTTGAAACCCTCAAGGGTTGCGTCCTGTGGAGGTTTGGAAATTACCAAAAAAAATTGTCCCTTTTCTTTGACTAATTTGGAGAGGATTCTTGGCCTCTTTGAAGCCTTTGCTTTCACCGGCACTATCTTGCCAAAGTCAAACTCATCTGGGGAGATGGTCATCTTCTTTCTTTTTGGCATGAAAGCAGACATCCAAGGTGGGAGAGAAGTACTTGTTGTGGCAATGGTTGTCTCTATTGGTGCTACTATAGCAGCTTCCACACTACTAGTGGTGACAGTAGTTGCAGTTAGAGTAACTGGCAAAACTGCATCAACTACTGATTTTGGCTCAGGTGTAGGCCTTGCTAGCAAGTTGAAGGAAGGAGACAATAGACTTGGAATGGATTCAGAAGAGCGAGCAAAACTTCCAAAAGGACCCTGAGGATCGCCAAATACAACTCTGGAAGGAGAAGCAGCTCTAGAGGAGGGAACACTGATAGGAGAGATGGGAGAAGAGAGAATCATAAGAGACTAAGGGGGAGAAGGAGATACGCTCTTGCTTGGCTGCACTTGTTCCTGTGAGAGTGGAGACCCAACACTTGGTTGCCCTGACGGTTTATCATCTTTCTCCATGGGCTGAGTTGCCTGTGCTTGAGGGCTCTATTCTTTTGTTCCTTTTGTTGCTGCTTTTGGCCCTTATGCAGTCTTTGATTTTTTGGATACAAAGATCCTAGGCTTGTGAGGCCTAGAAGGAGAAGGGACATCACCTTTGTTTTTGGTTTTGTTCTCTACTTTCCTCTTTAATTCTATCTAATATTCAGCCTCTGAACCTATAAAAAATTCCCTCAGGGTGATTCCTTTGGCTGCTAACCAATCATTGGTGTTAGCCAATATTGGTTCGAATCTTTTTCTAAGAGAAGTCAGCTCCTTCTGAGACCACTGAACTGGAGGGAGAGGGGAACCATCAACCTTCTCTACCAAATACCTATTATTTATGATGTTTCCATCATCAGTTAAACCAGAGGGGATCTCTGCAAGCTCGAGATATTCAATCTGCTCTAGTGTTAGTCTGCAATAGTCCATTTTCCTAATTTCCTCAATCGTCCTCATGTCTACCCAAATATCTTCAATCATTGGTTCATGGGACTGAATTTTCTTTCTGATCTTCTCCTTGACTCCCTTGTAGTCAAATTTTTCTCATCTTTTAAATGGCTTGATAGTAACTACCTGCATTTTGGTTTCCATGACCTTGGCTTTGGTTGATGTTGCAACAGAATACCTGTCAATCTCAATTGGAAACTTGAAACCTAGTCTCTTTAGTTTCATCTGTCTAGTATGCACGACAACTAGTTGTCGGCAAAGTTCCATTAGAACTAATTTATCTAAAGAGAACTTGGGAAGCATGTAGGGGTAGCCTTGGTAAAAGCCAACCCGAAGATAACAAAATGTGAGGAACTAGAGGAACATGCAGCCATAATCATTTACCACTACCCGGGCCTCGTCTGATATTCTCTTCTGCTTGAGCTGAGGATCGAAGAGACACAAAAACACGACAAAGAAGGCATCATTTACTCTTTTGAAATGACGTGTTGACCCTTGGAGCATCATCTGAGGATAATATGAGTAGACCAGGGTGGTCTTTCTATCTCCTGTTGTAGTTAATCCTAGGAAAGATCACATTGTGGTAGTTATATAAACCAGGTACGAAGTCATATAGAATTTAAAGGAAGTATGTACTTTGGTTAATTACTCATGGAGGGAATTGTTGATTTGCTCTCCCCAAAAGATGGTTTGCTTGCCCTAGAGGATGATCTTGATGAATGGATACATCCATTCATGGAACTGTGAAGAAGACAGGATACCCCATACTCTGCTGAGAAGGGTGATCAAGTCACCAACTTTCTCGACAAAATTGCTCCTCAAAAAGTTCTTTGGCCATCTAGAGAGGCTGGTCTTGGGGGTCTTCAGCCACTTGTAGTTTATAACTTTCTTTGCCCTCTCAGGGTCTTTATCGTACTCCTTCTGTGCATTCTCGAAGTCGATTTGGGTTACTTCGGTGGCTGGAGGGCACATGAAAACTTTGTCGATGAATTTGAGGTCCAACCGAATCACCATGTTACCACTGGCGTCTGAGACCATTCTGGTCTCTTTGTTGTAGAAGTGCGCACATTGAAGGATGAACTCAACATGATGCGCTGCTATTGAAAAGGCGGCCACCAGGTGGAGTTGCTCTCAACGATCCTCTTTATCCTAGTGCTCGGATTTGTCACCTTTAGTCACGCCAAGAACTCATCCATGTCCACGTGGCTGATCTCGGTGTCTCGAATGTCATCGACATTCAAGGAGACTGATGTGAGTGAGAAGACACCCTGGTACTTATACTTCATGGTTTTTGCTTTCTTGGGAGATGCTTCCATCATGAAGGATGATCTTGACCAGATGGGAGTAAAAGTGCAAGAGTTCACTGAAGGTGTTGTAGTCATGATCGCAGATGAGAGGAGAGTGGATGAGAGAGGGAAAGCACAATTTAAGTGATCTTGGTTACTGGAGGTCACTTAAAAAGGTTGGGTGGAAGAAGGAACGAAAAATGAGAAAGAAAGGGAAAGAAAAGGACAGGTTGAAAAATTCTTGGGAGTTAAAAAAATTTGGGAGAGAGACGCAGGGGTGGCAAAATTCATCGCCCCTACATGTAAAAATAAAAAGTGTAAGGGCGGCAAAATTCATTGCCCATGCAGGAACGGGTTGCAAAGGCAGCAAATTTTGCCGCCCTTGCAGGCTGGGGAGAGGAAAAGAGAAAGGGTGGCAAAAATTGCCACCCTTGCAAAGAATGACTGCAGGGGCGGTAAATTTTGCCACCCTTGCCGACGGTGGAAATAAAGAGGGTAAGGGCGGCAAAAATCGCCACCCCTGCAAGGGAAGACTGAAAGGACGCACGGGCGGCAAAAATTGCCGCTCATGTGGGCTCTTAGGAGAAACCCACAGGTGAGGGAAAAAACCATGCCTACAAGGTAAAAAGGGAACACGCAGGCCTGAGGAGAGAGGGAGGAAAAATAAACATCTAACTAATTTTCAAGCAAAGAACAAGAAAAGAAAAGAAATAAAAGTCAAAAACAAAACCAACCTAAAAAATTGCACGTGCCACAAGGTTGAATCCATGAATACGTGCTTCGAATAGTCAACTGGGTCGCTCAAGTGCAAGAGGTAGGAGGAGAGGAGGAAGCAATGAGAAGAAATGAGGCTCGAATTGGTTTAAATGGGGTGAAAATTGACCCCAACCACCCACCGCGTGTGGCAATAAATGCTACACATGGAAATCAAGACATGCAAGGGTGGCAAAAATCACTGCCCTTGCATGTTTCAGTTTCTCGAATGCAGGGGCAAAAAAATTTACCGCCCTTGCAAGTCAAGGTGTAGGGGCGACAAAATTTTCCACCTTTGCAGGAAAAAGTGCAAGGGTGGCAAAATTTGCTGCCTTTGCACAAAAATGGAAGGAAATGCAAAGGAAAGACCAACTCCAGAAGGAGAGTCTGGGGGAGGGAAAACTTGGTCGGGATGAGATTGTAACCACTTTTATGTTCTGAGGCCAAGATGAGAATGAATTCAAAATCCATCTCAAAAAATAAACTTAGAGAGATGAAAGACGAAACAGACAAGTTTCGTAGGGGGTTGTTCTCAAAAATGAGCTAAGCTAATTTTAGAAACAATAGCTGGCTCCTGTTGGAGAACTTTCACTGATCAAATTGATTAGCGAGAGTAGAAACCAGTCTCTAAGTGCCTTCATCCAAGCCATTGGGCTATGGAGTCAGGCTAAAAATGAAAGAAAGAAATAGACAAAACATAAAAAATTGTACATATATACAAACAGACTCATCTGAGCTTCAAAGATTGAATAGCTTGAGATGTTGTTCGCTGTGAGGTAGTGCAAATGGTGTTCCATCTTGGTATTGTAGTAAGAAGCTAGCATCACCACAGAGCTGTCTAATGGTAAACGGGCCTCTCCATAGGGAGTCAAATTTGCCATGCATCCCTTTTGGTTCTCGCCTCTTGTCCCATAACAAGACTTGATCTCCAACTTGGAATTCATGCACTCTAGCTCTCTTATCAAAAAGTGCCTTCACCTAATTCTGATGTTCTGTAATCCGGTCTACTACCATAACTCGTTGTTCGTTCAGCTCGATCAGACACATGATTCGTTTGTCAACTGAGCTTTTGAAGGTTGAGTCTTCGATTGCTTTGGTTAATCTGAGTGATGGTAGTTCAAGGGTGATGGGAATTTTTGCATTCAATCCATACAAAAGTTGGAAAGGTGACATACCTATATCCCCTTTAGGTGTTATCATGTTGGCCCATAAAGCATCATACAAGGCTTTGTGCCATGTTCTCTGATTATCGTCCACCAACTTCCTGATAATCGTGACTAGGTTCTTGTTACTTGATTCTGCTTGGCCATTTCCTTGAGAAAAATAGTCTTAAGTGTGGGATAAGGTAATCCCATAATGGAAAAAAAATTGAGTAATTTCATGCAACAAAAAATAGGCCGCATTGTCTATTACGATCTTTAGTGGAACCCCAAATCGAGAGATGATATTTTCTTTAAGAAAGCTGCATACCACTTCAGACATAGCATGCTTGGTCGGGATGGCCTCCACCCACTTAGTGAAATAATCTATTGTCATAAGGACATAATCATGTCGGAAACTTGAAGATGGGTTGACCATTCCAATGAAGTCAATACCCCACCACTGAAATGGTTCCTCGATCACAACTGGCTTGAGGGGCAGAGCAGGCAGCTTAGGCTTTCCAATGAATTGCTAACATAATTCACATCTACGCACCCATTTGTAGACATCTTGGAATAGCGTGGGCCAATAGTACCTTGCTCATAGAATTTTGTGCATTATCATCAGTGCAGAAAAATGTCCTCCACAGACCAAATTGGGGAATGATTCTAAGAGTCTTTCTTGTTGATCTTTGTCAACAAAATGAAGAAATGCCCCGTCCAAGTTTCTCTTGTAAAGACCATTATCCCACAAAACATAACAAACTGCTTTCAATTTAACATTCCATTTTTCTTTAAAAGAAAGATGAGCGGGACACTCACCATATGTCAGAAAATGAGCAATGTCAAAAAACCACTCAACAGTAGTGGCGACAAAGAGAACCGTAGGCACGCCTTTGATCTCTACTTTTTCACTTTCTACTTCATCTAAAATGTTGTTGGTGATCAACTGGCGGAGACCCCTTCCTCGTACGAGCTTGGTTGGTTTGATGTCTAGATTAAACTCCTGAGTCTTGGCAATCCAGTTACCTCTCTTCATACCAAACTCTTGCTGAGTCAAAATAGATTTCACTGTTGTATCTGGTATGAGAATTTTAGTGTGAGAATTCAGGATATAAAACCTGAAATGCTTGACAGCTTGACCACGGCATATGCATGTTTCTCCATAAGGAAATATTTTAGCTCGTGATCTTTGAGTGGGCAACTCATGAATGAGATAGGAGATTCTGTACCTTCTAGATTTTTTTGGACCAGAATAGCCGATAGTGTATGCTCAGAAGTATAACTATATATTTTGAAACCTTTAGTATAATCTGGACAGACCAAGACTGGTGTACAGGCGATTGCTTCCTTAATCTCTTTGAATGCTAACTTACCCTCAACAGTCCACCTGAACGTAGCATTTCCCTTCATCATGTTGACAATATGACGGGTTTTCTCAGCAAACTCAGGAATAAACCTTCTGAGAAAATTCACCTTTGTAAAGAAAGAGTGAACTGCGGTCTTGTTGGTAGGCAGAGTAAGCTCCTGGATGGACTTGACTCTTTCTGAATCAATTCTAATACCTTCTTGGGACACGATGTGTCTGAGAAGTTTCCCTTCAATTACTCTGAAGATGGATTTTTTTGGGTTTAAAGAGATACCATTTTGATGACAGCGTTTTAGTACTTTTTGCAAATGGTGAACATGCTCAGAATGATGTTTTGAAAATACCATCAGATCATTCAGGTATACTACAATGAATTTTCCCATCTCATCTTTGAAATCAAGATCCATCACCCTTTAAAAAGTGGCACCTGCATTTATCAAACCAAAAGGCATCCTTCAGTAAGCGAATGTGCCCCAAGGTGTGGTGAACGCTGTCTTATGCTGATCTGCGTTCCCAACTTCAACCTGATTGTACCTCAAAAAATCATCTAGCATTGATAACATTTCTGAACCTGTTACCATCTTCAAAACTTGATCCATGATGGGGAGAGGGTAATTATCTTTTAAAGACAATTGATTTAAGTTTTTGAAATCCACACAGATTCGAATTTTGCCATTTTTCTTTCTAACGGGTACTATGTTGGCAATCCATGTTGAGTGATGGATTGGGAAAATTATTTGGGCATCCAGCATCTTTTGTATCTCAGCTGAAATAGTTACTGAGATTTTTGGATTATATTGCCTGAATTTCTATTTGTAAGGTACAGAGTTGGCTTTCAGGGGAATGTCATGACGGATGTCATTTGGCCTGAGTGATTTTAGATCATCGTAGGAATAGGCTAGTACATCTATATACTGGCGGAGTAGACTAGCAAACGCAAACCTTTCCTTGGGAGTGCAGCATTTTCCAATGTTTACCATCATAGGATCGTGCTTGGTTCCCAAGTTGACTTGATCAAAATCTTGGGAAGAATTTGAATAAGTTCGTTGTTGTTTGACAAACCTGTCATGGTTATCAAACAACTTCTCTAGGGAAACCAGACCTTTGGGAATCTTATTCCCCCTGAGCCATAAGAAATCTTCTCCTGTGTTTGCATGGGCCTCAGGGGCTACCCCACACTCTCGGGGTTCACTACCTTCAAAACATAGTTGTTTAAAACTATCCTTTTACTCTAAGAAGGTGATGATTTGATGATCATTGTTAAACACTTGCCAGTGGCTGGCATTATCTGGTACACTTAGTCAAAAAACCAGCTCAATAGTATACTTATCTCCTCTAAAGTCTGGGTGAGGAATTGAAAGGGTGGTAGAGACAGCGAATGCATCTGCTCGGTCATTGAATTCTCTCAAAACGGTAGAGATGTTGAAGGCATCAAAATTTTCAATCTGATCTCAGACCAGGTTGCGATAGTGGCGCAACCTCTCATTCTTGGTCTGATAGTGGTTTCTCACTTGACAGACTATCAACTCAGCATCTCCTTTAGCATGGAGTTCCCTAATGCCCTTTTCTCTGGTGGCCTGTAGTCTGAGCAACAAAGATTCATATTCAGCCATGTTGTTGGTATTTTTGAACTACAATTTGTAGGAAAAATGAGTAACCTCTCCCTGAGGGGATACCAACACAACCCTAGCTCTCGAACCAGTAGCAGAGCAGCTACCGTCAAATTCTAAGGTCCATACTTCATTAGATACTGCTTTTTCCACAAAAGCTTTTTCATTTCGAGGAAGGGGTTTTTTCATGTGTTCATTTCGCTTTGGCACTTTACCCTTCACCTCAGTTGAAACCAAATATAAGTCATCACCCGTAGGAGTTTCATCATATGCATCATGGATCTCGTCCGTAGACAAGAAATAGTTGCCCATGCCTGAAGACTCAAATAAAATTTGAGCTTCAGGTGCTGTAGAATGGGTAACTACATACCTGGCCTCTTTTTCAGGAAGCAACTTCTTCATGATGCCTTGAATTAGAATTCTCACTTATGATAGCTTCATGCTTAGCTCACCTCCAACATCTTTACAAAAAATTTGTCCAAGCAGGATGCTGTAAGATGCTGAAACATTGGCTACTAAAACTGTCATTTTTATCTGCTTCTCTGAAAAAGCCGCGAAGGCATATTGAGCGTCTTTTATTTGACCAAGGAGAGGAACTTGCTTATTTTTCATGGAAAAACACCTCCCAAAAGTTTTGGTCAAAGTCAGGGCAAGAGAATTTGCCACTTTTGCAGGCATAACATTATCTGAGGCTCCAGAGTCTATAATATAATTACTCAGTTTGAAGCCATTTATAAGCAGAGAAACATAGAAAGGTTCTATTTTCTCGGGAGCGACGGGGGGAGTCACAACAATATTGTTTTGGGCCAGTTTGTCTTTAGGGGGATCAAGAACAACTTTCAAGGAGTCTTGTCCTATAGGGACGGCTTTATTTTTCACATATTCTACTAATCTATCAAACTGTTCTGGGTTAGCTCTTAAATAATCAACCTCTGTCATTTGAATTTTAGTCTTTCTAGCATGATCAATTATATCAAATAATTGAAAAAAACTTGCAACAGAAGAAGAGAATCTATCTTCAGGGACTTTAATAGGTGTGGCACTGGTCTGAGTAGCAGAAGTGGAAGGTATCAGGTGATTGGGAGCACTTAATTTTTTATAGGTTACCTGATATTTTGATTGTGAAGGCAATGGAGTCCCGTGTTTAGCAATGGAAACTGTTGGTCGGGGCTCTTCATCTGCCTTTCTTTTGTCAGTCTGTGAAGCTGACTGATTTTGAGATCTGGTGAAGACATCATAAGCTCCATCCAAATCCTCCCCTTTACTTCTAGCTTCATCTTGGAAATCCAAGAAACCAATATTGGAGTCGCCAGCTAATTCCTCTTCCTACTCGTCAAAGAGATTAGCATTTTTTTGTTGATCTAACTGTGGTTGAAAAGAGTTGTCATGCTCAGCTTCTAGGTAGTTGATCGCTAAATTGGCAGGTGTTGCTTCAATGGCTAATCTCCCTAGATGGGGAGGTAGATGATTGGATTGCCCTTAGTTCTAGGTAGCATTACCCTGATATTGTTGATTCTAGAACATTCTCTTTGGTGCATCTCGATAGGTAGGAGCAGACGTACCTTAAGCTATTTGAATCTTCAAAGCTATCAGTTTGTTCATTAATTTCTATACCATAAGATCTGTAGTACCTGAAGAACTTTCGATAGATGTGTAAACACTGAAATCATGTCTACTCTTTGGTCCTTTTCTCCCCCCTTAGTCCCCTTTGGTCCACTTAACCACTCCTAACCCATGTCTTATTAATTTGAAATAATTATCTTATTTTAAGTTAATAATTATCCTCCCCCTTGACACATCACCTATAACACCTCGTCTGACACCTCGCCTTGGACTATTTCCCACCCTATGACTCACCCAAGACCTATTCTTACTTCTCTCTAACCGCCTAACCAACTCTCGTGCGTATTTAGCCCAACATTCGACAATTCTCCAACGGATCATGCACTTGGCGGATGGAGAATGGGCTTGGTGGCTCTTTTACTTATTCTCCACCCGCCGACGTCGGTCAAATGTCAGCCGACACTGGCGGTATCACCGATGTCAGTTTTACTTAAACCAAATTTCTAACCTCTGGCAAGGCTAATCAAAAATTCTTGGCCCCTGCTCTTGATCCAACTCTGGAATCCTTGAATCTTCAGTCCTCGACCATCCGCCACTCTACCAATCAATCTGCCAATCTTCAAACCAGACCTCTCACTCTCCCTCACATAGCAGGCTTCTACAACAGCAATAAGTCCTCCACACAGGTTACATCAACAACAGGAATAGGTATCAGCAGCACTCCTTCTACAAGCCACAAGTATGTATATTGTCTATGTTTTCATTATGTTTTTAGTTATTGTTTTCCAGTAATATCACCCCTAGACCAGATAGTCAACCAGGCCAGACCCGAATCCTTATTTCTCTGTCTCCCTATTGGCCTCCTCTACCCTTTTGTCCATCTGACATTTTGTCCATTTGACCCCCCTGTATCTCTACACAGAACCTCCAACTACCTAGACCATTCTCTCAGACCCTTAGATAGACCCAGACCATTCTCTAGACCCTGTCCATAGGCCACAGACCCAACCAAACCTCGTCTAAAGACTACTGCCTCGACCGATGCCAGCCGCAGAGACCACTGCCCCAACCGACATCGACAGACTAACCGACGTTGGTAGACCTTGACAACCGACGCCGGTAGGACCACCAATGTCGGTGACTGTGACCAGGCCGACAACAACATTTAGGTAAGCATTTGCTTCCATTTCCTTTTCAGTCTTTATCATTGTAGTCTTTTATCATTCTGCTATTTATCAGACATTTTTTTATTAATCAGTGGGTTGACATTCCTCAAGCTTTTACTTCTGGGATCAAGCTTTTGCTTGGCAACCCACCATCTCCTCATCTAATGCCTTCTTTGTCTTAGTCTCTTTCTCTTGCAGGTGTCATCCTCCACAACCAAAGAGGAGTTCTCACTATCGTCTGGATAACGGTGCGCACGACTTCATCCAGGTACATACAAGCCTTAGACCTTTTCTCTTAGTTTCTCATTTCCCTTCTTTGAATGTAGAAAGCGAAATCTAGCGTAGAAACATTCTGACACGCCCGGTGGGACCCTTAGGGCCTTCCTTGGATTTCTTTCCTTCTTTTTTCATTTAGGTGCATTAGGTTTCTCCCTTTTCACCTCTTTCTTCTTTTCTAAATGACATCATAAGCAGAATTAAAAAGAACTTTTCTTTCTTTTCTTGCATTTCTAGACTAGTCAAAAGCCTTATTCTTCAACCCTTTCTCAACTTGTTTTCATCTGAACTTAACATTTCGACTTGGGGCTTAAAACATGTTGCATTGCATTTTTGCTTGCTTGCATTTCTTAGTCCACACCTAGTAATTAACATAACCACATATTGAATTAATCGTAAATCACTTGATGTTACACAACCGAACTACTTGCACCAAATCAAACATCAAACTTACTTGAGACAAGGCCCGACTGGGATTTCATCCCCCAGCAGATACCTTACCCATCCCGGCAATCCTACTTGGATTTCATCACCAAGGGGAAAGCCCACTCTGTTCTCTGGTAGAGTCTAATCTCTAGGGAAAGTATATTTTGGCTAAGCGAGACCAGCTTATCACTGGGCTCGTGAAGTGAGGGGAGCTTGCTCCTTAGCACCAGGCCATGTACGGAACCTAACCCAAACTTCTTGAGTGCCTAAACCAAACCTGAAACCATCCATAGACTACCTCTTCTAGGACCCCTCTAACAACCAACCCCCCAAACATCACTTTAAGGCATAAGCCACAGGATTCTAAAAAGTTGATTCTTAGGATTTAACGCTTAGGGCCTGTCTATCTCCATCTCTATTTTTTTGTTCCTATCTGGTTTTTTTTGAGCTAGTGAGGACGTTCTCTTCTTTTTTTCCAAGAATCTTCAAATTTTTTGAGTTTCTGGAAACCACAGTCACCGGCATCGGCTTTACCACCGACGTCGGCCACCTTCCTCCACTGACATTGGTTATCTGACCGACGTCAGTCATCTTTGTCACCGACATCAATTTTTCAACCGACGTCGGCCACTGTCACAATCCTTTTTTCCCAAAATAGCAACCTAAAACCCGACCCTTTTTCTGCCAAAACCACATTTTGAGTTTCTAAAACTGAAAAAACATAGTTTTTAGAACCTGACCCTTCTTGCCTTGAATGGTTTTGACACGCAGTCAAACCAAGGCTCTTCTTGACCACGCTAGCCATCAATCGCTTCCGCCTTCCCCGTCCCTAACTAGTCCCATAATGGAGTTCCACTCAGAGACTAAAAGAACTCCTACAGGACCGACCCCAACTCAGACCCCCATCATCCCTGAAGGGGACCAAGATTTCGAAAGATTCTTGGACCTCAATGTCACAGCCCTCCAAAACTATCTCGCAAGAAACCCAACGCGAAACCTTTCGAGTGGAGTGGCAATGACACTAACACCATCCGCTACCCAGCCTTTTGCCTCAACCGTTAACCCGACCATGGCCAATACGCAAAGTTTGGCCTCCCTATCTATTTTTAGACCAACCTCCATCGGGATTCCATTACCCCCTCAACCACACGCAATTCAACCAAGTTCTACATCATACCAGAACTTGATTGTCTCGACCTCTCACACTCTTGCACCCATAAATGCAGGAGTGTCTACCTCTCCTTTTTCTAATGCCGTCACGCAACCACTTTTGGCAGTGTCTAGTCAACTTATGCCTTCTACTTCCATAACCCAACCACCTTTGGCCTCCACTTCTGTCCCTATGACTAATTATACATACGTTGCGCCCCTACAAGCGCAACCGACTACATCGTATGCCTCCTCTAGCCTCTTTCAAGCACCTTATAACTTAGGAGGTGCTCCACCCGCCAATCTTTCAGTAGATATAATCAAGATGCTGATGGATAAAATGTCCAGTCTCGAGACCTCTATTTTTGGTTCATGTAATGCTCTCTCGTATAAGCAAATTTGCAATGAGCCCATTCATCCTTCTGTCCCGATCTGACCATACCCCAACCAGTGAGAGCTTCCTAAATTTACTTGCTTCCAGAGTAAGGAAGACCCACAACAGCACTTATGGGCATTTAGACATGCCTATTACCTCATTGCCCATGATGATGCGTTACTTTTATGCATGTTCCCCATGTCGCTTTTTGGCCCCGCCCTTGACTAGTATAGCTCTCTTGCCAGGCATTCTATCTTCTCATTCATTCAACTTGCCCAATTATTTTTCAACCATTTTTCTATCAACATCACCAAACAAGTCTCAATCACAGACCTCTACTCCATTAGACAATTTGACGATGAATCAATAGTTGATTTTGTCACCCATTGGAGAGGCCTGATTAACCAGCTCTCCTTTTCCTTGCCTCAACCTGAGCTCATCGAGCTCTTTTCTTGAGCATGTGCTAGGCACATCTCTTCTACCTTGCGGATTCAAATATTCTGCACTTTTGATGAAGCTTTCACCATGGCCCGAAAGCTTGAACTCTGTGCCATTGAAGAGGATAAGGTCAAATTACGTAATACTAACACAAGAACCAATGACCTTTCTTCTTCCAGCCCTCTTTCTTCTGCCAACTCCAAGTCCAAAGGAGTGGCCAACACTGTGGTCATTAGATCACCATCTTTGACAACAACTAATCACTCTCAACCTTCTACATTTTCAAGCATCACCAAACAATTCCAACAACGGTATATCCAGCGTTCATACACTCCGCTTGGAGAATCATACGCTTCCATTTTGGAAAAACCTGTCAAGCAGGGGGTCCTCAATCTCCCTCCAATCCGACCACCTCAATTCGACCCTTCAAAAACCCTCCCTTCATGGTATAGGGAGGCTGACTTTTGTCACTTTCATCGCGTCCAAGGCCATAACATTGACAATTGCCGAACCTTCAAAATCATAGTCCAAGACATGATCAACAAGAGGGATCTTGTTTTGGATAACCCAAATGCCCCACCCAACCAACACATCGACATCTTCAAACAACCATTCCCTAATCATCCACCTTCTCAAAACCATGTCCAGACCATGGCCGATAGCTCCCAAGAGCATGACATACACACGATCAACACGGTCTCGCCTCTTGTCCCCAACCAACCTCATTGATAGGTGGAAGAGTCTTCTTCTCCTATTCATCCATCACAGGTAGAAGAACCCTCTTCCCCTGTTAGTCTTCCATTGACCTCTCTTATACTGGAGGACGTCTTGACCATACCAACACCTTTAGCCCCACCTTCGTCTTTCCTCCTACCAATGGAGGATCCTACCTTGCCTACTCCTCAAACACAAATACAGGGCACAATCATTCCTGCCCTCTGCCCTCTTGAGGAGTCACACTCTCCTATTTCTTCTCCACCAAGAGAAGACCCAGTCTCTCCACCCATTTCGACCAAGGAAGACCTAGTCACGGTTTTCTCTTGCCTTTTGCCAGAGATTATTACATCTCACTCACCTCCGTCCACATCTGAACCCAAACTAGTATCTAACCTCGCCTCACACAATGGTGGCCCTCAACCCAAACCAAAGAAGGCCACTAGACCACACCGGAGGACTCTTCCCCCACCTTCGTCATTACCTCCAATTTTGGGCCCGCATCTGTCCACTTTAATAGGAGTGCTTCCCACTCCCATACTTCACAGAGGCAAGTCACCTCCATTACTCTATCAACCCATCAGACATATATCTCCTCCAATCCATCGACCAATGCCTCCTAAACCAAATTCATCAACCCCCACTGCAACAAAACTTCCAAACTTGTTAGCAAGTTCTTATGCCTTGTTGTTACGGCAATTGTTGCAGTCTTCTCGCATCAATCTCCTGCCTCTTAAACCATATCAATCTCTCAGACCAAAACCACCCTGGTTCAATGACACTCAGATTTGTGCATATCATCGTACCCTTGGGAATGACACCGAGCATTGTTGTGCCCTCAAGGTTGTCATTCACCAATGTCTAGGGAATGACACCTTTCTTCGCGACCACATCATCAACAAGCCTTCAACACCGCCCCACTCATCGACTCTCAGATCAAGACCATCTTGGTTTGACAACTCTAAATTTTGCCACTATCATCACACTCTGGGACATGATACTGAGCATTGTTGCACTCTTAAAGCTATCATTCGACAACATCAGAGAAAGGATACCCTTCTCATCAAGGATCCTCTTGACCACCTCTTCGACAAATTATCAACACCAACCCATACTTCTCCAACTTCATCACTTAAATCAGGATCTCCATGTCAGACTATGGTCCCTTTGTCGCCTTTAACCCCCTTATTCGACATCAACACAGTCAATCTGACCACCAAGCCTCAACCGACCTTGACCAATCTGTCAAACCTTCCCCCTAGCCGCTGGGGGAATTCAACTTTCATCCAAGCCTCGACCAACCTTTCAACCCAGTCTCGACCAAATATCAATCACTCTTTTAATCCCAAACCTCGACTACACATTCAACCCAGCCTCGACCAGTCTCAACCGAATCAATCAACCAACCATTTCACCCAATCAATCAACCAAGCTTCAACCAGTCGCGACCAAATTCAACCAACCATCAACCAAATATCAACAAATATCAACCAGACATCAACCAATCATCAATCTAGACCTCAAACCAGACATCGACAAATCATCAATCCAGACCTCTAACCAGACTTCAACCAAATCATCAATCCAAGACCACAACCAAATCTCGACCAAGACATTGACCAGACCATTGACCAGACCATCGACCAGACACTAACCAATCATCAATCATGACCTCGACCAAACATTCAATCCAAACATTCAACTAACCTTTTTATCAACACATTCAACCAGTCTTGACCAACCAGCGACCATATCAACCAACTTCACATCCATCAATACATGACCAATCTTGAAGAGGCAAATGGGGCAAGTCTGCTCTTAATTGACTCGAACCCTATCATAATGCACAAGCATGGCCCAGGGACTTATCAGAACCTGAGCCCCTTTTATGCCTTGCATCTTCAACCATTCTATTGTTAGTCGAGTACTCAATCACTTGACATTTTACTTGAGCTCATCCCTTGAGCAACCCTCTGTCATTGTCACTCCTATTCCTTTCAACCCTGATTCCCAACACTCGTCAACCCTTTTTGTCAAGCAGTAATGCTTTGTCCTAATAAAAGAGAACCCTTAAACCTCTAGAGGCTCGTCCATGGCTAAAAACTTCAGTCAACAAACATATATCAAAATGAGATACCTATCATATCAAAGGTCATAAAACTCTAAATGTAGACTGCTCCCTTGAAGGATAGCTACACAATTGTTGTATTACTAGACTACTCCCTTGAAGGATAGCTAGGCCAAAGTCACATAAAAAAGCATATAAAGCAAAATATAGACCACTCCCTCGAAGGATGGCTATGACTAAATCTTGCTACAGACAGCACTCTTTTTGAAGTTTCCCGCATCGACCAGCTTCACATATATGACCACCAAGCAAAACAACATCCCTATGCAGACTTCCCACATCGATCAGTTTGCACAAAAAAAAATGACTGACAAGTTATAAATTCATGGACATACCTATAGTCGTTCTTGAGTCACCTATAAAAGGGGCAAGGTTCTTCCTGCCACAAAAGGGTTACCCCATCTTCTCATATCATATATATCCATCTTATCACCCCAACATATTCAAGGGACTTCGAGGTCACTTAACGTCAAGTGATTCAATTACTTCTCTAACAACAACCATGGTCAATGACGTGATGCATAAATGGGGCTTTTGTTCTAACAACCCCTATCTATGCTTTTATTCCAGTCCTTGTCAATGAAAGAGCAATTTGCCTTTCACTTTTTCTCTACACTTTGGTCACATCCACTCATTTGACATTTATCCCAACCAAACCAACCTCACCATTTTCAGACCACCAACATCATCATAGTCCATTTCACATAGTTTTTATGGACACCAATACACATGGAAACTATCGACCAGACACAATTTATGTCAAGCATAAACCATTACTTGCTGAAGCATAAATCGACCTACAATTCATTTTTAGCATACACCCATCACGAATATGGATAGTTGCTAGGGATGAAAGACCCTCAACCAATGTTACAGAATACACCATTTGGAAAAGGCTGTAACATCTTTTTCTCCTCATCATTTCGACACATGACCAAACCAATCATCAACCAATCTTCTCAACTAGTCTGAACTACATTGGTCTGAGGCCCTAAGACTGGGGCTATGTAGGCAGCACTCAGATGACATGATGTCTTCTAGGGGTTAGCTCGACCACCCTCATTTGTTCATCTCCCTGATGGATAAACCCTCTTTCCTCCTTTTGACCATGACCTTGACCTCGACCAAGACTAAGACCATCGACCACTTTGACCCTTCCTCCCTTTTAGGGAGAACTACATTGGCCTGAGGCCCTTCCAACAAGGGCTATGTAGGCAACACTCAGTTGACATGGGATCTTTTGAGGTTAGCTCGGCCATTCCTTCATCCATCCACCTTGACCAATGACCATGGAGATCATGACTATCTCCTTCGACTATGACCACTTCTAAAGTGACTTTGCCTTGGTTGTTTTTGCATGTATGCTACCTCATGATTGGTTAGCAAAATTGTGTGCATATTTTTGACCTTCACAAGTATAAGATCGCAAGCCGATTGATCCCCACTACTTGTGACATTTTCATGTTTCTGGGAGCACTTCCTGAGCCTGGGATACCTGGAACACAACGACCATTGGAGCTTCAGCTTAGATTAAATAACCCAATCAGCAGACGACTAAATGCTGGGGCCCAGTTATTTCAATTTTGGCACTCCTCTACCCTTGACCTGTGACAATTTGACCTGACCATCTCATGAAGTGGTGTACACACAATCATGACTTTTACAGCATTCACTCTATCTTCACCATCTTCATCCACTCTTTGTCAAATCAGCACTCGATTTCAAGTTTCTTTCCCTCAACTCCTGCTTTGAGGGGGAATACCTCATCCATAATCGAGGCAAATAACTCTCTTGTTTTTGTCTTGTAGTTCACTTGAACAACCAACAAGACAAAGTCAACCTTATCCCACACCTGGGGCAATCAACTCCTATTTTTATCTTGCATTTCATTCAGAACAACCAACAAGACAAAAAGGGGCAAATGTAGACACCAAAATTGTGTCTACTCCTTGGTCCTTTTCTCCCCCCTTAGTCCCCTTTGGTCCACTTAACCACTCCTAACCCATGTCTTATTAATTTGAAATAATTATCTTATTTTAAGTTAATAATTATCCTCCCCCTTGACACATCACCTATAACACCTCGTCTGACACCTTGCCTTGGACTATTTTCCACCCTATGACTCACCCAAGACCTATTCTTACTTCTCTCTAACCGCCTAACCAACTCTCATGTGTATTTAGCCCAACATTCGACAATTCTCCAATGGATCATGCACTTGGTAGATGGAGAATGGGCTTGGTGGCTCTTTTACTCATTCTCCACCCACCGACATCGACCAAATGTCAGCCAATGCTAGCGATATCACTGACGTCAGTTTTACTTAAACCAAATTTCTAACCTCTGGTGAGGCTAATCAAAAATTCTTGGCCCCTGCTCTTGATCCGACTCTAGAATCCTTGAATCTTCAGCCCTCGACCATCCGCCACTATGCCAATCAATCTACCAATTTTCAAACCAGACCTCTCACTCTCCCTCACACAGCAGGCTTCTACAACAGCAATAGGTCCTCCACACAGGCTACATCAACAACAAGAATAGGTATCAGCAGCACTCCTTCTATAGGCCACAGGTATGTATATTGTCTGTGTTTTCATTATGTTTTCAGTTATTGCTTTCTAGTAATATCACCCCCTAGACCAGACAGTCAACCAGGCCAGACCCAAATCCTTATTTCTCTGTCTCCCTATTGTCTTCCTCTACCCTTTTTTCCATCTGACATTCTGTCCATTTGACCCCCCTGTATCTCTGCACAAAACCTCTGACTACCCAGACCATTCTCTCAAACCCTTAGACAGACCTAGACCATTCTCTAGACCTTGTCCACAGGCCACAGACCCGACCAGACCTCGTCTAAAGACTACTGCCCCGACCGACACCGGTCGCAGAGACCACTGCCCCAACTAACGTCGGTAGACTAACCGATGTCGACAGACCTTGACAATCGATGTCGGTAGGACCACTGACGTCGGCGACTGTGACCAGGTTGATAGCAACATTCAGGTAAGCATTTGCTTCTATTTCCTTTTTAGTCTTTATCATTGCAGTCTTTTATCATTCTGCTATTTATCAGACATCTTTTTATCAATCAGTGGGTTGACATTCCTGAAGCTTTTGCTTCTAGGATCAAGCTTTTGCTTGGCAATCCACCATCTCCTCATCTAACGCCTTCTTTGTCTTAGTCTCTTTCTCTTGCAGGTGTCATCTTCTACAACCAAAGAGGAGTTCTCACTATCGTCTGGATAACGGTGCGCACGACTTCATCCAGGTACATACAAGCCTTAGACCTTTTCTCTTAGTTTCTCATTTCCCTTCTTTGAATGTAGAAAGCAAAATCTAGCGTAGAAACAAGATGAAGGGAGTTTATTTTTACTAGAGTCTTTTTTGATCTTACTTGCCAGGATAAGATCATCTTCAATCTCGGTAGCCAAACTTTGAGCCAAGGTTAGATCCATAGGGCCAGCTTGCCTTAACAGGAAACTTACTTTGAGAAGCTGCGAATTGATGAAAAAGCACTTGAGATTTTCTGGCATGGGCTGAGCCACAGTCGGAATTTGGTTCCTCAACTTGTTGAATTTAGCTATGAAATCCCTCATGGGTTCTTGGGATTCTTTCTTCAACTGTGTCAGCTGAGCCAACAAAGCGTGTGCATTCTCAGTGGGTTTAAACCTAGCTTTGAATTTGGACTTGAGCGTATCCTAGTCTATTACTGACCTGGCCTACAGGTGATAGAATCAATCCGCAACAGCACTTTGCAAAGTTTTTACAAAAAGTCTTACTACCACATCCTCAAATTCTACCCCAATTACACCGCATGCTATGGAAAAAGTAGTAATATGCTCGTCGGGATGAACCTTCCCATCACCAAAAAACTTAGGAAATTTTTTTCTAGAACTACGAGGTAGTTCATGCAAAGGTGGAGTCAAGTTAAGAGGACTAAAGGAATTACCCCACGGGCCTTGAGCCATTATGTTAGGAGGATTAAATGGCGAGATAACAAACCTTGGTGGAATGTTTATAGGCAGGCAGTGATTAATAGCGAGAAAAGAAGTTCTACCTTGCGTTGGTGACTTGACAAGGCTAGAAGGAAAACTCCTAGACTGTTGAAGAGAAGCTGATGGAGGAAACAGATCAAAATTACTCTATTGTGCCAACTCAAACACAGGGTCAACAAAACCCTTAGATCTATGACTTCTTGTGTATCGTGGAGTTGCCAAATTTTAAAATGAAAAAGGGACCGAAACTACTTCAAGTTGAAGCTTGGGGCTTCAAAATGCACGTTTATATTCCAGCGGTTCTGGTTTTGCAGACCAGATAATATAACAGAGGTAAATGGTAAGGCTATAATAATAATGGGTAAGACATGGAATGTAGTCGCCAGACTAAACAATGGATAAGGGTAGGGACTACTTCAATATGAAACTTGAGGTTTCAAACTGCACATTTGAATCCCCAGCAAAGTCACCAAAAATTGTTGGGTGAATATTTTGTCATCAACTAACTGATGACAAAATGGGTATATCAACCACAACATAGGGAGATTTACACCACAAAAAGTGTGGGTTTACCAGATCTAGATGAGGTAAATCTCTCCTCTCATCAAGGCGAGGTTCCCTATTAATACTTACGTGCTGGATATATATAATTAAGCAGAAAATAACACATGGGGGTGGTATAACAACATCTACCTCTCTTTTTTTAGAGGTAATATATAAAGAACAAAAGAGAGAAAATCTTGGTCCTTAAGCTAACAACACTCCTCTTCTTTCATGAATGATATTAAATAGAGAGCAAGAAATCCCCTGAAGTGACGAAGTTCACAAGAACACTCACGTAAGCACAAAGTCTTCTGTAGTTTCTTTTCACCGATCCGGAACAAGTATAACCGTAGAGTAAAGTGAAGCACAAAGTCTTCACTTAAAACTACAAAAGATAACTGAATCTCAAAGGTAAAAGCAGCACAAATTCTATCTTCTACCCTCTAGAAGTGCCCTTAGATAATATAAATATACCCACTTTGCTTATTAAATCAGATGAATAAGATATTACCAGGAAAAAGGACATAAGAACTATTTCATAAATAACATAGACAATCTCAACACAAAGTCTGAAATAACCTGCTTCTCATTCATTCAACAAAATATGATTTACAAATTTGAGCACAAAGTCTCAAAAGTTGCTTCAATTTCAGCAGAGTATTTGCTATTAATTTTTCCAAGATTATTTACAAAATGAGGTTTCCACTATATATAGGGAGAAAATCCTTAAAAATAGAAAATAATAAAATATACAAAATATCTTAGTCAAAGATGACTCATCTTTGACTTTCAAATATTTTTTCTAACTTTTTACATGTAATTACATATTTCAAAATTGCATGCACTTTGTACAAAATAGAAGTGTGTAAGGAGAGAAGAAGAAAGAAAAGAGAGAGAGAGAATCAGTTTTGGCCACCAGATTTCTTTAGATGAGCATCGTACATGGCGATAGATGCTTGAATTCCTATGATGTCTGGCATAACTACATTCTTGGAGATGATTCTTGCTTTGATTAGTGCGTCCTTCAATGTTGTGATGGCTTTAGCATGGCTAGTTAACCTGGATTTTAGATTCTCCAAAGTTAACTGAGCATCTAGAATGCTGTCCACCGAAGACATTGAGAAGGATTTTTTTTCAAAATCTCTCTGAATCATCTCTTCTGTCGAAAGGAACTAATTGTCCTTAGATGTTAAGTCACATGGCAACTCTTCTAATTTATTTAGCAGGCTCAGGTCACTCTTCTCACTAGCTTCCTTGAAAGCTTTAAGATCATCAATTAAGTCCTTGAGTAACTAGATTCTACAGACTAGTGACTCCTTGATCTCAACATAAGAGTCCTTGTTGGAGATGACACCGATAGATATTAGGGTGCTCTTCTTGAGATTTTTCATTTCCTTCCATCTGCTGAGATCTTTCTCTAAGCTATCAATCTCTTGAGAAATGAGGGAGGTGAAGTCATCTACCTGTGTTTTTACCTTCTTCATTTTTCTATCTTTTCTACTACTTCTGTAAGCAGAGAAACTCCCTGAGTATGCATCTTTTCAATATAGTCCTCCAAGAATTTCCCTTTCAAATAAGTCTTTTCTACTTTTTAAATGACTGAGTCATCCATGGAGAAGGCCTCTGGAGTTGCTACTTCAGAAGGAAGAGTGAACCTTTTTATTACCGCTATTAGCTGCTCTACTTTGGCCTTGTAATAATCCTTCATTTCCTTCTCCCGATCAAATTTTTGGACCATGATGTCCATAGCTGACTGAAGATCGTTTTTCACACCTTCATGAGTAACTTTGCCAAGTTCAACACGAGAGATGGAATAGCTACTCATTTCGAAACCCTCAAGGGTTGCATCCTGTGGAGGCTTGGCAATTTCCAAAAAAAATTGTCCCTTTTCTTCGACTAATTTAGAGAGAATTATTAGCTTCTTTGGAGCCTTTGCTTTCACCGGCACTATCTTGCCAAAGTCAAACTCATCTGGGGAGATGGCCATCTTCTTTCTTTTTGGCATAAAAGTAGACATCTAAGGCAGGAGAGAAGTACCTGTTATGGCAATGGTTGTCTTTGCTGGTGCTACTGTAGTAGCTTCCACACTGCTAATGGTGATAGTAGTTGCAGTTGGAGTAACTAGCAAAACTGCATCAACTACTGATTCTAGCTCAGGTGCAGGGCTTGATGGCAAGTTGAAGGAAGGAGACGATAGACTTGGAATGGATCCAGAAGAGCGAGGGGAACTTTCAGAAGGACCCTAAGAATCGCTAAAGACAACTCTAGAAGAAGTGGCTCCGGAGGAGGGAACACTGATAGGAGAGATGGGAGAAGAGGGAACCATAGGAAACTGAGGGGGAGAAGGAGATATGCTTTTGCTTGGCTACGCTTGTTCTTGTGAGAGTGGAGACCCAACACTTGGTTGCCCTGACGGTTGATAATCTTTCTCCATGGGCTGAGCTGCCTGTGTCTGAGGGCTTTGTTCTTTTGTTCTTTTTGTTGCTATTTCTGGCCCTTGTGCAGTCTTTGATTTCTTGGATACAAAGATGATCCTAGGCTTGTGAGGCCTAGAAGAAGGGACATCACTTTTGTTTTTGGTTCTATTCTCTGCTTTCCTCTTTAATTCTGCCTAATATTTAGCCTCTGAACCTGTAACAAATTCCCTCAGGGTGATTCCTTTGGCTACTAACCAATCATTGGTGTTAGCCAATATTGGTTCGAATCTTTTTCTCAAAGAAGTCAGCTCCTTCTGAGACCACTAAACTGGAGGGAGAGGGGAACCAGCAACCTTCTCTACCAAATACCTGCTATTTATGATATTCCCATCATCAGTTAAACCAGAGGGGATCTCTGCAAGCCTGAGATATTCAATCTGCTCCAGTGTCAGCCTGCAATAGTCCATTTTCCTAATTTTCTCAGCCTTCCTCACGTGTACCCAAATATCTTCAATCATTGGTTCATGGGACTGAGTTTTCCTTATAATTTTCTCCTTGACTACCCTGTAGTCAAATTTTTCTCATCTTTTAAATGGCTTGATAGTAACTACCTGCATTTCAGTTTTCATGACCTTGGCTTTGGTTGATGTTGCAACAGAATACCTGCCAATCTCGATTGAAAACTTGAAACCTGGTCTCTTCAGTTCCATCTATCTAGTATGCATGACAACCAGTTGTCAATAAAGTTCCATTAGAACTAATTTATCTGAAGGGAACTTGGGAAGCATGTAGGGGTAGCCTTGGTAAATGCTGACCTGAAGATAACAAAATGTGGGGAACTGGAGGAACATGCAACCATAATCATTTACCACTGCCTAGGCCTCATCTGATATTCTCTTTTGCTCAAGCTGAGGATCGAAGAGACACAAAAACATGGCAAAAAAGGTGTCATTTACTCTTTTGAAATGACGTGTTGACCCTTGGAGTGTCAGCTGAGGATAATATGAGTAGACCGGGGTGGTCTTTCTATCTCCTACTATAGTTAATCCCAGGAAAGATCACATTGTGATAGCTATATAAACTAGGTATGAAGTCATATAGAATTTG
Source organism: Torreya grandis (assembly GCA_037957365.1). Classification (NCBI taxonomy): domain Eukaryota; kingdom Viridiplantae; phylum Streptophyta; class Pinopsida; order Cupressales; family Taxaceae; genus Torreya; species Torreya grandis. Next base: position 4,147,136 of record JARHVA010000458.1, read on the forward strand.
AAGGAAGTTTGTACTTTGGTTAATTACTCATGGAGGGCATTGCTAATTTGCTCTCCCCAAAAGATGGTTTGCTTGCCCTGGAAGATGATCTTGATGAATGGATACATCCATTCATGGAACTATGAAGAAGATGGGAGACCCCGTACTCTACTGAGAAGGGTGATCAAGTCACCAACTTCCTCGACAAAATCGCTCCTCAAAAATTTCTTTGGCCATCTGGAGAGGTTGGTCCTAGGGGTCTTCAGCCACTTGTAGTTTATAACTTTCTTTGCCCTCTCAGGGTCTTTATCATAGTCCTTCTGTGCATTCCTGAAGTTGATTTGGGTTACTTCGGTGGCTGGAGGGCACATGAAAACTTTGTCGATGAATTCGGGGTCTAACTGAATCACTATGTTACCACTGGCATTTGAGACCGTTCTGGTCTCTTTGTTGTAGAAGTGCACGCATTGAAGGATGAACTCAGCATGATGCACTACTACTAGAAAGGCGGCCACCAGGTGGATGTTGCTCTCAATGATCCTCTTTATCCTAGTGCTGGGATTTGTCACCCTTGTTCGTGCCAGGAACTCGGCCATGTCCACGTGGCCGATCTCGGTGTCCTAAATGGCCGATCTCGGTGTCCTAAATGTCATCGACATTCGAGGATAATGATGTGAGCGAGAAGATGCCCTGGTACTTATACTTCATGGTTTTTGCTTTCTTGGGAGACGCTTCTGTCATGCAGGATGATCTTGACCGGATGGGAGCAAAAGTGCAGGAGTTCACTGAAGGTGCTGTAGTCATGATCGCAGATGAGAGGAGAGTGGATGAGAGAGGGAAAGCACAATTTAAGTGATCTTGGTTACTAGAGGTCACTTAAAAATGTTGGGTGGAAGAAGGAATGGAAAATGAGAAAGAAAGGGAAAGAAAAGGACAGGTCAGAAAATTCTCGAGAGTTAGGAAAATTTGGGAGAGAGACGCAGGGGCAGCAAAATTCACTGCCCCTACATGTAAACATAAAAAGTGTAAGGGTGGCAAAATTCACTGCCCATGTAGGAACAGGCTGTAAAGGCAGCGAATTTTGCCACCCTTGTAGGCTAGGGAAAGGAAAAGAGAAAGGGTAGCGAAAATCACTGCCCTTGCAAAGAATGACTGCAAGGGCGGTGAATTTTTCTGCCCCTGCAAGGAAAGACTGAAAAGACGCACGGGTGGAAAAAATTGCCACTCGTGTGGGCTCTTAGGAGAAACCCATGGGTGAGAGAAAAAACCATGCCCGTGACAAGGTAAAAAGGGAACACGCGGGCCGGAGGAGAGAGGGAGGAAAAATAAACAACATCTAACTAATTTTCAAGCAAAGAACAAGAAAAGAAAAGAAATAAAAGTCAAAAACAAAACCAACCTAAGAAACTGCATGCACCACAAGGTTGAATTTGTGAATACGTGCTTCGAATCGTCAACTAAGTCACTCAGGTGCAAGAGATAGGAGGAGAGGAGGAAGCAATGAGGAGAAATGAGGCTCGAATTGGTTTAAATGGGGTGAAAATCGACCCCAACCACCTGCCGCTCAACGGCAATAAATGTCATGCATGAAAATTAAGATGTGCAAGGGCGGCAAAAATTGTCGCCCTTACATGTTTCGGTTTCCCGAGTGTAGGGGTGGCAAAATTTTTTGCCCTTGCAAGTCAAGGTGCAGGGGCGGCAAATTTTTTTGCCTTTGTAGGAAAAAGTTCAAGGGCAGCAAAATTTGCCGCCTTTGCACAAAAATGGAAGGAAATGCAAAGGAAAGACCAACTCCGAAAGGAGAGTCTAGGGGAGGGAAAACTTGGTCGGGACGAGATTGTAACCACTTTTACGTTCTGAGGCCAAGATGAGAACGAATTCAAAATCTGTCTCAAAAAATGAACTTAGAGAGACGAAAGACGAAACGGACAAGTTTCATAGGGGATTGTTCCCAAAAATGAGCTAAGCTGATTTTGGAAACAACAAGTCCTATTAATGACATGAGTTATTATATCAAATAGATAAAATGATTTGGGAACTAACCACCTAATCATTGGTAGGGGTTTCACAATTATTTGAGTGAGGTATAATGGATCCACTTTGAAAACATCATCTTCCAAGTCGTTGGGGACTAGTGCCAAATTATAATCCTTTATTTATTGTAGGGACATTCTTGAGTCATCCCACATTCTAACCATCTCTTCATTATCACAATCCTCCCAATAATATTCATAGTATGGCACATGTTCATATGATTCCAACTCTAATGCATGACTGATTTTGCCATATAGCTCAAAATATGGCTTGGACTCTAGGGTCCTCAATGTTACTTGGCTCATCTTTGCCTCTACACCTCTAGCCTTCAAAAGAGTTTGGCATGTATAATGACCAATAGAAATAGGTAAATGAATCCCTACCTTATGTCTATCTAAGAGGATCTTATGGGTTTTCACTAGCTACCACACCAACTCCAACATTTCCCATTTATCACTTATATACTAAGGGAGGGTGAAGGGACAGCCACTGAAGCTTGTTTCCCTAATGTAGGAATATGTGGGAAATTGTATAAAGAATGATCCCCATTTAGTGATTTACTATGTTTCCTCCCTTGAGAACATCTCCCTCTTGAGTTCTAAATTGAACATGGTGATGATGTTCTATATGAAAGCATCATTGACTCTTCTAAATTGTTGCTTACTAGCCTAAAGGGTGAGGTTAGGGTAGTAGTTGTACACTCTTGTTATTTCATCAAGAACAAAATTGAGACCTAGGAATAATCTCTTGTTTTTGTTGTACACTCTTGTTGTTTAACCAAAATATAAACAACATATGAGGTCATGTAAAATTTATTTGAGGTTTGAACCTCCAAAAACTACTGATGGAGAGAATCACTGATCAACTATGCCTAATGTATATATCGGTTATTCTTTCAAATGGTCCAGATATATTGGTATATCTATTATTCATATCACTGGGCATCAGGAATACTAGTGACTTTATGAAACAATGTTATAACATCTCCTACCTCCTCTATAAAATTAGACTTGTACATTATCTTAGACAATTTGGTAGAGTGCTTAGGTGTCTTGAGCCATTATTTATTGATCATCTTTTGGCATCCATATATTTTCTCCTCATAAAATTGAGTAGAGATTTGGGGAGTTATCAACTCAGGAATGGAAAACACTAAGTTAATGTGATCAGAGTCAAGGTCCAAAATCTTTTCTCCCTTATCATTATACACTTGCCTCCTGTTGGGCCATCATTAAGCTCAATTTAGGAATTTGAACCGTTAGGGGAAAAGTTGTATCTTGTCAAAGTCTAGAGTCATAAATACTTTGTATCTAGTTATTTTTTAATTATACCCCTATTCTAGCCCAGAAGTCTCCTAGGTCAATATGACCTAAATCTATATCACTGATTTCTATGAGGTTGGATTCTAGACAAGAAGTTGCTTTAGGACCCTTAGATTTGAACATTGTCTCTTTGGGAGTCATGGGGATTATATAAAAATCCTTTGAGTAACTAACTATGGAATTTGGTAGAAACTGTAGGTGCATGGAGAACTTGTTCCTTCTAGTAGAACTTGGAGGTGTTTGAAGCACGTCTAATGTCCATGGTGGGTATGACTTAAGAATCTCTGGCAAAGGTGGGATGTGTTTGAGGTAGGTCTACTTTCCATGGTTCTTCAAAGATGTTGGTTTCCCTGTGAAAGTGGGAGGTGCTTGAGGCACATCCACTATCTACGATGCAATGGCAATCTACAGAGGTCAAGGGTGCTTGGAACATGTTGAGTGTCTGTAGGGACACTAGGAGGAAAGGAATCTTGGAGAGAATATTCTTATTTTAAATGGAAAGATTATGCCTTAGGAATGAAAAGGGATTGTTTTTTACTGCAAAATCCCTAAATGAAGAATGGAGGGATATTTTTGGAAGATTTTAGCTCTAAACCCTAGTATGCCCTAGATGTACTATCTAGGCCCTAAATAACAAAATGCTACACCATACACACAACTTATGTGAAAATGACCCACCAACTACTAGAAAACTAGACTTAAAAGGAAAACCCTAAAATGGAAAGAAAAATTATGTAAGGGAAAAATCCTTTAAAGATGGAGACAAAAGGGATAAAACACAAGAGGAGTACCATTTGGTGGATGTAGGTGATGTGGCTAAGCATAACTAATGTGGTTGGGCATACATTTGCTAGTGGCTTTGACAATGGTGAGGATGGTAGACTGGAGCTCCAAAGTGTGCTTAAAGGAGATAATCAAATGATAATATTTAGCAAACCAACCTAAATTTATATAGAAAAACCTACACTAAATGCAAGTAATGGTGGTTGGTGGTGGAGTTTGGACCTACTTGAAGTAGGTCCATTCTCTAAAAATTGAAATGGCTTTGTAAGAGGTGGGGTTCATTGTCCACTTTGTACGTTGTGAAAAATGTGCATTGTGCACTTCAATCTCTACTTCCCATGGGAAGGTGTTGATAGGTTTGGCAGAGGTTGGACGTACTTGGAGTAGGTATATTCTCTATGGATAGGTTAATGATTTAGTGGGGAGTGGGGCTTAGCATGCACTTTGCATGTTTTTAAAAAATGTGCAATGTGCACTTCAGGCTCTGGTTTCTATAGGAAAGGGCTTAGGCAAACCAATGGAAGTTGGACCTGCTTGAAGTAGCTCCACCCTTCATGATTAGAATTCTTATCCAATGGGATCCAAAGCCTATCATACAATTTACACATTGTGAAATGTGCAATGTGTGTATCGAGTTCTGGATTCCATTGGATGGGTGTGTGGTGGGATGCAGAGCCCACCATGCATTTTTCATAGTCAAGAATATGCAAAGTGCATGGTGAATTCTAGATTTTATGGATTTTGGGGTTTAATGCCTTTTGGGACCCAAAACTCATGAATCAATTTTCACTAGTGTAAATTACATCTAGAGTCCCAGGTTCCACTAGATGGGTGAAGAAAAAAATGGGTTTTTAGAGAATTAAAGGTTTTCCCTAAAAAAACAAAGGGGATTTCCCTTAGGGTTCTAGATGTAATGAGATTTTTGGAAGAAAAAATATCAACATTAGGACCTTGAGTAATGTTAAACAAACATAAAATGTAAAGCTTCAAATATTGAGAACCTAATTTCATTGAAGATGTAAACAATGATATAATCTATTGGAGATACTACTCACTTACAGTCAAGTAAAGGATAATGACTGAGTTGACAGTCTTAAGAAAAGACCTACAGGTTTGTATGGAAATGTAAGAAGACAAGGGGCTTGAAAATGTCAAATTTTATTTGCAAACCTTCTAAGACCTTGTAGACAATGAACAATCCCTTTGGTTTAGATCTTCAAGCATCATGCATTAGGAAAGGAGTAGGTTCAAAATTATTATACACAATCATGAGCCCTTTAAAGACACCTACAGGTGACTTATGGATCAAATTGGTCTCAATGTATATAATAGAAATACAGAGGTGTTGAGAGATGTGAAACCATTAAATACTACAACTAGGTTCATGAACTATTAGAAGTTTATTAATGTGAAGGGTAAATAACTCAAACCATGAACACAATCAAGTTACCTTAGAAGCATATATAGGCCACATGACATAGATTGATAATAGACATCAAGATAATGAGAGTTGGTAGAGATGTTTAAAAGGGGGTTTGAAACTAAATTTGAACTTAAACCAATGTTCAAGGACTAGGAGAGGTTAGTGATATAAGGGTGAAGACCTAAAACCTAACACAGTCAATAGCCCTAATGGGCACCTACAAGTGGTTATAAGGGAAGATAAACTCGCCTCAGACCTAAAATAAGAAGCAGAGTATATATAAGAAAGGCTATAAGTATAAGTGTGGATTAAATTAATTACATGAACCATGGAGAGATCATTGAGCTAAGAGTGATGTTTTTAAACCCTATTCACAGTCAAGTGACCCTAGAGGTAAGCTACAGGTTGATAGTGGATAGACTAACAGATTGGTTCAAACCTAAAACAAAGGGGAAAAGGTGTGTGATAGAGGATATGAGCCTAATTGAGTATAAAAAAATGTTCATATATTATTTAGGACATCATACAATGTGAATATGAAGTCCTAGACATAAGGTGTAGTCAAGTAACCCTAAAGAGAAACCTACAGACTACAAGGTTGAGCTAGGCTAATCTTAATCCCAAAGGGAGGAGATAAAATGCATATAAAGACTTTGAGGTCTACCTCAGAAGATCATAATTTTTTGAGGTCAATATGAAACCAAATGGAAACATTAATAATCATATAATATTGAACAAACTAGTTTCTGAACCCCATACATAGTCATGATACACATATAGGCATGTTTGCTCTTTTAGGTGAGTTTTATTTAGATTGAAGAAGGACTATGAAGAGGTTTGAGAGAGTTAATTTGGAGTGATATATAGTGTTTTAAACACATAAATATTACTACTCATGTCTGATATCAATGTGAAAACGTTAGAAACCCAGTCTAGACCTAATGAAGTAAAAATACACACAACCATACATAGGCCTATAGTCTAGTCTTAAGAGAATTGAAGCTTTGAGGGATATAAAGGCATGATAATTCTTTAAAAAAATTTATATAATGATTTTATGAGTTATAAAATACATACATGGTCTCCTTTAATTCAAAAAAATAGTGTAATTACTCACTATTTTATCTCAGACCCTACCCACTGCTTGGGCAAAGGGCAGCCATGAGACTAAGAGAGCTTTATTGACTCAAAACATGAAACAAGCATTCATAAACCTCATGAAGGTTATTAGATGTGTTTAAAATTAATATAATAGGTATACATGCAATATTAGGTAATAAAACATCTTATTTTCCATCCAAACACCCTTGAGAGCTAGCAAAGAGAATACATGATCTTAACCCCAAGTACCCTAATCAGTGTACCAGCTACATATAGATAGGTAATTAGAAATACCAGATCATGAAGAATCATGGAGAGTTTTATTTTGGAGTTGTTTTATCCTCTCAGAGCAGTTGGAAGGAGTTTTGAGACCCAAAACTCAAAGTATACCTATCCCATGCACAAAAAACACTAAGCAAACCACTCAAAGAGCAACTTCTAATGCTCATACCATTACTCACACTTTGAATGGGACTATAATACATTTGTGATAATTTATGGGGTATATAAATAATGTTTTAAAATTTTAATTAGGTCATTTAATTATCTATTCTTTATGAATAATTTTTAAGACCCCAACTAGGTCTTAAACCTCTCTTAAATAATGGCAGTGACTAGTCATGGGAAAAAGATCTCATATACATATCTAATGACATATTTTGATCCTAAAACATATTTTTTTGTTTTTGAGGACTATAATTAGGTTACTCACATGAAATTTTATGCTGATGTCACTTGTACGGATTACTATAAATACCTTACTTTTGCATTTTTTTGTGGTTTATAGGTGTTCTAAGAAGGGGAAAGCTTACTAATCATGGATGAGGTAATTTTAGAGTTTTAATATCCACAAAAGATTAAAAAAAATCATATATTATTCTATATTTGACCAAATCATGTCCATTTTTCAAGGTAGTCTCAAATAGGCTCAAAATGAGACTAAGTGGTAAGGCATTTTCTTGGTTTGCATACTTCTACAAGGTCTCAGGACCCAAAAATTTACATGGAGTTTTTTATGGCATATTTAAATTTAAAAACATAATTTTTTGTGATTTCACATGTGTGGAATAAGTCTGGATCAATGAAATAGGGTCCAAAACAAGGAGGCTTAATTGATGCCTAATTCAAGAGAGAGAAAGGCATAAAAAATGGGTTTCCACTCAGATTATAAAGATTAAATTTTACATGGATATATAAATCCATAATATGTCCTATAATATTCCCTAAATTTTTCAATATCATCTTTACAACTGCCTACACAAGGAGGTTTATAGGTTTTTAGCGCTACAAGGAAATTAGGCCTAGTGAAGGCTTAAGGAGCAAAATGAGTTATTGGAAGTTGGTCCAAGAACCAAAATTGTGTGTTTTATTCTTGATATCATATTTTAATACCATTAATATATTTTTAATGAGTTTAATAATATGTCCTTGAGTTTTAGACCATTTGGACCAAACTAGGTGTGGGAAATGAAGAGTTTTAAGACACCTATGCACATGAATGATGGAATGGCAGGTCATAGGAGTTTATTAAGGAATTTTAGATGTTTAATTAGAATTAAAATATAATTTAAATGTTAATTCATGGTTTTAAGGTCCATTTTTCACTTCTTTCATGTAAATAAGGGTAGTTTCTAAGATGTTAATCAAGGTGTCAAACAAGTTTATAACCCCCAAACCACTTGGAAGGTTGGAGCTGATTTATTAGTGAAACACATGGCCTTGTAGGTATATTTTTAATGTCTCATAGCTCCCATTATTTTTTTAACTCTCATGGACACTTGTCAATCTTCTTCTACCACACCTCTCACTCTCTCTCTCTCTCTTCACATTTATCTATATAAGCAGCCACTTTTGGCCAAGTTTGTAAGATCCACATCTAGTATGGTGAATCCCTACTGGTTTGACTACTATTTGTGCCTTTTATTAAATATTTTCAATCTGATTTTGAGTTAATAACTTCTTTTCTAAATGTGTGAAGTAGTGCATAATGGAATGGCAAGTGATAATCATTTATCCTTGTGTTCACTTTACTCTTTCATGTTTAGTGAAAGTAGTCTACTCTCTAACAAGTCACATGAAGTGTATTTATTGTCTTTTTCTATATTAAGTGTAAATAATATCATTATTGTCTACAATCAGACCTCTTTTTCATTCACCTTGAGAAGTGCATTACATATCACCTTCATGTTTGAAATACTTATGTTAGAGAAACCTTGGATGTTGAAGCTATTTTTTTGAATCATCTTTCATAGTGAAAGTTAATTTTAGTATAATAGAGATAAAATTGGTGCATCACCTCATTATAATAGGTTACTTTCATGTTCCTTCTATCTCTTTCATCCCAAGTAAGCAAATAGTATAGGTGATGAGCTACAATGAACATATCTGGAGAGCTAGCCCTCTGATCTAGAGGTTTACCTCTGCTTTAGGTAACCCACAGGCCTAGAGGTAATCTAATGTTTCTCTCAATTTGGATAATTCTTGAAATACCTCTCTAAGGGTGAAAAATTGAGTGAAACACTTATCATTTTGCATGGGGCCTACCATAATTTCCACTTGACAAGACATAAATGTTAACCTAAGACAAAGCCCTCTATAATAAATATAATGGGTGTAATATCCTAAACCAAACTATATACATGGTTGATAAGACACAATACATAAAGTTAATTCCTTTCTAAGGTCAACCCTAATAACTCTTGGTGGAAATTAGGTAGTTGAGATTAAGAGGGTGTGTATTGGTAGAATAAGTTATAGGCACTTCTAGTTTCCCTTTCATCTTTTGGTTATACTTTTATCCTTCACATTTAGATACACAAAACAATAAGTATAATAAACATGTGCATATACAATAATGCATACTTGATAATCATATAGCAAAGCACACAATACTATAAAATTGAATCTAGATAAACAATACAATGCAATAATGTCTATTTAAAATTAAATTTGAATCATATGCACCTCATCGATATACATAAAATGCCAATTTTTATATCCATGAGTAATAATATTATGACCTTAAAGAAGTCTGATGAACTTGTGATGGTTATGAATATTGACAGCATCCTCTCATCTTGTACAAAACTTGGATTTTTAGAATAGGGTATTGAAATCTATTGAACAATAATTGAAAATGGATTTTTTTAGATGTTAAAGTTGTGAATAGCTTGACAACCATGTATGCAAAATGTGGAAGCCTAGAAAAGGTAAGGGAATTGTTTGGTTAAATGTGTAATTCATAGGAATCTTCATCTTATTTTTACTTTGATATTTCAAGGTCAAACTTCATTAGCGTTTGCATAAATTATTCCACATAAGTGCACCCCTAAAAAATTCATTGCAAATCATGAGTGGGCTACACTTAAACACTATCTTATAAGACAAATTTCACATTGACAAAAGTAAATAAATATTGGATTTTTTAAAAATTATAGACATGAAAATTACGAAGAATGATACTAAAGGACTCTAACATGTATGATATATTTTGTTTATGCTTCAAAAATCAACCTTAGATAGACATGATGAGTATAGACAAGTTACCTCTAAAGGTTTGTGGAATAAGGTTTTGAATTGGAATATCATATAGTTATAGCTTTAAACCACTCTCCCTTGCAAGGATTATAACCTGCATAATAACATTAATATTTTAAGAACAAATACCTTACTAAATCTATAAAAATGTGTTGTGATAAAAAAACCACTTCAATAACTATTCTTAAATAGTTTTCAAGTCATAAGTCTTTCAAACAACAAATTTGTCATACGCAAAACCTTGGATAGAAATGTGTATATCTCACGATAAGAACTATTTATTCTTTTTTCAAATGTTAAAGTTGTGAATTTCTTAACAACCATGTATGTAAAATGTTGAAGCTTACAAAAGGTGAGGCAATTATTTGGTTAAATTTAGATTTTGGTGGGGTCATTAGTAAGTTTACATTGGGTTGATTATCAAATATTGTAGATGAAATTATAGATAAATACAGGCCTTAACCTATATAAGATTAGGAAAACTAACCTTCTCTATTTTGGGTGACATAAATTACTTAGATATCAATTTTAAATGATAATATGACATAATGAACAACCTCTTCTATATATCCCATGTTTTTTAGTATAAATTTGGTGTTTATACTGACAAATTAGGCACCCCTCGATTAGGCCTACTATGATATAAATTGAAAAATATTGTTTTTATTTTTTTGTATAGGATTATAAATAACATATATGTCTTGCGTATATCTATATTTTATGATGAAACCATAAAGTGTTTCAAATATACATATATTGTTTATGGTATTAGGAAATAAGTGATAACCTTTAATTTTGTTGTAATTACTAATGGTATAAAATTAAACTATTTATAATATGTAGCTATCATTAATGGTCTGAAGAAATTTTTTATGATGATAATGTAGAGAATGTGGTTGTTGAAAGCAATTCTAAAATATTGTGTGACCAAATATTTGGAAGGATTTACATAAGATACGAGAAGCTAACCATACTTCATATCCAAGTAATGGTACTTGTGCAATAATTTTTTTATGTGAATATCAAATATTTATAGGATGTTGGTGATGTGAGATTAATGGCAAGGCAGGGTACACCAAGCATTGGTGGTGTTTCATATAGTGTTAATAGTGGGGTCTCATTAGTTATGCAATTATAAGACACTATGAAAGAGTCTTGTTTTCCATGTACAGAGTCAGAGTTGAGAATAAGCAATCATCAACATACATCATCATTTTCACTATAACCATGACATGTTACTAGTGATGATAGATTAGATATTATGAGATGTCAAACATGTAGCTCTATTCTAGAGTATAGGGGGACTCGGGAGGGCATAAATGTTAGTTTATAGCAATTATTTTTTCATTATTTATGGTATTTTCCTTATATGTGTTATGTGTATCGTATTTGGGTATTCCATGTGGAGTAGGAAGGAGAAAAATATTATATGTAGAATCAATGAAATGAGGGATCTCTCTTGGTAGAGATTTATAACATTGTGAATTTGTAGTCATTATTTTCAAAGAATGAAAGTTTTGTTATGCATTTGAAGGTATATAATTAACCACTTTAGTTCACATGGTGTTAGGAAAATTTTCTAATTTCACATCACTATGAGGCATTTATATCCATATTTTACAAATTTCACAACCTTGAATACCTACAAAGTTGACATTCGAATACCTTGAATAGTTTATTTGTTAGCTTGCTTTACACACAAATTGAATCTTATTTTTGAATTGAATTGATTAGCTTCTACCCCACTCTCTTCTCCTAACTAAAAATTCATTTTAATCATGTATAATCACTAAAAATACCATATAGCTAATAATCCTAATTTTGAATTGAATTGATTAGCTTCTACCCCATTCTCTTTTAATGACTAAAAAACATTTCAATAATGTATAATTGTTAAAATGACCATATAGATAATAGTCTTTATGATAATGTTTCTTCAATTTCATGTCTATGAATAAGAAGTGCATATGTAAAAATTAGGTAGTTTTAATTATAATATTATGATGTTTGTGCAGTGCTTTTCCAATATTTGTAGCATGGTTGATAAAAAAATGCATGTATTGGTTACTACTCAGTGGAAAGGGAGGGATGTTTATATCAAGATAATGTTATTGAGTCTCAACAACAACTTAATAAGGATATATGGTAGGTTAATATAATATTATGCTAGTAAACATTGTGATCGTTACCTTGCCTTAATAGATAGGCTTAGCTTATGTTTTTACTTGCACAAGGAGATTGGTGTTTTTATGGAGGTTGATTCAGAAGTTGTTATTACAGAGATGAAAGGGGAGAAGGATGTTTGAGGAGGTATCTGAGTAAATTACATGGAGATGCCACATTTTTTTATCATTTATTTTATGATATTGGCATTCATTATGGATATGAATGTATCAAACAAGGATCAAGAAAGGAGGAACAAAAGAAAACAAGGGAAATGAGTTCAGCTGAGCTTGACATTCCTATGTTAGAAGACATGCTTGTAGAATAATATTATGATGTTGTGCCTAGTTTTGGAGTGGATGACATTGTCATTTATGTGTACCACTATCCATTTATAAGTATTACACTATTTATGCTCTTTTTTGCAGTCATACTCTTGATTATTTTTAGGGATACAATATAAATTTATAGTCATACTTTCAATTTTTTTTGGGAGGCAATGTAAAAATGGTCGAATGTCGTAAACATTATATTTATATATGTGTTATATATCATTTGAATTAAAACAAAATTATATTTGATTGTTCAAAGATGTGGTCTCTTCATTACCATGTTATTATTTAATAATGATAACATTTGCTTACGATCTACCAATAACTATCATGGCATGCATCCCAATTATGCATCAATGAGTACATGTTATAATGATGTTTATATTATATTTCAAATATGAATATGTAGCATATTCTAACATTTTAAAGTAATCCATATCTGAATAATGTTTAAATAGGTTTAAATAAAATATGTGTTTGAAATTTTTGTATGTGTCAGTAATGCATTGTTATTCATAAATTTTAATTACATGATATGCCATTATCTCCCACCCATTGAGGTAAGCATATGAATAAATATATCACTACAAATTATATTCCTTTGATGCCTCTGAGGTGTTTTGTCATTATTCACAATATACCCTTACCTTATTCACTAGCATACATACCCAAAATCCTTTTGTGTTTCTATGTAGTTCATAGCAAAAACAAATGTACATGACTCGATTGAAATGTGAATTGTAGGGATAAATTTATTGACCTCATAATGTGTCTATACCATAGCCATACGTGTTTTTCATGATCAATCTACATTGCATACTTCATTTTACTATTATAAAGGGGTTAAATATAATAAACACATGGAAACATAGTAGTTCGATTATAAATATAGAAATTAATGGGAATGAGTGTTGTTGTATTGCTTCATTCTGATACATACTAATATAAACTGCATATTAATATATCTAAAACTATAAATTGTATTCCTTTGATTATAGTGAGGTGTTTTTCCATTATTCATAATATACCCTTACTTGATTCACTAGCGTATAGTCCTAAAACCCTTTTGTGCTTCTATGTAGTTTGTAGCAAAAACAAACAACTATAGGGATAAATTTATTGTCTTCATAATTATGTTTGTATCATAACCATACATGTGTGTCATGCTCAATTTACATTGCATACTTCATTTCAGTATTCCAATGGGGGTTAAATGCATCAACACATGGAAACATAGTAGTTCAAATATAGATTTAGAAACTAATGGGAGTGAGTGTTTTCATATTGCCTCATTTTGATACGTATGAATATAAACCACATATGAATAGATATAGCACTATAATTTATATTTCTTTGATGTTTGTGAGATACTTTTCCATTATTCACAATATACCCTTACTTGATTCACTGACATATAGGACCAAAACTCTTTTGTGCTTCTATGTAGTTCTTAGCAAAAATAAATGACTATAAGGATAAATTTACTAACTACATAATTTTATTTGTACCATAGCTATACATATGTGTTGTGTTCAATCTACATTACATACTTCATTTTAGTATTCCAATGGGGTTAAATACAATCACCACATGCAAATGTAATAATCAATTTTAAATCATTGTTTGATGTTGGTCAATGGAAATAGGTGTTAAACACTATTGTACACGTCAGAAATGCATTTTTGTTCATATATTTCAACATTTGATCATTCATAGTGTTTATTTTGTATTGATAAAATAAATGTTTTTGCTAGATGCTAGAATAGATGGTGGACAGGTGGGATGGAATCATGTACCTTCCACTACAAAATGTAAATGATGGTCTATTCAACTATAGCAATATTAAGCGGGAAAATTTTCCTAATAGTATTGAGAAAAATAAGTGGATCCCTTGGCTGGTTGTTGATAGGGTGAACAATTTCATGCAAGGAGAATCAACAAGGAAGTCATTCCATACAAATTTTCATGTCTCCCATCGCAAGAAATAGGCACTTCTACCTAGCAAGTACAATAGGGTCATTGCAACCTTCAAATATGTCATGTAAGTGCCCCTATATTGCAAGTGTGGGTGTATTCATATTTTTTGTGTTCCACTTCTATGTAATTTATGTGTCTTATTTTTAATTTTATTATATTTCACATGTCTAACATTTACATAAAAATATTGGTGTTCATATGGGCCCAAGGATTTTTGAGAATTAGATGCTCTACCAAAGGACATTCTAATAGCACCAAAGATAAGAAAAGGTAGTCAACCAAGCTAAAATCATTTAAGATGTGGCTATCAATGTCATTCTAGCACACATCGAATGGCCAATTGACTTGATGATGTGTTGGTTATATAAAATCACTTAGAACACATTGACAATCAAGGAAATCACTATCATGGCCAAAAATATGAATAGTTCAAGGGGCAAAAATCTTTTTATGCACCATACATCATCCCCTAATTAAATGAATGGGTTCATAAGCTACTATTATTGGGAATGTCTATGGATTCTTACCATATTAAACACTATGATATGGTAAATGAAAAATCAGTGATGTTCAATTCTCAAATAGAGCAGGATGATATCCTTAATAGGGATGATATATACAATAGAGAATGAAAAATAAATGATGTTAAATATTTTTATAGTCCTAATGATGATTAAATTGTTTGAGAATGGGCACTATCAAATCTTGACAAGTGGTTTATCTATCAGGGATACAATGGTGGGGGGATAAACAGGGATGGGAATATTACCTTCATATTGGGCATCCAACTCCCAAAATAATTAGAATGGTTGTTTATATTTAGTAATTCCATATTATTGGAGATGGACTCAACCTTCATCATAAATTCAATGAAGGTATGTTTTCTATGACTGTAACAGTTGTTGGTAATATAGATATTTCTTAACTTGGAATCTCAATTATTTTTTGATATCTACATATAGTTCCAATCATACACATTAATGGTATTTGATTCCTAACATGAAGGAATGACCATTTCCTAAGTCATTATTCCATGTGCATGTATTATAGACATTAGCCAGTGGATGCAAATACTTCCTTAGAGATTACATATGAAACACATAGAGTAGAAACTCAATGCTTCCATGGTGGATGATGATGTTACAAAGATAATATCTATAAGGTGAGTATTTGATATTTTTATGCACAATATGATGTTCATATGTTGAATTTCATACATACTATGGCCAAGCTACATTGTGAAGTCTTATAAAATAATCATGATATGTAAGGAAACATTCAATTGTGAGGTCTATTTTTGTAATTGGCATGTGCATCATTCATGGATAAAGAATTTGATAGTGAAGGTGTGAGAATATGATGTACAATGTGTGATGTTTAATGAACTATGTGACATAATGCATAGTTGCACTGATGAAGACATGGCAAATAATGAATCCAAAAAATTGTAGACAAGTAATGCTCCACATAAGTAAACTTTGCCAAATACTATGAGTAACATTGGATTCACCATGTGGGAATATGGTCAAGATGTTGTCACACCCTTCCACATGTTGTGTAAGAATCAAATTCATCCATATAAAGTTAAAATTCTCATTTGAAGAGGTGTTTATTGAGTAAAATATGCACTTCTACACATCACAGGGTCGATTGGCTAGTTAACCAACTAACCACAATAGTTTATATATACTACTGGTGGCTAAAAATATGCAAGGATAGTGGATTCCACAAGAGCTTCAAACTGGAGAGAGTTAAAAATGTTTCATGGGTTAGGTCTTTACATATTCCAGACAATCATGTCACATTTCACAATAGCAATCCTCATATGGCATAGGTGCAGAGTCAAATAGATGAGACATTGTATTATCATGTCTACACTACAATGTCTTCTATGTTGATGTGAAATTGATCATTTTCACTCCAAGGATACACTTTCAAACACGTGATTAAGGTGTAACTATTGAGAGCTTATATAATATAGGTGGTTGTACATCACATGGAGGAAAGTGGTTGTGATTGCATCAACTACATTTATATACAACATAATATAAGGCTTATTTCCACTTGAAGGTGTTTTTTTTACATTTTTTAGAAAATCTCAATTTCATGGATAACATTTCAAATGCACAATGCATAAATAGTACAAAAGAAGATGTTGTTTAACTGATATCAGGTATTGATATCAAATGTTTGAATTGTGAATATGAAGTTGAACCATGTGTGAATATTCAAGCATCAAATCGGTCTCATGTAGGTGAATTAATAGATTTGATAGATAATACTAAAAAAGTAATCAAGGGATGTTGATAATGTAATAAATGTCTATTTTTGTACTTATTTTGGTTTATATTTATTGACATTTGTAACAAGATATGTTTCATTATTTGAATATATCACTGTTACTGATAAAGCTGACATAATCAATTCCTTGATATGTGAACCATGATAAATTTTTGAAAAGTGTATCACAACTGATTACACAATTGAAATGTTTTCATTATTCAAAACCTATACGTATGATGTTTTCAATAAGGTCAAAACAAGTCGATATCAAGATCACAACACCTATGAACCATCCATTCCAAAAATTTCATGATGGTTATGGCACCTCCCTTTGTAGAGAGAGGCTTCATAGAAATAATGAATAGAAGAAGACACAATATCATGTCACATGAGAGAACTCTTTTTCCAAAAGCCTCCTCTAAAGAATCAAAAATGAGAAGTTTAGAATGAAGATCTTAATAGGGCATCAAATTGAGATATAGACAGATGGAAATGATACAATGTGGCTTCATCAGCCACTTTTGTCAGTTTTAGTGATAATTCTTTGCATGGTTGTACATCTTGTATATGATACACTCCATATTTCAATGTCATATACATTTTATCATATACTACAGAAGTCATATTTTGAATTGTAGCCAGCCAACTCATTTTACTTTTAGTTTTTTGTGGACATATGCTACAGCATTTCATGTGAAAATTAAATTAACATAAATGAAAATACAATTTTGATAATCAATTATGTTAGATTTTTCAAATATGATAATGCTCCTTATTATTTTAAACAACTTCTATGAATAAAATGCTTACAAATGTTACACAACTTTATCATTTTCAAGTCGATTTATTTTTATTCTTTGAACTTGATGATGTAACCTTCTCTCATATTATTTTTATGTTGGGATATTATGATAATATTACATGTTTCAATCACTATCCTGGGATACACCCTTGATTACTTGCTTAGTTTAACTTCGAAAACAATTCTAGATCTCTTAATCCTTCAACAAAAGAATGTCTTCTAATACTGGCCTTGAGATACTAATGAATTTATCTTGATATCTATCTTTATATTATTCACACTCTAAATTTTGATTAAGCAAATTCTAACTAGACTTCTTTAAGCAATATGTCCTTTATTATGCTTAATAGGCCTATAATCTTGAAATACATATATTATTTATCATGGATCATTCCTCTTTCTATATTTTCATGGATGATAATTATTAGGAAAAAATGATGTCCATTTCTATCTATCTTCAAATAACATATATTCCATTCAAACTTCCATATTCTATCTCTTCTTTATCATAAGATTCTTTGTATTCTAGGTAGAAGACAACTTCAATGTCCCTAAATAGAGGATTCTCTCTTTTGACTATAAAATACCTTTTAAAAAGGTCCTTTTATCTAACACAAACAAATTCACATTATCAAATAAGTTTATAAGGATCTTATCAATGTTCCTAAATCAAACTTCTTATACCATGAAGAATCCCGACCCCAAAATTTAGATGTCAACAAATCTACCTTTATAAGCGTATTAGGCCTAATTCTACCATTTTGAGGACTTGAAACAAATTTCAATCTAACCTTGTTATCTTCACTTGAATAACTTCACAATACATGTATGCCACCCCATATAGTGATGTTAGGCCTTTTAAAATTTAAGACATCAATTATCCCATATAATTGACAACAAGTTGCCCTTTATTCTTACTCTACTACAGTGTTTTGTATAGGCTTGTTTTTTATTAAAAGATGTTATTATTCTTAAAATATAACCCAATGGTTTATTAATAATATCATGGATATTATATATCAATTATAATGATGATAAACCATTGATTTTATTTGTTTCTTTAAAAGAACAATCTCAATAGCAATTTTTACCCTTTAGGCCTGTGCAAGCCTACTCCACCTTTTCTAATATATCTTGATTCAACAAACTCAAAAAATGAATTGTAGTACCTATTCAATTTTTCTATAGTTATCTTAAACCTTTAAATAGGTTTTGGAAATAAATAGCAAGTAAAATAATCAATTTTTTCACCTTTTCAAGCTTACTTGGTGACAACCTATACGTGGGACATAACTCAGTCAATCATATCTCATTCCACATAGCCTATTTCAATATTATAACACTTACATTATCTTGTAAATTTATTCTAATACCTTATCCCAATTTTTTAAGGAATTTTATTGCTTTAAAATGAATTTGTGACTTAATTTATGCTTTAAACCTTGATTTAGGGTTTCTTAAAAAATCCTAAGCCTAAGAGCTTCTTAACGATGGTTCATGAAGCTTAAAAAATTTATACATTTTATAATACCCATATAATGATATTAATAACCCTCTTAACCTTTAAAATTATTATACCAAGTTTATGCACACTTTTTCATGTGTTTCTAGTGGCTACATGACTATAAATACACAAAAAATAGTGTATTTGAAGGTTTTATCCACTTGGACTTTAAATCAAGTGTTACTATACCTAAAATTTAGTTTGATACTATATATATAGGTAATAAAAAAATTAAAACAATAAATATAACCTCCATATCTCCTTTGGTTTTAGAAAAAGTAAGTTTTTTTATGCTCATAACTTTGTTTACAGTGATAGATTGTCATAAACATCCTTTATCATGTCTTATCAGTTAGATATCATTTTAGAATCAATTGAAACATGTGAAATAAGGACTAAAAAATTATTATCAAGTAATTTTTATTCATATATCATACCTTCAATGTTAACAAACTTCATTTATTAATCTCTTTACATAGTTCTATTTACAAAATGCATCTCTTTATAGTAAAATGTCTTAATTAAGGTTTGGTTTAACAAATCACTCAACTAGTCTTTATGATGATAATCTCACACTTCTAAAATACTATCCCAAGATATACCCTTCATAATTTCTTAGTTTACTATTCAATAAACACTTATAGGTCTTTTAATGATTGTAACAAAAGAGTATGTATTATATTGGTCTTGAATGACCAATGAACTTTAATCTCTATCTTTGAATCGTTAATGATTAACAACTAATCAATTTAAAATCTTTATGGACCCCTATTATAATTATTTTTTATATCAGGATTATAGCCTTTTATACTAGGTTTGCAATCTTGAAATAAGTCTTATTGTTCTCTAAAGAACCAAACTCCATTTTCTTGCTTTTTCTTGTTCTTATCCTCTATTAACATGTTCTAAAAATACCTTATAAGTATTTGACCAATCAATAGTGGATTAAGATCTCAAATTCAAGGTTATTACTATAATACCCTTTTATAAGTTCAAGATACCAATACCTTGTATTTTTTTGACCTTGAATCCCATTCATCATCTTGTTCTTTCTCCATGGATACTCTGGATTCCATAAGTTGATGCTAAGAGAATCTACTTTCTTCAATATTCAAATGCTCTATCTGAAAACCTATAATTTATTTCAAAACTATTACTTACATATAGTTCAAGATAACTCTTAACCTTATTCTTTATTCATTCACCTTTCCAACTCAATAAAACACCTAGAAATAATGATAAAGAGTCTTTGAATGTTTGCACAAGCTCAAATCATCAGGTGGGTCATCAAATGACCAAGAAACTCATTCCAATCTTAATCTCTACTACAAGGTTGTATGTAAGTTTTTTTACTCTTTATAAAGAGGTTTAGTCTTAGTTTCCACTCTATAACCTATTGAATGGCCTCCTCAAATATTATATATTATATAATATGATGAGAAACCAATGATTTTATTTGTTTTCAAAAGTAGTCTTAATAGCAACGCATGTTCTTTAGGTTTGTGCAGGATTCATTATACCTTGTTGAGGAACTTCAAGTTTTTTTATTTACCAAGGCTTAAATAATGGTCACTTCATCATTAAGACTCTGTTACACCTTCATAAAATTAAGTTTATAGCATTTGAGGGACTCTTAATGAAGATATAACTTAGAAACTTCTTATAAACTTTATTTTTCTATGTAATCAACAACATAATCTATCATATATTGTCTTTTAGGGAGTATTTTTCTATTGAGGACACCTTTATTGCCTTATAAAAACTTTTTACCAAATCTATAGAAATTTTGAGTCCCAAACTATAAATACAAATCAATTTAAAATTCTTTTCTCTACCCTTCTTGATAATCATCTACAGGCAGACCACACTGTTGGCCATAAATGAAGTTATAGATCCTCCAATCATACAAAAAAACTTGACTCATTTTTAGAACACTTCTAGTAACTATTTCCATAATTTTAATTGATTTCACAAGTTTATTTAGAAGATAAAGGGCTTTTACTCATTCCTAGGGTTTCACAATTTGTTCCTAACTCGAGAGCTTCTTAGTCATCATTCATAAAATATAAAGGATCTCTAAACTTATTAACACTTGTAAAAATATATTAAATAACTAATTCAACCTTTTCAAACCTTGAATTGGACTCATGCATTATATTACATATATTTCAAACAACTATACATAATTAAAATGCACATAACATAAGGTATTTGAAGGTTTTATCCACTTGTATATTATGATGCTCCTGCATCACTTTATCCCTAACATATGATGAAACTAAATTATATTTTTTTATGAAATTGATTTGATAGATAGTTTCTATAGAAACACATCCTAATTTTGGAAGTCATCACTAAATTTTTTCTCTATTGGATGGTAGGCATGTTCTTATTATAGGTTTTCCTTATGGAGAGAGGGATAGAAACAAGAGAGGAATTCCACTTCTACATGTGGAAGAAGACATATATTCTTAACATGGTCACCATTGAATAGAATATAATAAGAAATGACTCATATGTGGTGGCTAGTACCTTTAATTAGTGAGGTCTTGCATGTGCAGCTAACTTTGTAAAACCTAATGGTATGAGATGGTTGAATGTTCTATTGCATTACATTACTAACTATCCAACATACCATGTACCATTTGCAATGTTTGACTTTTTCACATTGATAGAAAGTCATGGAGTGGATTTTGTCATGTAATGGTCTTACAAATGGTTGAAGGAGGATGTAGCATTGCCTAACATGTGGAACACTCCTAGATCTATATCACCTTACATAAGGCCATACCTATAAAAATGCATGCCTACCAAAATATCCAACAATATTGATGTTAGTGTACACCCTAATCAGGTGATAAATATTTTCATCAAAATGAATATTTAATTCAAGGTACAATTCAAATTGTTTAGTGTTCTAAATCACCATTATGATGCATCATAGATGTGTCTTGCTCAGCCCATCAAAGCATTATGGAAATGGTTCACAATTTCCAATGATGTTGAGTTCCCACTTATCCATCTAGGAAAAACTATTCTATAGAACTCCACTTTTATAATTCATACACCTGTCAAAGATTGTGATAGTGATGAGATTACTCTTTATTAAGTGACTTTGAGGACATGAACAATGATTGGGATATGGTCATGGAACTTATTTTGGCAGCACCTATTTTTTCATAGTTTAAGAGAGTATCATATCTATAAAATTTACATAAATTATGAATAGTATCTCCAAAATATTGAATCCTATGATGTTTATTTTGTATCTTACATATGATTTCATCTTTTATGAATATTAAGATCATTCTAGTTTGTGCATATTTGGAACTACATATTTTAAGGTTCTTTCTTTGTAACAAGCTTATTAAAAGTTCTTTAATTGATCTTCATTCTCTTTAATATGAAAATTTATGGTGTTTTATGATGTGTGTAATAATATTGAGGTATATAAGAGTGAAATACATGGTTGTGGTTATGCAGTCTTGAAAAGAAGAAAATTCTATATACCTTTTGTAATATGATGTTTGTAAGGTGGATGATAGGGATAAAGGGATAAGCACACATCTTTATGCAATTGAAAACAACTTTTGACTATGAATAATCTCAACCCAAATTTAATATTTGATATTATAAAACTATTATTTCATGTGCATAATTGATCTGTCATATTTAATAGAGTTTATCAAATGAATAAAATAAAAAATTGGTAAGCATTGTTTTTAAATTATCAAGATAGTTTAGAAATTTTAAGTTTTTTTTTTTTGAAAGTTATGTTTTTAAGGTTTTTGGGTGATTGGTCTCCACCATGCATATATTTTCATTACTACCCACCATATATACTCATGGTATTGATATCATTTATGAGGTTTATCTATAATGTACAGATACTTAGTGATTTATATCCTATGTTCTTCCCATCACACCATGTGGTGTTTGATGTCAAATTATACTAAATCTACTCACATATGTGCTCAGTTGTATATCTTTGTACATTCCTTCAAGCCATTATCATTTAAACTTGTGTATCTAACTATGTGGGTAGTATTTTCATCCATCACCTGTAGCAACTCTAACAACTTCCATTTTTGTACATAATTATCAACTTGCCTTCATGAAAATTCTTATATTCATATTCAAGTATTACGTAATCTCGGTGTGTAAATTTTTTCATTGGTAGAGTAGTGTCATGTTATTTGAACACCATATAATGTACATACCTAATTGTCAAATTTTATGTATCTTACCAGCAACAATCATCAAGTTAGATTTGTGAAGACATCCACCCATGCATTAAATCCTTGTAAACTACCAATTTGGATCTTTAAAATACTCTATAAAACTTTTACATGTAAAATATACACTTTGAAAACATGCAAATAATATATTAAGGTTACAAAACTGACCAAGAATTTGCACTTTGCACTAACTCTACTATAGAATTTTGTATAGGCCTGATTTGTGCTTGAAAAGGTATTATTCTATTTGAATTAATTTAATATATTCTTCAAGACTTTCTAAATATTTTTTTAGACTATCTCTAAAGATGAGAAACCAATTTCCTTTATTGGTTTCTTAAGAATTGGACTTCAATGGCAACTCTGCTCTTTAGGTGCAAATGGCCTAATTTACTTACTGTGAAATATGTAAGCTTTATTCAATTGTCAATTGATTTGAATCACTTCACTAAAGTATTTAAAAATGGTATGTCAATTATGATAAACTTTCACATGAGGTTTAGATCCAAATTTCAAGGCCGACATATTCAACTTCCACTTTTTAGACCTTTTTCAATGACTACATGCACATTTAAAAAAGCATAGTCAGTTATAAAATGATAAACAAGTTTGAAGGATTTTGATATGTTTTAAGGTTCATGTTATTTGTTTTAAGGATACTAGGGTTCAAATAACTTATATAAAGGTATAATTAACGATACATGAGCATCATTCCATCAATGTAAAAATTTTGTAAATAGTATGTTAAATGAGCTAAAGAACCAAGTTAAGTAGGTGTAGAAACAATGTCATTCTTAATTATGCAATGGTGAAGGGTATTATAGGTTTAAATAGATTAAGGAGACTTTAATTTATTACTTAAATTTTTATAATTAGTTATATCCTTGTTATTCATGTTTCTATTCTATTAGTAAGATTTTCCCTCCAAAACTTTTATTTAAATATTCAAATTGTAATTTGAAAACCTACAAGACCTTGTGGCCAACTATAAGGGGTGTGAACCTCTTATAAGGGTCCTATCAGGTTATTAAATGTTATTTATCTCCATGTAAATATTAAATTCCACCTCATCACCTGTTTAGAAGATGACTCTACGTTGGAGAAGATAAAATTTGGCAAACGCTAAGTTGGGAGGCAATTGGTTGAGAAAGATTTGGTCTTTTAGCCTATCCCCAACCTATGTTGATAAATAGTATGAAACTAACCTTTCAAGGAGGAGATATTAAAAGTTACAAAAATCATAAAAGGAAAATAAATTCATGACTGGAATGAGTTGATAGTCTATCAGGATAGTGTGACACTCAGATCATGTAAAAATAGGGATACCAATCTTTTTACGTCAACAAACGTTTCCTCGCGATCTTATTTTGATGTCAATAATTAGAGAAAACCTGTAATAGTAGGTAGGGGCCAAATGGCTACAGCTTCACTATTATCACTTAGATATTTTTACAAACACTTGTTTGAATTTTTGATTCTCAAGATCCTTCAAGAAGGGAAAGAGAAGAGCATACTCTTTAAACAAGGCTACTAGACTTATAATAAAGATTAGAAATTTTTTGATGATCAACTCTATGGAGGAGAGGCTTATTTATGGCATTTAGGAGGTCTTACTTGGAATCTTTGCCAAGGTGGTGTCAAGTCCCATCATGATTTACAGCGTAAAATTTATTCTACAAGGAAATGTTTTTGGATGCACTGGATGAGGACGTCTGGCTTGGTGGGTCCAACATTGCTTCCACTTCAGTCAGTAAGTCATCTTCACTAATCAGATTGAAAAGACATCTTAGGTGGAAGGTACTAGAAAGATGGTAGTTCTGGGGTCTAGCTTCACATGTGTGATGGTGAGGAGTGATGTAGAAATAAGATTCCCACTCCAGATATCTTTTGATGATAGTATGTACGATAGTGTCTTGATCATGGTTCTCCTCTTCATGAATACAATGTGGGCCATGCCTAGCAACCCATCGGTAGAGATGTTCATTGTGTGGAGAACAAATCTTGATCAACCATGTCCATAAAGGATGCTTTAAGAGTTTAGTGAATTGATGAAATAGGAATTCACTGTTTAGTCTTTCAATGTAGATGACTCTAGAGTTTTGATGGTGATTTTCCTAGATTGTGGTTACTGAAGACATTTATAGATCTTGACCTGCTGCATAAGAAATCCTTGTGTATCTTGGATGCAACCCTTCACATAGGATTTGTTCCTAAACAAGGATGTTCATGGATGTAAATCTCTGATTATAGATTATGGTTAAATTGAAACTAGGAATGGGTTGATGCATGAGAGTAGTAGAAGGACTTCTACTTAGCCAATTTGCTATTACATTATCAGTACCTTTTTTATGTTTTACTAAAAAATTGAACTGCTTAAAGAAAGCTTGTCATCTAATATATTTACCATGACCATTCTTCCAACCATGATCATTTTATTTAAAGGTCAAAAATCTAGTACAGTCGGTAATTAAAATGAAATGAGGTAGATGGAGAAATTTTAAAATGAAATTCTCAAGACATTTCTTTATAGCATAGATTTCTTTATCAGAAGAAATCCATTTTAATACATCGGTACTAAAAACTCCACTAGATAATTCACAAATGAATTCTTTATTGTTATGTACACAAACAAGTACTCCTCCCCATGCAACATTGGAGGCATCAGTATAAACCTTCATCTAATCAGATTTTGGGATATGCAGTTCTGGAAGTAGAGCTATCATAGATTTAATCTTTCAAATTGTGGTTGTATGCTCATCTTTCCAATAGAAAGCTTTCTTCTTCTAGAGAAGTTCTTGGAGTATGCATCTATCTTCACCAAAGTTAGGATAAAATATATTAAGATAATTTAATAATCCCAAAAAGGCTTGAAGCTTAGACTTATCTAGATTCTCTGGAAAATTGATGACCTTTTCTTTTATATGCGGCTAAACTTGTAGTTTAGAATCTTGAATCACCATTCCAAGAAAGTGACATTCAGTTTTGCATAACTGAATCTTTGTCTTTGAAAGTACAATTCCTGCATCTTAAGCCAGCTAAAATAATTTGGAGAGATGAGTAAAATGGTCAGTAAGAGAATCACTAAAAATTAGTATATCATCTATGTATACACACAGAAAGTTAGAAGTGACTTAGAATATTTTATCCATATGGGCCTAGTAGAATGCAGGGGCATTCATCAAGCTGAAAGGCATCACTATCCACTAGAAATGGCCAAAAGGGCAGTTGAATGCTATCTTTTCCTTGTCAGCTTCTTTGACTCTGATTTGATAAAAGTTGGATTTACAATCGAATTGGGAGAAGTATTTACACATTGCTACCTTCTCCAACAAATAGCTTTTATCTGGAATTGGATATGGAAATGGTTGAGTAATGGCATTCAATGGTCTATAATTGATGACCATTCTTTTCTTTCCTCTCTTCTGCTTAGAATGTTTATTAACCATAAATGCATAATAGCAGTAAGGAGAAGTTGATTTCTCAATAAAACCATTATTTTCCAGTTCTTTGATCTAGAGTTCCATATCGTTATAATCATGTGCTGGTATTGGGATTTTCTTCCCAATTTTCATATGTTTACCTTTGATGATTTTGATATCCATCTCAGGCATAGATTTTAACCAAAATTGCTTAGGGTTATCAGAATAGATAGTGGTCTTGATCTTTTCACCTATGGCTTGAATTTCAACAGGGATTATTAGGTCAGGTATTTGAGTCATTAAACTAGGAAATTGTTCAGTGGCATATATGAGGTGAGGAATCCTAAGCCTTTCATTATCTATAGTAAACATAATACTCTTTGTGGTAGAACCATAAGATGAGTAACTGTCTATAAAGGCACTGCCTAGTAAGATATCTACATGCATTCTATCTAATGCAAAAAAGTCAACATGGAATATTTTGTCTTGTATCTTAAGGGTCTATTGATGTTTATACTTATTACAGATGAAACTATTCCCGTGGACATCTAGGCTCTTATAAGCCATTATATCATCCAATGTCTTCCAATCATGGATGAGTTGTGATTTAGCAAAAGAGAGAGAAGCTCCTGTGTTAATTTGGGCATATACAAGTTTGCTATTGATTTCTAATGTTATAAACTAGGCAAATTTTCCATTAATCAGCTGTGTTAAATAGGGTGGTTGTAGAATTTATAAGGGAAGAATGCTAGTACATACCAATTTTTGTCTCCCTAGATCTTGAACAATAGATTGTCAAGGTAGATGTCTTCTGCTTCTTCTTCTTGGAGATTACTGCATTCACTGGGGCAATAATCTTGATCAGAGTAGAAATAACTTTCTACTTCTTCATCCTTTTCTTCATTTTCTATGGGAAAAAATATATCCCACTGTGGCTCTATCTTTGGTGCTGGTATTTCTCTTGGAGAGTCAGTGCTGGTGAACTTGTTCTTGATCCAAGAGGCACTAGGCTTGAAATAGCTCTAGAATTGCAAAGGAGGATGTTGAGGCCTTTGTAATGTTGGAGGTATTCATGGCATTGAGGGTTGTCTCCCTCTAGTTGATCCTTCTCCTCTAGAATATCCTCTAGTCTATGGTCTTGTATCTCATTCTCGAATTTCATGGTGATGACGAGACCAAGTGTTGTGTGCTTCAT
The DNA here is from genome assembly GCA_037957365.1 of Torreya grandis. Lineage (NCBI taxonomy): Eukaryota > Viridiplantae > Streptophyta > Pinopsida > Cupressales > Taxaceae > Torreya > Torreya grandis. The sequence continues at coordinate 4,175,228 of JARHVA010000458.1, forward strand.
ATGGTATATATGAACTATCATGGTGTCGGGGTCAATACCATGGATGTTGCATGTTGGTTAGCAGTTGTTCTAAGTCATCGACTAATGACTTGAGAGCATCTGCATCATCATTGTCTTCTAAATCATCTTTAGGGAAATCATCTAGAATTAGTTCATAGATGTCATCCTATAGGTAGAGATGTTCATTAGAATCAACAATATCCCACCATGCTGCTGTGTTGGAGGTGAAAATGGATTTAACAGTAGGGTTTTTACAGTGACAATGGGGAGCAATATGGCCAGGTTTGTGGCAAATGTAACAAATGGGCTATTTGGACGGAGGATGAGTAGTACGATGCTTCTTGAGGAAATGTTGAGGAGGATCATATGAATGCTTGTGAGGAAAGGAGTGGCGCTTAAAAGACAGGCATTTGTGGTGCTACTTCTACTATTTGCGAGGTTGTACGAATGGCCGACAGTTAAATGGGGTTGTTTCAGGAAAGGCTGGATCAATTTGGGATACTTGATGCTTGGTGATCTTTTGAATTGATTTAGTCTTGGAGATTAAACTCATTGCTTGTTGTTTAGCAAAATCTATCACATCAGAGAGAGAGATCTTCAATTGTTAGACCGTTAAGATCAATATAAGCAATAACTCTATCGATAAGATTATACAGTAAAGCATGCAAAAAATTGATCTTAATCTCTGTGGATGAAAAGTTCTTACTTTCATATGTCAATTCTCTGAACTTTTTTGCAAAAGCATCGAATTGTTTTAAATCACAAAGCTCCATTTTTAAAAGCCATTTTTTCAATTCTAGTTCTTGATTTGAGACTGGAGGAGCAAATTCATTAATCAATAAATTAAATAAAGTAGCAAGAGGATCAGGCTGATTAAGGACTCTTTCATATTGTTTTGCTTCGGTCATGGAATCCCACCATTGATTTACAATTCCTCAAAATAATTTTGAAGCAAAATTGGTAGTACCTACTGGATCTAGATGAGAATTGATGGTAATGACTCTCATAGAGTTGCACCATGTAGAAATCTCATTTAATGGATTCAAGAGATCATCTATATTGAGGTACCAAGGCTATAATTGGACATGTGTCATTTGCATAAGAGTAGTATTAGGGTGCTTTTTGCTGGGCTTAAAGTTGGGACCAAGATCTAATCTATAGGTTAATTGGCTAGCAGCAGATTCTGCCTGTTGATCCTATTTAGAAAGCCATTCAAGACTTTCATCCAAAGCTACTAACTTAGAATCAATGGAAGACAATTGGATTTTTATATTTATACAGAGGGCATTAGTATTGTCTTCAAGAATTGTAAGTTTATCTAGACTATTTCGGATGTATATTACATCTCTACAGAGATCAAGACTGGATATTTGACAGGCATGATTGAAACTAACTTGATGACGATCACACAATGCTAAATATATAACAGGTTTTATATTTCCAAGAATCAAGGGAGTTATGTGGACTCGTATAAGACCAAAATGGAAAAATTTTACATCTTCATGTGCCCTGATATAATTTATTTCAGGTTCAGGTAATAAGGATAATAAATTTTTTTGGACGTTTCTATTAGGCTTATAACTAAGAGTCAGTTCTATTGATTTGATTCTAGGCTTTACAAAAGATAGATAAGTAGAATTATAAACAAACTTAGACTTTAAAAGCTCATATTTCTTATAGACATGTGAAGCTTTAATAGCTGGAGGTTTGTATAGGCTATTTTCCTTTTCTAGGTTTTCTATAGTGATTTCAATATCTGGACAATCAGATAATTGTTCAGGTATGAATGGAGGAAGTTCATATGTTCCTTTAAGCTCAGATTCATTTATGATTTCTACTGTAGAGGTTGTCTGGGTTTTACCAAATTCCATTGCGAAGAGATTGAGTTCTGGTAAGCAAGAAAAATTTTGGGAAGAGAAACAGGGGTGCAGAGTAAAAAGAGCCTATGACAATATGATAATGGCTAGGGACTCAATGCAATAACTTTTATTAAAGAATTTTTAGAGCAAAGTAACTCAAAATTCGAAACAATAAATTCTTACAGATACTCTCTAGTAAGTATGTTATGGCTCTGATACCATCTTTTTACGTCAACAGATGCTTCCTCATGATCTTCTGATGTCAATAATTAGAGAAAACCTATGATAGTAGGCAAGGTCCAAATGGCTATGGCTTCACTATTATCACTCAAATATTATTACAAACACTTGTTTGAATTTCTGATTCTCATGATCCTTCAAGAAGGGCAAGAGAAGAGCATACTCTTTAAACAAGGGTATATGTATAAAAAAGTGTGGTTTATTATGAATATAAGGAGATTTATTGATTAAATTTTTGTATTAATATGATTATTATGTTATTTAATGAGATTAAATTCAATTTAAATTGGTTTTTCACTCATTTTGAAGTTTGTGTAGCTAAAAATCTTCTTAAACCCTTGTTCCTACTCAAAATCACACATACAGAGGCCTTGTTTCACATAGAAATATTTATATGAATCATAGTTTGATATTAGAGAGGTTAGAGGATTTTTTTTAGGTTAAATTATAGGTTGATCAAAAAAATTATATCCTTTATGAACAATCAATCTGAAGCTCTCAACTTCTATAACACAACCAAACCCTAACACAAGGGTTTCGATACAAAAAAACCTCTAAATTAAAAAATAATAGATCAAACTCATTAAAATATTTAGTGAAGTTTCAAAATAATTTTTATAACTTGTTTTAATTTTTTTCAATTCAAAACTCGCCTTGTGGTTCTTTTTATAGAGGATTGTGTTATGTGTTTCCTATATGTTATTACCAAAAAGGACTAAGAAAGTGAAAGTTGGTTGTGTAGACTTCTTGTTGGGTTAATAACTCATAATGAAGGTTTATTATCATTGGATTTAATTTTAAAAAAAATTATAAGTGATCTAAGCCATAGAATACTATATTGAGGCAAAGTCCTTTAAAGAAGTCAAATTAGGTCAGAACAGGCCTAAAAAAACAAAGTCATTGTTGAGGTTGATTCTGTGAGAAACCAATAGACAGAATTGGTTTCTCACTACTAATGTGGTTTATAATAATTATATAAGGTAATTAATTATTCATATAGTTTATTTTAGTGTATTTACACTCTTTCAAGATAAAGTGAGCCTATTCCTAGTTTTGTAGCAGATTTGAAGGCCAATCCAAGTTTCTTATTACATAATGATATGGTGGATGTTTGAACTTGTGTAAGACCATTATAAGTCCATTATAAATGTTTTTATGTATCTAAATTTTCCTTGACAAAAATATTACTTTCATCTTGAAATAAGTATGATTGTATGCATGACTGTTATAGGTGTTCATCTTGGAATGTGTTACTTGGGAGTTGAAGTCTTGATCCTATACAAAAGTGTATATGTTGTGGTTTAGAAATTTATACTTGTTAAAGGATAAATTTTTCACCTTGAATATTATTTTTAGACCTTAAAATTTATAACTAGATCTAATAGGCCTATTTGTAAACTAGTTGTCATTTGAGTTGAAATGTTGAATTGCCTCATGACTAAAGAAGTTTAAATGAAAAATAGAGAGAAGACTCTCATAGAATTGTGTTCAAAAAGTTATAATGTGTATTTGAGTGCTTATGAGATTGAATAACAGGTCTTGTTCAAGAGTATATCATAATATTGAAAGTGATAACTTTGTTTAAAGGCATTGAAAATGACGTTTGATCTGAATATAGAAGTTTAAAAGACATTCTTGTAACAAATCAAGAGATAGTACTATTATTTAAAAAGAGTTTTGTGATAATCAAAATCATACAAGAGATTAATTTTGAAAAAAATTAAGAATATTTGTTGAATAAATAAGTGGAACACTTACGATGACATCAATTAATCTATGTACTTGTCATAAACACTTGTACTAATCTATTTTGCCTTAGAAAGACCTAGCTATGTAGGGGGAGTGAAGGATTAGTCTTGTCTAAAGATAATGTATGGAAGTTGAGAGAGTGTAATGATAAAAAAAAATCTTGTTCAAGTTTAGGATATTGGTTATATGACGATGGATTCTAACAATATCATCATGGGACAAGATAGAGGCAAGGAGATGTCAAAAAGGATCAATTTCTCCATTATTGAGGTTAGACTATTGTCATAACACATATTATGAATTATGTAATGACTTTTTGAATGTAATTATGAATAAAATTTGATTTTTTTTGTGTTTATATGTGTTCATATACTTTACAAATTTTAATCTTGGGTTTTTATTGTAATTTGATCTCATGTAGTCAAGGTTTAGCCCTGTTGGTTTAAGAAAATCCTTTTTTTCTATACACAATCAGCAAAATGGAAGATTTTGGACATGCTTTTTGATGATCTAAGCTTGTAAACCATTAAAATGAGAAAGGATAAGGCATTTTTCATGTTTTGAAATAGGTAATAGGTCTTCAAAGACTTTTAATTCAAATATTTGTCTTTTTCTTTGTTATCGGGTTCTAAAACATGGCTTAAACCCTAACACAAGTGTTTTCACACAAATAATGCTCTAATTTTGTAACCAACCACTCAAAATCTTTGAAATTTTGTGATTAGATTCTCTAAGATCTTATCTACACATTTTAGTTGATTTAAGTCTTTTGGGTGTCTTCAAACATCCATAAATACTGAGTGTGTTCCTCAGACCTATTGAAACAAGAAAGTTAGGGTTTTAGAAGAACAACTTGAACATCTCTTAGGGTAGTGAAGAAAAACTCATGAAAATTAAACCAAATGTGTTATAAGGGTGTCTTAATATCATATATTTGTTTTCATCCCTTGAAATGTCTTTGTGAATCAATCACATGTGACTATATACTATCAAACCCTGTATGAGGCCTAAAATTGAGTTATTATGATAAAATCTTATCAACTCATGAGTGTTTGAGTACCAAATAGGCATGGAGATCATATGGATCCTCATAGATAAAACAATAGTCATAATCCCTGATAGCTAAAAAAATTGTTCCTTATAAGAATGTTTTAGAATGTAATAATTTAGCACCAATATCTCCCTGATATTATATAAACAATAAAAATCATCTATATATGCAATTACTGAGAGGTCTATATATTTAATTTTAAGCAATGGATGTAATAATTTAAAAAAATATGTGATTCTAAAAAATATTGTTCCACTTCAAATTGAAGCATAAGGCACTCAACAATATGATACGAATAAAATAGAGACTATAAATTCCAAACTGGATATGACTGGATATGTTTTATAAACATAGAAATTTTGATTCTTTATTTTGTGATAAATTTTTGTATATTTATAATAGATTTTAGTAGTAACCAATAGATATATATATATATATCATAGATTAATAGTATTTCATTTTGCCTTCAACATTGTTATAATGATTGAATGTATAAGGATATAATAATTGAATATAGATTTTTCATAAGTAGTTGCATAGATTTTTTTATGATTACTTTTACTTAGCCCAGGTATTTTCACTTATCCCATGAGCTTGAGCAAACCTGATCTTATACTCTGCCCTCAAAAGCTATAGCTCATGTTCATATGTGGAAATTGTTCCTTCCGACTTAATTTGTGTGGCCTTGGTGATATCACCCTTAAAATCATAGAGTGTTTTTGTGTATGCATTTATAGCTTCTATATTGAGATATTTTTTGTGAATCTCCATCTTCTTACCCCTTAATGTAAAAAGTGCATCATACAAATCTTCAACCACTTTATTCTTATTATCTAGTGTGGTTTCCATATTTGTAATGCTTTTCCTTGTGCTTTCAAGAAGCTCAGATAATAACATGTTTTCCCTTTTTAAAGATTCCTCTTTTAGGAATACCAGTGATAGCTTCAAAAGGATATGATCCTCTAGTAACAACAATCCTCACACCTCATCCATGCAATAAGTTCATACATATCCTTGGGCATTCAGGCAACTTCATTTTCATCTTCATCTATTGGATCATTTACAAAATTACATAGTTAAGTCACTAAAAATAGTTAATAAAATTTAAAACCACATAACAGACTACAAAAAATGATATGAAGTATGGAATACAACATGATAGTAACAAACTTTTCATTGGGGTATGTTGTCAATGGTTCATTAAAGAACATAAATTTTATGAAACTTTGTTATGCAAAATTATTTATTTTTTACTTATGGTTATGCCATCATTCAGTTAGCTTGAAATATTAAATTTTATAGAAACAAGGGAACCACATATGACCCAAACAGTAAAGAATAATTTATCCCCATAAATAATTTATCATGTGTAGTTACATAAATTGATGAACATTGCATATATAAGACATCATTTTAGTAATATTGATGGACATTTCAGTGTTATTCCTAACTTGACATATATGTTCCTTATGATAGCATGGTTCTCCATTTCTACTTTTAAATTTTGTAGGTCCAATACTAAACCCTAACATAGGGCTATAAGATGTCCAAAATATTTATGAACATAAAAAGGTAACATGGAACACCATGAATTTGTATCTTCAGCATGCTCTCTATGATCTTTGAAAGTTTTTCTTTCCTTGTCATCCTTCCTCTTCCTCAAAGCATGGTCCATAAGTATTTACCAATCAATCAAGTGTTATGTGGGCACCCTACATCAATGTATTTGTAAAATGAGATATGTGGAGGCAAAAGAGAGAAATCACACACTAAATGTTATATTGAACTCCATCCAACCATGGTAAGTTATCAACATACATAGTGAGATGCAAACATGTGCACTAGATTAGTAACATTTAAAACATTGACAACAACAAAATGCAAACACATCAACATGATAGCTTATCTATCAAAATCATTACATACCATACATATATAGATGACTATAATATTATATGTGAACATCATTACAGCAATTAACCATGCACTATCATGAAACACATCACTAAATGTAATATTAACCACCAAAACATTTATTAAATCATAGATATATGACACACTTCTTAGCTGACAAAAATTATAGATGAAACACTTGTATTCAAATTGTGATGTCCAATTATATGTATCATTTCACATTATACGTGTCATACATATCATGTCCAAGTCAGTACCTACCATGTAATATCCATGTTCTTGGCATGGACATAAGACCTCATATCAAGGACACATAATCTAGAAGTGGACTACCACTAAATTCAAATATATGCATTTGTGAGCCTTCCATGAAGATGCCTACATTTAAAACTATCTAGTTTAAGAATCTTGACAAAAATTAAGAAGACATGAACATAAAGAATATACTTATTAGTTTACTAAATAAAAAGTGAATAACTAGCCTCTATGAAATGGCTCATAATGTTTTCATCAACACCACATCATATCCATCAAAATCCTATACAAATAGAATCATTCATCTTCAGAGGACCAAAAAGGAATATTAGATCAATATTGGCATCAAATAGAAGCATAATAACAATTTGGACAAACATAGGCATTGACTTTACTCATGTGAGGAAACTTGTGAGGAGTGAATTTTTTTTGGTCCCCCGAGAAACCCTCTTACCTTTCCATCCAAGTTAATCCCTCAAATTAATGTGTTCATTATCATTAGAATGGATATGATAATCTTGTCTCTGAATTATGGATGGTGATTATTATATAAATATCAAAGTTATTATTGAAAACCTAAAATCAAATTAGCTTGTACTCCATGTAAACCATTAAACTAATTGAATATAACCTAAGGTCCACTATTGGTTTCACCCTATTTTTATTCAACCCTCTATCTTTCTCACTCAAGTTCTTGATGAAATTTTTGTCACCTTATGTAGGTTTACCTTCTCTATGACAATTTTTGCCTTGAATTATATGCATGCATCATGTGATTGATATCCTTCAAGGACATGTCACTGAGATTACATAGTTGGGAGACACTCCCTCACCATCCATGATCTTTCCATCCTAGCTCTTTTATTGATGCTCTGGTTTTTTAAGATTCATTCTATTGGCTTGCATTCAACTTCTATTTTTGTGTATTATTTTCTCTTTGGATTCATTTTCCCACTACTAGCATGCCCTAGGTGTCTCCTTGAAATAGGATTCTAACCATGAATTTTGAGACAGTGACTGTTAAGTCTATGTAGTGACCAAAAAGGATGACCACCTTGACCACTAAATGTGTTATATGGTAGTAACATGCAACAATGTAAATCCTACTTTGTAATACTCATATCCACAATCTTATACTCACCTAAAAACTATAATTTAACAAATAAGACATTTTAGGTTATATGAATAAATCAAAAAGAAAATGAGAACATCCTCAAAGACACAAAATTATTCTTACACAATTTAGTTTGACCTCCTCCACATAATATTATAAGGTATCTAATTGTCATCATCATTATCAACAATCTCATCGACATCCTCATAAACCTTATTTGACTCTTATGACTCCTCACATGTCAATTGTCAATAAAAATATGTGTCTCCAAACATAAATGGAACAATAGACATGTATGACTATAATGGAAGAAATAAGAATAAGTTTAACTAATACAAACATATGTGGGGATGAAGTCATCATGTAAGTTATTTTCCACCTCATCACCATGGCTTAGATCCACCCCCTCTACCTAACATATGGAAAACCAACATATAAAATCAAAGGGTGCATCAAAATGGTTATATTATTGACTATTATAGGTACACAAAAAGAAGCATCTATGAACACAAGAATCGAATGAAGATTAATTTTAGACAAAGCTTCTCATACATATTATGAGATAAAGTCATTGGATACTTCATGGACACCTTCATTGCCTTGGATCCACTCCCTCCCATCACATTACAATATTAAACATGATATAACTAATCACAATGTGGATACAAATTTAGAAAACATTGAATATTATACATATGGAAAGAGAATATTAATTTTGGCATGTCTATTTCATGAAACATTATTGAAAGTACATGTGTTTTCCCCTCATTTGATTATAAAATATTAAAATAATGGAATGCCTACTGAGATTACTCAATAGGGTATTTGTGGCCATAGAATGGCTATCTAGGCCCAGTGGGAATCCCATCCCTAATAGTGTGTGCACCATGTGAAACCCTATTATGATCTATGACGAGCCTATGGGGGGATATAAACCTATGGAATACTCATAATGATAGATACCTACTAATTTATTTCTCCTAAATGAATCAATGTGACAAATGATTAACATTAACAAAATATACTTGAATTAAAAAATTCATCTGCAAGGGTAATATCTAAAATTACAACAATTTGTTTAGCCTCAGCTAAAATTTGTTGTAAGAAATTATTTCCTCACAAACCATCCATCATAAATGTGGACCATTGAATAATAAAATTATTAGTTGGAAACATACAATAATTTTCATGTATGCTAATTTATAATATGGTTTACAACATTGACCCTTATCTGTGAACCGCTGCAAAATAATGGTTTCCATAACACTCAATTATTATAAAGAAGGGAATGAGAAACCAATTATTTGGCCACATAACAAAGAAGTCATGGAATTTTGTATGCATCACCATCTTTCCATCTTCTTATGGGGTATTTGATTGCTTCACATGGTAGTCCTTCATTCACCATATGATCATGGGATAAAAAGTTCCCTCTACATTGCATGATTCTATTGGAATATTCAATCTTGAAGCCAAGCACATTATGATTCATAAAATTTGTTATTCAAAATAAAAATTCAATAAATAATAGGGAAATATTAGATCACTATTATTTTAAATTCATAACAAATTTAAATTCAACATTCAACTTGAAAATTTTTCAAGGTTCATGTCATTAAAATGAAACTTTAACCCTTCACCATCAAGAGTTCCCAAGAAGCCTATGTTGTGTCCATAATTCAAGAGCATAGATTGAATTATGGTTTGTTTTGAAAATTTTGGCTTTGTTTAGCTATAGAATGTACTTTTAGGTCAAAAAAGTTGTGTTTTAATCCTCAGAGTTTTTAATTTTGTCCATTGAGGTTGGAAACTAGTTTTCTTGTCAATACTAAAAATTTTGAAGTTTTGTAATTGTCAAAGGAGTTTGTATGATTTTTATTCATCTTCTTAGGAATTTTATGGTCATTCTCCTTATAATATGGGTCAAAGGTGATCTTTTGACATGTCTTAAGTGACTAGAATGTCTTAACTCTTAACTACCCATGTCAAACTCAATCATGATTGACTCTTGAGTGGACTCAGAGATTTGGTTAGGAGGTTGGTGGAGCTTGACATTGAATGGAAGGAAATAATAGAACAATAAAATCAAGAGGTTAAGTGGGGAAGATAAGAGACAAGGTGGGGGATATCAAAAACCCTAAAGAAGCTAAAGAAAGAAGCAGAAAGTTTTTAAAAATGAAGGATTGAGAGGACTTTGTGATAGACTATGCAATATAGCAACCAAGAACCCTCAATTAAATGTTTTTACTTCCATTTACAATTGGTGTTATGTGTAGTTAGGTCCATTTTATTTTTTAAAATCATATTTTTACTTTTTTATAGTGTAGTTTCACATTACAGACTTGAAAACACATAACAAGGATTTGATAGGGTTTATGATAGTCATGAAAATGATATTTTCATCTTGGTTAAGATTGGTTCATGACCAAAAATGTGAGGAAAATATAAGCATGGATTTTTAGAGTCATTTTAAGTCCTGATCAAAGCTAGGTCCTATAAATTTAATTGTTATTTATTTTCCATGTGTTGGTTGTACACAGTCCCCAACCCCAAACTAGGGTTTTGAAAGCATAAAATCTAGTATAATATTAAAAATGACCATCTAAATGTTAATAAATTATGTTGATATGTATGATTTGGTGAAATTCAACCATTGAAATTGGTTCCAAGAGTTATATCCACTTGGATGGAAAGTTATTAAAGAAACTTAGTCTAAAAACCTTTGAATAAGGTCTAGAAAGCCATTTTTCCTATTTTTTTACAAAACATGGTATAAATAAGTGTAATACATTATATTTTTGCTTAGTTAACATCATCATAGGTATAATAAGCCTCTACAAGTCATTAAGTATGTTATTTGAGACTATATTCATAACAAAAAGGTTGACAGACCTATTTAAGAACATATGTTTTGATGGATTGTAGCCAAAAAATATGCCATGAAGGATAACTATGTCTCGACTGACACAACATTAATGGTATTATATTACTATATACAGACAAAATTATAACCTGTCAAAAAATTTAATTGCAAAATAATGACTAGAGGTAAATCAACTGATTATATCATGGATTTAAGATAACAAAATATGAAGTGAAAAACATGTTATCCTTGTAATCAATCATCCCTCCTATCCTCAAAACCAATATATTTGATGCCATTCACAATTAAGGAATGGGTATATTTTCCAAACAATTTTTCCTTGAGGAGGAAGTGCAAATCATGTTGACCTTATTGGGTTGTTTGGGTGTTGCAAAGTAATCAAGTGAATTGAATCTAGTAATGAATTGAGTAGGCTCCCTTCTTTATTCGAGATGGACTTTCATAAAAAATTATTCATGGAAGATGAAATATCCATGTATGAGAACAATATTAACAAAATTGATATTTTTTCATTCAAGGCAACCAAAAACACTGGGACATATTGAACCATAATTATATGTGTGTAGCATAAAAGGGGAACCCAAGGTTGATCAATATATCATACATATTGTTTCTAATAAAGGTTTGAGTGTAGGGATGTATTTGACAGTGCTGAGAGAGAAAATGGATGGTCAACACAAATATTCATAAGGAGAAGGATCATATTGTAAGAGACTCATTATAAAAGGTTAGCACCCATGGGCCAAAACCATGAATACCCCACCAAATCCACTTCCATAATAAAATAATTTGATGGTGATATATTGAAGAAATGGAAAGACATTGTACGACATGCATCAAAATTTGCAGTGTAAATAGGTAGATAAATGAGCATCACTGGTTATACTGATTAGAAAAATTGGAGAGATCAATGAAATAATTCAATAATAAATTTAAGGTCTTGAGATATGAATATGAATTTGTTGTTTAAATATATAATACCAAGAAAGATAAAAATTAGAATGTGTAAGGCTATAACAAAAGACTCAAATAATTGTTAATGAAAACTTGAGAAAGAAACATTTGACAAATTAAAGATGTGATGGTTATTTGAGGGGCTCATACCCTTATTATGGATGAGGATTAAGGTGTATCCACTTTTGTTTTACAAGGGTGCATACCATAGATAAAATGTTTTGTGATATTTTTCAAGTGTGTCCGATAAAATATGTATAACAAGTGCACCTAAGTACTCTTCACACATGGGTAAAAATTGACACCACCTAACATGTTTCCAAAGACAAATAATAATTTAAAAATCATATAAATTATGGATATTTTTCAAGTGGTTTCCATAAAAATAAATATAAAATAATAATTCTATATTGATGGTATGGGCCCATGGACCATAATAATGGCAATATTCCAAAGCAAGTGAATGTCAATATGATTGGTGTAGTTGAGGATGAGAACATTATGGAAATCACCTGAGCATGAATAAAGTGAATTACCTTTTCCAACAACAAATAAGAAAATTCTTGTCAAAGTAAGGGTGGAAGTCAAGATGGATATGGTATGTTTTATCAATTCTAGAGATAGGAGGGATGCCTAATTATAAGGTCAACATGTTATATACATCTTATTTCCTATGTTTTTTTGCCTCAAGAGAGTAATTTATTTTCTCACCATCTAAAATACATGATAATAATGATGTTTGTATCACAAAATAATAATGATGATTTTTTCATGAGGTTAGCATTATAAAATTTGCCAATCCAAAAGTCTGAATTTGGGATGAAAGAATGTAAGTTCTATGGACTTTGGGGTGCAAGTTTCATGTTTGTGTTAATGTCCTTCCCTTTGGTACTAAAATTGGTTTACGTTCTTTGTGTAACCCAACCCTTGATTTCAAAATTTTTCCACTAAAAATTCATTAATGTTTTATTCTATAGCATGGTAACATGTTGTAGTTGTTGATGTGGGTGGCATAGATGCATGTAATGGTTTGTTTGCAATGTAGTTATGGAACTTATACTGTAATGTTTTTTTAAAGTTTTGGATGGAGCACATTTGGTCTAAAATGGAGTGATTGTTAATAATGGAAGAAATTTTTATTAATAGGACACTCTTAGGATCTTCTAGGAACTTAGCAAGATCTTTGGGGCCTTTTGATATCAAGGAGTTATGGTGGTCTTTAGGTATAGAGATATAAAATATAAAGTGTTTACATGAAGTGTATAGAGATCCAACTCTTAGAAACCAAAGTATTATTTCTTAATATATCTTACCCAAGAAACCCACAAGCACCCTCACTAATGATGTAAAAATCACATTAAAAAACCACACTTGCATAACACCTTTCTTGAGTGCACCAATGCCATTAATAGTGATAACCAAAAGGTTCTAAGGTGACACAAAGGGAATTCCATACCATGAATATAGAGAACACTTCATCAAAACACAAGTGTTCAAGACATGGCTCTCTATACATAGACATGGTGTGTAGTGAAATTTTGGTTAGGATCACATTACACATTAAATTACAAATACATAAACATGGTGTGTATAAAATCACATTACACATAATCTCCATAGACATGGCTCTAGACTATAAAAATAGATTTTAGACAGTGCAAATCTAAATGCAAACTTGTATGTGTGTGTGCTTGTAGTTGAAAAGGTACCTCTTTGTGCCTCCTTCCAACTAGGCTAGAGCAGATATCTGACACAAAATCCCTTCCAACTACCTCCAATGCCAAAATCCTTTGATTGTATGGGTATCTAGTTCAAAATACATCTGCATGGGTATGGGTATATGATTTTTGGAATTGGGTGATTCCTATTAATGCAACATTTAAAATCATCTCAAGAAATGGCATAGGATGTCGATGATTATTCATAGTGGTAGTGTGGTTCCAATTAACAATGAAATGGAAATGATGGTTGTGAGTTGGTAGTTAGATGTTAGTGGTCATTGGGAGTGATGAGTTGGTTGTTGGCAGTCATGGTGAATTTTAATGAAACTAGATGGCTAGTGGTGAATACGTGGGGCATGTTTGGTTTATCCAATAGCAATTAGTTAGTAGGGAAGTTATAAATAATTTCCAGAGGGTAAGTTGACTATGGTGGGACTAGGGTGAGTGATGCATGCATTACATTAGTAGTGCATGATAGGTAATCCTAACCATCATTGAGTATGTGTAAAATGTGAGGATTCACTCACATCAATAACTGTCAGCAAGATCTTATAGGATAAGTTGAGTGATTTGGGGGATTGAGGATCATGTTTGACTCCTTAATAGAGGATTTATTCAATCTATATATTGTACTCTCAAGATTAAATAAAATGTTTGATTTTTTAATATTATAATTTGTGTTGAACTCTACCATATATAATATCTAGTATCATAGCCACATAATGAGAGTCTTTAGAGGAATTTGTATGCTCTTATGGGAGAAATTTTGTAAAAAAAAGTTTTGTTAGCATTCTTCCTATGACCTGCAAGCTTCATGAAACCTTTATGACTCTGTGTGGTGGTCTTGCTTTGCTTCCAATCATGTGGCATCATAGTGAATCATAGTTAGATCGCCCTTCATGCATGATGTGTATTTTTTCATCGATATTAATATTATGAAAACCTCATCTATCAAGGGCTTACAACATGGACTTATTTGGAACAACTCTTTGTGAATCTATAGTCTACCATTCGGTGATTGACTATCTCATGCACCTATCAATTTGTACCTGTGTAGTCTTCCTATAGTCTTGTGTGTTCTATAGTCTTTGTGGAACTGCATTATTCTATCAATTTTAATATGATATTCTATAAAATAATGCCAAATATGATTAGTTTTTAGTACTATAGTCAACTATCAAAGTTTGATCCTAGTCTGGATAAGGATAATGTGAATTTTGAATGGTCACACAAGATAGTAAGTGATTGCACATCACCAAATATTTTTAGTAAATTGAAATCATAAAAGAGAGAATTACATGAGATAAATCAAAATAGAGAAATCCAAAATATGCATTAAGAGATTAGGCTTAATTAGAGCATACATATAGAAGAGAAAGTAACTCCTCCTCAAATGGTGGTCAAATCACCCCTATAATATAAATTTAACTCATCCATAAAAGGTGGTCATACGTGCCCAAAATAGAAGACTAACTCCCATACCCAGAATAGCTGGTCAAGGGAGATACATCCTAATATTTAGTTCAAACCTATAACATATATGACACATTATCTCCACCTAAGAAAGAATAACCCCAAATGTATAAAAAATCCATGTGAACAAATATAATATTCCAAAATAAATAAATTTATTGAGAATTATTCATGTTGTTGAAGTTTAGCATTGTTGTTGTCATTGATGTCAAAGTTCCTTAAGAAAGGTGTTCATGAGGTCATTGAAGAATGTTCTTATTTGATAGCATAATTGAGAGGTATGACATTGTCTAAATATATTTTTAGACATATGAGAAATTTATAATATCATCAATAAGTGTTTCAAGGTCAATTGTTAAGTTTCAAGAGCTTGAGAAGCCTACTGATGACATTGGTCATTGCATGAAGAGACCTTGTGAGAAGGCATGAGCTTGGTGTCATAGTTATATGAATGTACAAAGGCATAAAAGTTTGTATTAGGTTTTTTGGGCATGAATATGAGGCATTGGATCACTCATGAGAGTCTCACAGTGAGCCTACAGGGGTAGGACCTACAGACCTGGTATGCAACTAGACTACCTCTAGACTTTGTATAGCCTAATGAGGCATCATGATCTATTTTCAAGGCATATAAGGGATGTTTTCCATTGTTTGATAATGTGATATGTTGTGTGATCATATAATTGAGGTGGAGAGTGCATGAAAAGAGGCTTGAAGGTCGATTTCAAGGCCTAATGTGGTTTGCAGGTCAAGGTCCAAGCAAGCAAAGAGAGAGATGGTGGCCAAATGAGATATGACATTTAGATTTCAAGATAAGGATGAGCATGTGAGAAATTTTAGTGATTTTATATGTTTTCTCAGGTGTGTTGACCAAGTTTGAGGTCAAATTTTACAATAAAAGGCATGAAAAGTGGTTTTGAGGTTTCTTGAGTGCATAAAATAAAGGGTTCTCATCTCTAAAAGGATTTCAAGTGTTTATTGGCACATGTAACCTTTGCATGGGAACTTGAGATATTTAGGAGAGATGGGGAAGGGTCCTACCTAATATATCTAGGCATTAGTTTTGGAAATGAGTGGAAGTCCTTTATTAACAATCATTAACACCAAAAATAGTGTTAACCCTCTCTAAAACCTTAACACTGACCTGATGTGAAATATCATGTTTAAAATATCCCATAATGGTTTTGACTGACTATAAAAAATATTTTAAAATGTATTAAACTCTTTCAGGCATCTCTAGGTGTGATTTGTTTGTTAGGTGAGTAAGTGGACCCTATAAGAAAGGCCTTGTTTCTTGGAAATCTATTGTAGTAATCAGAGTTGACCAAGTCAAAGTTGCTAAATGGAGGATACAAAATATTTAGACTTATATTTTTTGTCCATGGTTGTTTTTGAGTAGGTTATATACCTTATTTGTGCTAAATCAATTATCTAAGTTAACCAGTTGTTAACAGACCTAATGGTGCAAACAGTGAGAAAACCAAGCAGAAGTGTGAAGTTGATTAGGGATGTGTTATCATGGATTAATAATGAATCCAAATATATGGAGAAGTTTTTAAAAACTTGTAATACATTTTCATATTGGATATATGTTTTGGAGATTAGTGAATATGATGAGAATGTTGCTCATAAGTTGACATGTCTAGTTTAGATGAGACAATGAGGTACAAAACTTGAGATTGGTCTGCAAGACCAATATTTCCATTTTAAAATATTATATATCTATATAATAATGTTCCAATGACCTCATTTTACCATCTACATGCATTTGAAGTCTCTGAAAATGCTTCTATATGTATTTTAGGTCATTATTTCCATGGCTATGTTTTGAGGTTAGTTGGCAGTTTTGAGTAGGTTACTTGCAGAGAAGGATTTGAGCATTTTTCCCTATGTAATGAATTATAATTAAATTTTTAAATTTTTTTAGTTTATTTTAAAAAAAATTGTTTTTTTTCTTCAGTTGTTCAAGACAAATTTTATGTGTATGCACAAGCCTAATTATGAACAGTCTTAATGGTGTACTTCAAGTAATGGATGGAGATAAAAGATGTCATGGACCTAAGATGATGTTGGTAGGGGTATAATTCAATTAAATATTGTGTTTTCCTACCATTTTATAATTTTGAGTGTTTTAAATATTTCAAAGGGTAACGTATGCTAATGAAGGCCAAATTGAATTAGGTCTCCTTAAGGCCTAAAAGAGGTTTTTGATTTTACATGCTATGACTGACCTATTGTAATGTTTTATTAATGTTTTTGACATATCCTAAGGCCTATTTTATTAAAAATATAAGTGGTAAAGTTTGTATGTCTGACCAACAAGTGTATGATCAAGAGCTTAGTATAAGAATAAGGCCTAATAGGCCTAATTTGCTAGTTAGAGAATATGTGTGTTGAAGCAGAAGATATAACACTTGGAAGAGATAAAGGAGGTCTTTTAGAACATCATCAAGGTGAATATAAAATATCATGAAGATATAATATGCGTATTGTAGATGAAAATCAAGGTCATATGACCTAATCAAGTTAAGAAGAGGACTAGTTGAGTGAAGAAGCCTAAAAGTCAATTTGAGAGGGTTTGAAGACAAATAAGAATTGAAGAAGGAGATAATCATATATTGTATGAGAAAAAAAAATTTCTAAAGGTGATAAAGTTTTTTAAGTTGATTGAGTTGGTGTTGAGTCATCTATGGGGTTGGTGCCTCCTTGCAAGTAGGTGCTTGGTAAAGCCTAGTCAAGTGGGTATTTGGCTAGTTGGGGTTGGTGTTCCAAGTGAAGTTGGTACTTCACTAAATCCTAAAGTTTGTATTATAATATTGTATTTATTTTTAATCATTAGTTGGTTTTATTCCCCTTGATTTTTTCACACTCAAATAAGTGTTATATGTATTTTACTTTTATCTCATGCTCATAGCTCTTAATGTGTTGATAATTCAATATATTATTTTGATAGTTCATAAATGATAAAGTAAAGTTTTAAAAGTTTTAAATATTTATTCACCCCCCTCTCAATCATTGTGCTTCTAAAAAAAAATTAGAAAATTAATGCCTACACTAACACTCCCCCATAAGCATAGTTTAGGTAGGAAGTGTGAAATAAAAATGGGTCCAAGAAACTAGGCCTGATCAAGAACCTAATACAAAGAAATTTTTCATAAAGTAGAGAAAAAGGAGAAAACCCATAGGAAAAAACTCCCCCCCTAAAATAGAGACATATAATAAATGAAGAGGCTAGAAGTCCTCCCTGAAGATGATGTTGTTGTTGATGTAGACCACACTCAAAGAAGATCTCATAGATGAATGAAATTGCTCTCAATGAAGGGTGTGGTAAATATATCTGCAACCTACTTTGAATATTATAAAAATCTCAAGTCAGTGACTTGACCATGAATAAGCTCTTGGATAAAATGCATGTGAATCTCAATGAGTTTGGTTTTTTGGTGTTGAATTGGATTCTTACATATTTGTATAGTATTATGGTTGTCACAATTTATGATGGTGGGATGGTTGATAGGAATGCTAAACTCAGATAGAATCCCCTGAAGCTAAATAGCCTCAATAATTATGTTAACAACTCCCCTATACTCTATCTCTATGGAAGATATAGAAATAACATTTTTCTTCTTGCTAGACCAACTAATAGGACTAAAAACCCAAAAAAAACTATAACTTAAAATGGACTTATGATTATGAGTATCACCAACCCAATCTAAATATAAAAAACCAACCAAGTCAAACTCTATGCTAAATTTATAATGAATCCCAAATGTGTAATAGACTTGAATGTAGTGAAATATCTTCTTAGTTACTTTTTACTATAGTTCATGTTGTTCTTGCTTGAATCTAGAGACAAGTCACACTACATATGAAATATCAGGCCTGGTATGAGTTAGATAGATAAGGGTACCAAAAAGTTGTCAATATTGAGTGGTATCAACCAAAGTTGTAAAATAGTTAGCCTCAAATTTGAATCTTGATAGAAAGGGAGTCAAATATGGCTTACAATCAGCCATGTGAAATCAAGCCAAAATATTGAGAGCATACTTGCGTTATGCAAGTGTAATCCCTGAATCAAACTGTGAAATCTTGATGCTATGGAAGTAATGCAAAAGACCTAAGTTTCTAATGTCAAATATGTCTTATAGATGATGAGGAACTCCCAGTGATCAAAATATCATCAACATAAAGGACCAGTATCAGTAAATAATCATCCTACCACAAGAAGTATACATTGAGTTATGAATGACACCTGGTGAAACTTGATGTAGGGAGGAAGGAATCCATCTTAGCATACCAAGATTGAGGAGATTGTTTGAGGCCATACATGGATTTCCTAAGTTTTCAAAATAAGGATGAATCATAAACAAACTAGGGTGGTTACTCCATATAGATCTCCTCCTCAAAGTCTCCATGAAGAAAATCACTCTTCACATCCATCTAATGCACATCCCAATCATGTTTTGTAGCTATAGTTAGTGTGAGTCAGATCGAATTATAAATATAATAAGTGTAAAGGTCTCTAACTAGTTAATGTTAGATACCTATGAAAAAATCTTGGTGACCAATCATGCCTTATACTTCTCGATTGATCCATCTACTGCAAACTTGTTCCAATATATCCACCGACATCAAACCATGTTCCTTCCCATATGAAGTGAAGTCAATTCCCAAGTGTGATTTTTGAGAAAGGAAGAATATTATTCATGCATAGCACTATCCCACTCAGGTATTCTTGAAGCCTCTTAGAATGTCTATGGATTTTAAACTAAAGTAAATAAAGCATGTGGACCACTCTGATAAACTACCCAAGTATGTATATCATCTATTGGATCCCCTACCCAAGTGTTTGCACTCTAAAGTGTCTGTCTAGCCTAAAGAGGCCTAGATGTGGGTGAGTCAAGTTTTGACTCCTCATCTTATGAAACATGAGTAGATGTGGATGTATAAGACTCCCTATCATTTCCCTCACTATAAAAAGTAGAAGAAGAATAAAATCCTAACTTAGGAACCTGCTTTGGATAATCGAAGTCAGAAGAAGAATCATCAAGTCTAAGTGAATCCAATGAAAGAGAAGAAGTGTCAAGTGTTGAGTCTTTGGGAATCCCCTAAAATTAAACACTTATCTTTATGAACAAATCATGTGTGGTAGGATGTATAAGGTGTTACCCCTTGACACCATCTAGATAACCTACAAAGATGCAAGGCTTGGACTATGGTTCTATAGCTTTGTATTTTTTATTCGGTATACATGCCTAGATGGAGATCTAAAAACCCTAAAGTTCTCAAATTCAATTTTCCTTCCATGCTAAGCTTCAAATGTGTTATGCCTTTCAAATATTTTTGAGGAACCCTATTTAGAAGATAACAAACATAATTATTGGCTTCAACCCAATACTGAGGTGTCAAGGACCTAGAGTGAATCATAAAACTAGCCATCTCTTTCAAAGATCTATTCTTGCATTTTAAAAATATATTATGTGAATGACTATAATTAATTATCCACTACAAATCAATCCCCTTTATGGTGCAAAATTCCTCAAATTTATTGCTAACATATTCACCTCTATTGTCATTTCAAATAACCTTGATGGATTTCTCAGATTATTTCTCAACATGAGCCTTGAAGTCTTGAAAATATTCAAACACTTCAAACTTTTACTTAAGAAAGTAGAACCATGTATATCTCAATAAATCATCAACAAAAGTGAGAATTTACATGGCCCTTGTAAAAGATAGACTAGGAAAAGGCCTAGATATATCATTGTGAAGTAACTCTAATGCTTGTGAGACCCTCTAAGATTACCTTTTTCAAATTTTTATTTGAGGTGATTTCCAAGAGACCAACCCTCACAAATTACCTTAGATAATTGGACTCAAGACAAGCCTATGACCATGTCATTTTTTCTAAGTTTTTCAAGGTAGCAGTAATTAAGGTGGCTAAACTGCTCATGCCATAATTTGCTAACTTCATCTAAATGAGTTAGTAATGTAGTTAGAAAAGAATCAGGTAAAAAATGTGAGAAGGTGTATAACCTAACTTGGTGATTTACCCTACCCACTACAACTATAGAATCACTATGCACCTCTCTGATGATAACTAAATCTGGTGGAAACTCAACCCTCATGCTTTTTTGATATGAGTGATTTGATACATGGATAAGAGATTGGTTGAAAGAGAAGGAACACTTAGAACATTATTGAATGTTCCTCTTTCCATTTCAAAAGAACCTATCCTTGAAAGTAGTACAAAATTTTCATAACCCCAACTGATGGAAGACATGTTATAAGGTCCTAAGGAATAAAACTCAACTAGTGAAGAGCCCATGTAGTGAGAATCACCCAAGTCAATAACCCATGAAGATGTTAAAGTTACAATTGCTATAAGAGCTTTGCCCTTTTCTTTCTCTTTCCCCTTGCCCTTTGTCGTAGTATAATCTTGGGTAGATAAATTCTACTTAAGGGACTCAGGAACACCTATGTTGTTATTCTCTAAGAGATGAGTTAGGTGATCTATTTGTTTTTTCATGCACTCATTTTCATCATGCCCATTTTTCTCATAGTGTGCATAATTAACCTTGTATTTCTTAGGTTTGCCATTGGAAGAGGAGGCTTCAATGTTGGTTTTGGCAAATGTTGATTATTTCTTCTTCTCTTGATCCTTATCATTATTCTTCATCTCTTTGTTTGAAGTCTTTGCTTTCCCATTCCCAGCAATTAGGGTTTGAGGTTTTGTGGACTTCAATGTACCCATATGAATCAACTTGTCTTGCTGCTTAGTTAAGTTGGCAATGAAAGCATCTAAAGAAGTCATTTTCCATGTAATGCCCAAAGCACTTTTAGTTACATGAAAAGTAGAGACAAAAATTAAATAATCATGACCTAATTTAGAAAGTATAGAAAGAATAAGCTAGTCATCTTCTTTCTTTATCCCACATTCTTTCAACTGTAATCTCAAATACTTGAACTTAGTGAAGAAATCCTAAAGGGTGTCAAAGTTGTAAGGACTTAGGCTAATGAGTTCATTCTCAAGATTGTGACCTCTCATCACATCTTATTCTCTAAATAGTTTACTTAGAATGGTCCATACATCATGACATGATTTGGTAGGCTCTAAGTGAAATAAGAGATAAGGTGATACAAAAAGACATAATAACCCATAGGCTTCATTACTATAGTTATACCACTTAACTATCTCTACATCTATCCTTTGTTTAGTTTCATCACCAATGGTTATCCTATACAAATGCTTACTCCTTAAAATGATTGTCATTTTAATTTTCCATTCATGATAGTTAAATGGAGTTAGTGGCTTGATTGAACTTGAATCCATTAGTGTAGAAATAAGTTGTAGTATAAGTACAAGTTGTATTTAGAAAAATGAAAGTGCAAGTAAAAATGAAAGAGTGACATAGAAAAAGTACACCCCCCTAAACTATGAAATGGTGAACCCCCCAAATATTGTAAATGGAAGATTAAAACATGTTGGTATCAGTCAATAGTGCATCTAAAGTAATTATTGCATGTGTCAAAAAAGACAATTTTTAAAAAACAAGGCAAAGATGTCAGGCTCAACTGAAAATGCATCCAAAAGTTTTTAAGTACGAAAAGTGGGCCAAGTAGTGAATGCCCAAAAAAGGCACTTTATAACATTAGTTTTTTTTTTTAAAATAAGACCAAGGGAAAAAGGAAAAAAAATATAAACTTTTGAAAAAATGGCACTCAATTCTAAGTTATCAACCAAAAGTTAAAGCAAATTATATTTATCATCATTAATGGCATATTTAATGAATTTGCACTAAAATTTTAAATGCACAAGTGGAAAGGAAGTGAACATATCCTTTCACCAAGTCAACAAAACCAAAATTAAATGCCAAACCTCCTCAATAAAATTTCAAGTCTTATTCAATCCTTCCATAATAAATTATCTTTTAAAAACAATAAATAAAAAACTTTTAGCAACAATCTCCAAATTATAAGATTTCATTTTTTTGAGTATCAGTTACTAAAATTGTCATAAATTTTGCCTTTATTAACAAATTTAAAAATTACAAATGATTCAAAAATCTAAGACCAAGGCACACCAAACCCAAAAAAAATTTGGTGTGATTTATTGTGGTTTGAGAGCATTAATAGCTTGAATAGGAAGATGGCAAACCAGATGCGTGAATGAAAAATCAAAACTAAACTAGGAAGCCGCAAAAATGACAATGTGATGGAAAATGTGTTTTCTCAAGCAAAAAATGTCTTCTTCTAAGACAATGAAGTTGATCAAACTATAAAAACATTAGATTTCCAAAGAGCTTGCATATACTAACATTACAAAGCATGAAAATGTATGATAAAAGGAATGGATAGATCTTAATAAAAAACAATATAGATCTATGATCTTGCTTATGCAACAAATCTAAATATTTCATGCAAAGCTTAACAATGAATAACTAGATAAATGTTTACCATGGGTGGTTTTGATACCAAGTCAGAGTTTGATTCCAATCTGAATAGGTGAACGTGAAGTTTGAATGCTCACACGACACAAGAAGTGAGTGTACACCACCAAAGAACTATAGCAAATTGAAATCACAAGAGAAATAATTGCATGAGACAAATAAAAATGGAGAAAGTTAAAATATTCATTGAGATAATTAGGCTCAAGTAGAGCATACATATAGGAGAGAAACTAACTCCTCAAATGGTGGTCAAAGCACCCCTGGAATAGAAATGTAATTCCTCCATAAAAGGTGGTCACAAGTGCCCAGAATAGAAGAGTAACTCCCATACCTAAAATAGTCAGTCAAGGGAGTTACATCCTAGTCTTTCAGTCAAACCTATGACATATATGACACACTATCTCCACCTAATCAATCATATCCCCTACATGTAGGAAAATTCCATGTGAGCAAATATAATATTCCTAAATAAATAAATATGGGAAAATAAATATCTACTCTAACATCAGCTAGCTTCAAATATCTATCAGACATCATGCAAATTTTGGTCTTTGCCTTGTTCTCTGACTTGCATAGTGAACCAAAATCTATTGAATTAATATGTTATCAGACAAATCCTTGATAAGGTCTATTTTGTCACTTTCAATGCATTAAACCATCATCCTATCTTCATGTTGGTCCATGTTTAATTTTAATTTCATTATTATTTATCATAGACATAGGTTATCATATTAAATGTTCTATAAATTCATTTAATGTCAGAATTTTATAGTTTTAATATTTATTATTTATGTTTAAATTTATAGTCTTATTTCAATTTAAGTTATTTGTTAAAAAAAGTATTTTTAATAGTCAATTTGTCATTAAAGTCAGCTAGAGCTATCCAGATCTCTCCTCCCCACCAAGATTCTCAAATGTAGCATGATTTTGAAACTAATTAGTAAGCTAATGGTTGGGACCCCCTCTTTGTTGATGAAGATCCCCTAGCCCAGGATGGTTGGGGAGGGAAACCTCAAGACCCTTCGCCTCTACCTCCTCCACTAACCACCATATTTGTAGTTGTTGCTTAGTGTTTTCCTTGTTGTTTATGCTATTTCATTATCTTTTTTTATTGATGTGCACTTGAGTTAATTTAACTATGGTTATTAGCTAGTTTTTTACCTTTTATTTTGGACTTTGGTTTCTCTCGAGGCTCTTTTAGTTTAGTTTGGCGTATGTAGTATGACTTTTCTACCCCTTTTTTTGTATGGCTAGTGTTATACTATAAGTTTTATTTCAAATTAATAGAAGTGAGTTTTTCAATCAAAAAAATGTTTTAATGTTCCATTTGGGAAAGAATTAGAAAGATTTGGATTTCTAAACAAACCCTAATATTAATTTTTTTTTTCTTTATTTCAAACCCTAACCTTAAAAGAAATCAAAATTTTGGAAATATGCATTTAGGTTGCAATTTACAATATTTTTCCTTCAAATATTCACCAAATGTAATATAGGCTACTAAAATACCTTCAAATCTAATTTTTATTATCAATTTAATGTCTATAAAATATAGTTAAAATACCAACTAAATGTGCATGCCATTGAATGACAAATTAGGCTTTGTTTAGTCTTTTTTCTTCTTCCACCACTTTGCTTCCCTTATAGGGTTTCAAACCAACTCACTACCATTCAGATCAGCTACATCCTTCTTCAAATTATCCTTATTTGCCACACCAATCCTATAATGGTGTTTAAAACACCTCAAACTATCCAATGATGTTTGATACAACCTTTAAACTAAGGTTGTCAGTTGTTAGATAAGGGTTTTTCATCCTTACTACAACCAAACAAATGAGGCTTTTCATCCTCAATTAGATGAAGTTCAACAAATCATGCCAAAAACTTTTGAATTTTAATTATAAAAAATAACATAATCCTCTTCAGCTGAACATCCTCTCTCTTTTTATAACCCTTCCCACTCAAACGCCAAAATAGCTCCCAAATAAGGGTTGATTTACATAACAATAGAAAGTCCCACTTCCTTATGGAAGATCAAAATAGAAAGGGATTTGTTGACATATTCAATTTTGGCAACTAAAGCATGTTATTACTTTTATTTAAAGTATTTAAAACACTTTTTATTTTAATAATAATATTACTTTATTTTTTAAAAAGGAGACATTACAGCCTACCCTTCCCAAATTTACTTGACCTCAAACAAATACAAGCTTATTTTATATTATCTCTGAAATACCTAGGTCCCACTTCAATCTTGGGAATTTAGAATCCAAAACACTTGCTTTATGAACATATCCTTGAGATTTAATGGGTCCCATCTTATTATTGTGGGCTGAAAACAAACTCAGTTCCCCCATTCATGCTTGTCATGTACCATTATCATTGTAATTTCCTTGGATACATACAAAATATGCACTCTTTAACTCATAAGAGTATCTTTATCAACATTCATATGGGTTTTTCCTTAACCTACACATAGAAAAAATATGTCAATGAAAACCAAAGTTATCCACCCCCATTTTTCAACCATTTTTCCAAGCCTTATAGGCATTTTGTTTAATTCTCCTTTATTTCATACAAATTCATCAGCATCCATCTTCATGTAATGGACTCCCAAGGATCCACTCTTGCTACCCCAACCATTAGTAATTTTGTACCTTTATCTTTCCTTCCTCACAATCAGCATTGTGATGGTTGGAAATTTTTCCATGACAACTACAAACCATCCTTTATTGGTGATGATCAGGGCTCCCTCCCATTTTATGGCTAAAAACATGCTTGTGTTTATTAAGGAAGGTGTAAAAGGATTGTCTATGTTGCATATAATGGAAATAAGCATAGGATGGAAGCCATCATACTCAATTTTTGCCTCCATAATTAGAATTTTAGGTGATTTATGGGATGGTAATAACCCTAAAATGATTGAAATTAACTCCACAACTTTAATAAACAAGAAAATATTCACGTATGCAAATGGGATTGCATGTACAACTGCATACCAGGTGTTCAGTTGGCTAGGAATGTGCATGACAGTAGTTTTATATCCTATAATCATGAGATATTTTTATATGAACTCACTTCTTTGAGTTCTCCTTTGTACCAAGCAACTAAAATTATCTTTATGACTATCATATGAATGTAAAAGTGGCTAGTATTGATGCAGTAAACATTAAGAAAATGGTACAAAAACTACCAATTATGGTGCTCTTCACCATACTCAGCCACATAAGTCATCTAAGGATGTGCCAGAACCCTTTTTTGAATAAACCTTCAACAAATTTTCTATCCAAAACTCAATTTCCACTCAATTTTTTGAGGGATGGCAGCCACTGTTTAATAAGGATATTAAGTAACTATTTTTTACTATTATGTTGGGGCATCTATCATACTCCCTAGATCCCTCATGGGCCTCCCTTCAATCCAATTTCATGTGTTACAAAATTTATTTACCAAAGTAACATTGAACATCTTTAAAATATTACCCTTCTTGTATTCCCATGGAGCACCTAAATCCTAAACTTCCATATGCACACAATAGGAAATCAAAATGAAAAAATCCATGAGACCTTTGCCACTCAAATTGGTCTTCATTCTATCATTTCTTTCATTTTTTTGTTCATGATGATTGTATTCTTACCATGATGTACATAAAATTAATAAACTTGACATAAGGTCATTATTTTTCATATTGTGCCCATGGTGACCACACTTCCCCAATGGCATAGTAGGAAGCAAAAAATTCATGATACTTTCATACCTTTATTGGGTAGAGATTCTCATCTCTTCTTCTTCTATATTGGATACCTCAAAAACTCCTTAAAATTCCTTATTATATGAGACCTTCTCTATCTTTTCCATGTTATTTGAAGGACATTTATGTATGACAAGCTCAACTACTATGATAAACTCAGTTGATGCTTCCTCTATGTTTTTCATGTCTATTGAAGGACATTCATATATGGCAAACTCTGTTGCAACATTTTCTTCCTTGTACCTCTTCAACTCAAGTTCCCTTGGCATGTTTCCATGATCTTGCCCATCATCTTCTTTTTTTATATCAGACATTCCTCTAACTACAAATGGTTTTGTCTTATTAGCTAAAACCTTCTTCCTTATCTTAATTCTATATTTGGCTTCAATCCAATTGATTTATATTTCCCTTTCATATTCTTCTTGACCCCTTTATTTTTTCAACATGTTCTTAATCAAGGTGTTGATGTGTACCTCTAAACCATCCTTCCAAAAGGTCCCAAACACAACTACAAATTTTATTATTAAATATTGTTTATTGAGGACAAACTCAGTGTTGGACTAAATGCTTATATTCAAAAAATATCCTAGGAAGATATTATTGGCATCCATCCTATGTAACATTTGAAAATCAACAATTAAATCATGATGCTTACCAATATATGAAGTGATTTGCAATATCTTCTTCCCAAAGCAAATTGTTGTCCATGAAGATTGCTCTTTGCCATAAACTCCCCCCATCTTTTTGGTCGTGATCACTTGAGGGGTCCCATTGGTCATGCCTTGAAGCACAACATCTTTGCTATCAACCTTAACCTTCAACTCCATGTTTCCCTTATATTTATTTTCAATCAATTATAATTTTTCCCTTATCCCATTAAAAGGAATAGTTGGAAATACATTGAAATCAGAATTGTTACCTTTTATAGATCTCAGAATATTACCAGGATCTGACACCTTTTAGAAAAAATAATTATAAACTTGAATCAAGGGTTTCACATGCCCCATATTGTAAACTATATGCCTTATTTTATCACCTCTTTGAGCATGGTTCTTATGAGGACAACAAATTTAAAATGGCATAGTGTGAAATAATAAATCTGATATGTTACCAATCATTTCAAACCTGGGATTGTAATCAAATATTTTACCTCCTTTGGCTGATGTGTAAGTTTTAGATATATTTATACTCATATTATTAATCTTTTCAAGTGCCTTCCGATGTCTTTTCTAAAAATCAGCCTCATATGCTTCTTGAATTGATGCATACTTTTGTAGCATGGACTCATTCCCTGATGGACTAATGAAAGTATGCTAAATGGGGACAACTTCCTCACTTGTGTATTTAAAAAATGATGTGTTTTCCTTCTTTACTTTCTCTTTATTCGACTTATGCATGCAATTATTAGAAGTCAATAAAATATGATTTTCTTCCCTTGACTTCATATCTTCCATGGATTGTTCCTTCTCAATTTATTGTAAATATTATTGTGCTTCTTTCTTTTCCTCATGATCCATGATTTCTTCCTCTTGGTTTGGGATATTTCTCTCACTTTCCCTGGGTATGGTGTATGCCTCTATGAACCATTCACTAACCCCTTTTACATCTGAATTCTCTTGTGTTCTAATTCTTTCATTGGAATCCTCATGAGGGATTGACCCTCTATCTTTCCCCTTCAAAATTACCTTTAGCTCAATATTATCTTCCTTTCATTCCTCATTCATTTGTTCTTTAGTAGGTTTTTGGAATTCAGAAATTTTCTTTTCCATTTTATTTTCTATAGGTCTAGGGATTAACCTTACAAAATTCATCCATACTTTGAGACCCATTTCTCTTAGTTCCCTCTGTGATTCTTCCATATCTTGCAACATCTCTTCCATGGATTCCAGTGTTGTCTTCATATTTTTTTCAATGCCTTGCATGAAAAATATTCTACAAACACTTCACTACCCATAGTTGGCCAGAAAATGTTTTTGTGTAATGTTCCATTTGGAACATAATTAAAATGATTTGGGTTTCCCAACAAACCCTAGTATTAAATATGATTCTATAATTTTATTTATTTCAAACCCTAACCATAAAATAAATCAAAATTCTATAAATACACATTTAGGTCACAATTTACAATATTTTCCCATCAAATATTTACCATATAATTTATAAATAATGCATTCTACTGAAATACCTTCAAATCTTATTTTTATTATCAATTCAATGGCTATAAAATATAGTAAAAATACCAACTAAATATCCATGGCCTTAAACAACAAATAAGGATTTGTTTATCCCTAAAAATTGTAATCCCAAACCCTAATGGGAGGTCATTTCCTTGACAATGAGTCTTTTTCCTTCTTCCACCACTTGGTTTCCCTTCTTGGGTTTCAAACTAGCTCACTACCCTTTAGATTACTTGTGTCCTTCAAACTATCCTTTATCATTCCAAACTTGTAATGGTGTTTAAAACACCTCAAACTATCCAATGATGCTCAATATAACCTTTGAATTAAGGATATAAACTATTAGATAAGGGTTTTTCATCTTTATTACAACCAAACCAATGAATGTTTTTGTCCTCGATTGGATGGAGTTTAGAAAATCATACCAAAAACTTTTGAATTTCAATTGTGAAAAATAACATAAACATCTTCAAATTAACCTTCTCTATCTTTTTATAACCTTTCCCACTCAAAAACCCCAACTAAGGGCTGATTTACATCACAATAGAAATCCCCCCTTCTTTGTGAAAGATCAAATTAGAAAAGGAGTTGCCAACATATTCACTTTTGGCAACTAAAGCATACTAATAATTTCATTCAAAGTATTTAAAAATATTTTTTATTTTAATAATAATATTATTTTATTTTTAGAAAAGGGGACATTACAAATACTCAATATTTTTGATTATTTATGTTTAATATTAGTGTCTTTTGTAAGTTTTATGTATGTCATAATTTATCTAAAAAAATATCTTGTAAGGATGCATTCTTGGTAGAAACCGACGTCCTTTGGTTTGTCAAAATTGTTGGGGGGACATAATGGAGAAATTAAATTATATTAAAATTTTGAGGGAAAATATTTCCAAACTTGAAAAGCAAGAACCAATTTATTGTTAATCAACAAAGATCTATGTGAGATCATCCAAAGAAAAATGAAAAAACCAACAGATGCAGATGAAGCAATAAAATGGGATAGCAAGGATCGAAAAATTGTAACAATTATTGGTTTAGTGTTATCTCATGAATATTTGCATAATATATACTTATCTAAGTCCTGTAATACAATTTGGGAGACATTAAACAAATTATTTGATTCACGAGCTCTAAGTGCATCAATGGCTTTGAATAAGTTATTCAGACTAAAGATGGAAGAAGGCAATAATATCGTGCAACATATCAATAAGTTTTGTTCCATTTTAAATCAATTATCAAGAATAAAAATTAATGTTCATGATGATGATGAAAATAATTATTACTGAATAACATGCCAGCTAGCTATTTTGTAACATATTGTACATATTTATTATTAATCCTAGGTGTCTAACTTAGGCATCTAGTATTTTATCTTATTCAATAAGCTTTCCATTGCCGTAGGAATAGGAAGAGTCATTGGGAATGTGAAATGAATAGTCTTTCTTAGTCTATTAAATGTAATGTTTTCTCTTATTTTGAATTAAATCATGAAATAGAAATTTCATTATCATTTTGAATATAATCTAGCTTGTCATTGGTATCAAAGCTTGGAATTTTTAATTAGTCAATTGTTTAATTTCTTCTCCTCTTTCTCACCTATACGAATGTATATTTCTTTGATTTTTTTGTTCTTTGGTAGAATATCAGACTTATGAATCACATCAAACTTAAGGAAGGCGTATTCACTTAATGAGAAAGAATGATCTATTTTCTCATTGTTTCTTCTACACTTGGATGACGTGGCTGGCTAAATATACATATACCTACACAAGTTAGTGGGAGTAATTATGACTATAGGTATTCTAACCTATAGTGAAAAGATGTGTTAGAGGATTATGTGGTTTTTGGCATCTAGTAGACCATAAAACACACCATATTTAAGCTGACAGTCTTGAGGCCTATCATTTTATGGTGTTTGGTGCATTTCCTGGCTTGGTATATTGGTGTGGCTTCTTTACGTGGTCATACAAAATAGTTGGATATGTATTTTAACATTTGTGTTATTTTTTTATTGTGTGGAGGCCATTAAAAGGTGGTTGTTGACTTTGGTTGCATTGTGATTGCATTAGAGGACTGCATTTTGATTCCTTGCCTGGACCTATCAGTCTTGGTAGATTGTTAATCTCTTTTGTGAGGCATTTCATATCCTCCTTGTGTTGCATGGATTGTTTGGAAGATTACCTCATAAATATTTTCAAAGTGAACATTTATCTCATTCAAATTTGGAGGAGGTTGCATATATATTTCCAATATTGGAAATCAAATCAAACCTTTGGAGAGGAGAGGTACAAATTTTTAAGCTTTTTCATTTAAAATTCAAACATTTAGTTTATTTTAAGTTCTTAATTTCAAAATTTGGAAAACTTTTAAAATTTAAAAGAATTTAAAATTTTGATTAATTTTTTAATTGCCTTGAGTAAGCTACTCTAAGCAGATTTGGGCAAAAAATATCCAAATCAAGTAATTTAAGGGGAAATAAGGAAAGCTACTCCTTTACCCATTCATGTATATCAAAAAATGTAAATCCAAAAATCAAGAAAATTTGAGTATATTAATGTATAAGGTTTTATTTTTAATCTAGTGTTAATGACAAAGTGAATCCTTTCCAGTATCTTTTTGAGGGGACCATTTTAGAGTGGTAAAGAACCAATTGGGGTTAAACAAAAATTCAAAAATATGCATTCCATCAAATCTATTATTGACACTACCTTGATTGACAAAGATAGTTGGCTAGAATGGTCTCATTAAGTGGATAACACACTCATCTTCAATGATATATGGTTCAATAATTTTGATGGGGAAAAATAACTAGCTGAACCAACATCGAATGCAAAAAGACACTCAAACATGGAAGCAAAAAAACTAGAAGGCTTTGGCTTTAATGTGGGCATCAGTGGATGGAGATGTGTTTCATCATATACAAGGATTTAATACACCATGGGAATCATATCATAAACTAAGGACTTATATGAATCACATTCAAATTTAGAATTCATTCAAGTGTAGTTAAAACTATTCAACCTAGAGTTGAAAGATGGTGGTGTGATGAGATTAGATTTAGAGATACATGCTATCAAACATGATGTTGAAGAAAAAGGTGTCAAAATTGACATATACATGACTGCATTCATAAAATCCCTTAGTCCCAACTATTCAACCTATTTGGAGTCTCTAAAGTCAAGCAATTAGTTGAAGTCTCTCACATTTGACCAGTTGGTTGAAAATATAGTAGAAAGAGAAAAAGGCATTGGAAGGAAAACCAAAACCAAAATAGGTGAAAGTGTGTGATATGTTAAAACAAATTATTCCATACCATCAAACAAGGCCGCGTCTTCCAAAAATGAAGGCAATAACAAGTACAAGAACAAGTATAAGGGAAAAGGTAGCAAAAATGAAAATCATGGTGGTCAAAATAAAAAATAGAATGATAAACAAAACCTTTACTGAAAAGGTAGCCATAAGACCCACAAATGCAGGAATCCATGGGATAAAATTGAATAATACCATAAAAAGAAAGAGGCAAATTCAAATAAATAGTTAAAAGAGTCAAACTCAGCCCAATTCACTAGTGAATGTGTGTTTTCTAGTAAAAATGATGAAGCAAATAATGTCTCAATCAGTTCTTCATGGTTTGATGCTTCGGTTCTTGATACTAGTGCCACTCAACATATGAATTTCTAAAAAGAATTCTTTGAGGAGTACAATGAATAAATTTATGGCTTAGTATACCTCATAGATAAGATCAAGTCCACAAATATAGGGAAGAGGTATAATTTGGCTCAAGTGTCTAGGGCTTTCAGACTACAAACTTGAGAATGTTCTCTACCTTCCTCAGTTAAAATGATCTCCCTAGTGCTTATAAGGAAACAAGGCCATTCCATTATGTTGGATTATGGTGGTGTCATAATTAGGAGAAAAAGTGGCAATGTAATCATCTTAACTATATATGAGGAAGGAAAACTACTTAAATTGAAGGGTGAGCCATCAAATTTAAGAAATTATGTTTATCTTGTGGAAGATGAAATGTCTCCAAACATGTTGCGACATGATCTATTAGGGAACACTCACTATTAAAACATTTGTGTATTATAAAATAATGTTGTTTGCATGCCTACATTTCCCACAAAATTAGATGAGAAGTGTGAAGCTTGCATCTTGGCTAAACATACAAGAGAACCATTTCTAAAGTCATAGTGAAAAGTAGATAGAAAATTACAGCTTTTTCATTCAGACTTGTGTTCACTTTCAATCCTCTTCGCTGGTGGTAATAAGTACTTCATGTTGTTCATTGATCACTATAGCAGGATGACATGGATATACTTTATGAAAAAGAAATCAAAATCCTTTGATACTTTTTAAAAAAATTAAATAATGATTCAAAATGAAGCACAAACCCACATGGAGACACCCAAAATATAAAATGGTGGTGAATTTGCATCAAAGAAGTTTGAATCCTATATTAAGAAAATTGGGATTAAACACCATCTCATAGTTCCTCACACTCCATAATAAAATGTAGTAGTTAAAATAAGGAATAGATTTGTGATGAATATGGTTCATGTAATGTTTTATTTCAAAGGGGTAAATCTACACTTTTGTGCCAAAGCAACTAAAACAACAATCTACCTTTGTAATAGATCACCATCCATAGCTCTTGAATCAAAGACTATGTATGAGATGTGGTGTGGTCACCTCCCTTCAGTGTGACATCTTTGGATTTTTGGATCCACTTGGTATGCATTGAGTCCAAAGGAGAATAGAAATAAATTGGACCACAAGAATCGAAAATACATCCACTTGGGATATTTTGATTCCTCTAAGGCATTCAGGCTATACGATGAGAAAGAAAAGAAGTTTTTAATCTCAAGAGAAGTTATCTTTTGTGAGACAATAAAGGACAAAGAGGATATTGATTGGCAATTGAGTTGACTAGACAAATATGCAAAGTTTGATGTCTATAAAGAGAGTGATTTGAATGTTCTAGACAATGAGTGGGGGACATAGAGTTGGGAATCTATTATTTTTTTATTGTCTCCTATACATGAGCTTGAAACTCCTCCTAAAAGAGAGAGTGAAACTTCATCAGATATTGAATAGGGGTTAATAAAATAGAGGGAAGATAGTGAAGGAAATTTAGAGGATAAACTCGAAGCACCTATGGCACAAAACAAGATGCCTAAGTGGGCCACTCAAAAACTAAAAGATGTGAGGCTTGATGAAGTTGGGAAAATAATCACTCAAAGTGCACATGCGGCCTCCTCTCAACTAGATAAGTCTATTGATGAAATTCAAGACATGATTAGAAAACTCACATTGGATGATTCTCAAGAGGAACTCAATGTTGTGTTTGATTCATAACCAAAAAATTTCAAACAAGCTGAGAAGCTTGACTCTTGGATAAAATCAATGAAAGATGAGTATAATTCACTGGTGAAAAATGGGACTTGGAATCTAGTTGATCCACCATATGGTTGCAAACCAATTGATTGCAAGTGGGTCTATCACAACAAATACAAGGTGGATGGCTCACTTGACAAGCATAAATAAAGTATTGTCACAAAGGGGTATGCTTAAAAGGAAGGAATTAACTACAATGAAACCTTTGCACCTACAACAAAATGGATTACCATTCAAACCATGTTGGCTCTGGCAACTCATAATGGATGGAAAGTTCATCAAATGGATGTCAAAACTACATTTCTAAATGGATACCTCAAAGAAACTACGTGCATGACATAACCTGATGGTTTTGAAGTAAAGGTACAAGAGCACAAGGTGTACAAATTATAAAAATCATTGTATAGTTTGAAATAAGCCCCTTGAGTATGGTATGAAAAACTAGTTGTGCACCTCATGAACATGAACTTCAAACATTTTGAGTTTGAAGATGTAACTCTTTTCATCAAAATAGTTGATAAAATAGTTGTATTTGAGGTCTTTTATGTTGATGATATGCTCATTACAGGGAATAATGAGCAATACACTATAAAATTCAAATCAAAGTTGATGAAAAGCTTTGAAATGACTAATTTGGGTTATCTTTGTTACTATTTGGGTATTGAAGTAATTTAGAAACTAAAGTATTTCTTCATCACTCAGAAAAATTACATTGGTGATATTTTGAGCAAGTTTGAAATGGAAGATTGTAAGCATCTCAGCATCCCCATGGAATATAATCTCAAATTGACATGTGAATATTTAATAGATTTGGTTGATGCCACTAATTATAGATAGCTCATTAGAAGTCTGATTTATGTGACTACCACTTGACCAGATATATCACTTGTAGTTGGTATCCTCTCAAGATTCATACAACCCAGGGAGAGTAATTGGGTAGCATCAAAAAGGGTCCTCAGATATCTCAAAGGCACACAACATTTTAGGATCAAATACTCCAGGGCAAGAGACATCAAACTAGTTAGGTATTCAGATTTTGACTATGTTGGTAATCATAAAGATGGAAAGTCCACCTCAAGTTTTCTAATGAATTTGGGAACAATAATTATCAATTGGAAATCTAAGAATTAATTAGTGTTGGTAATTTCTTCAGTAAAAGAATAATATATGGCCACTTTAAAGGCAACTAGAGAGATCTTATGGCTTAGAAGGGTTCTTTCAAATTTGAAGGAGTAACAAGTTTCAGCAACACCTCTCATGGTTGACAACACTTTTACAATCTAGATGGCAAATAATCCAGTCTTTCATGACTAAACCAAGCATATCAATACTAAATTTCATTTGATTCGACACTATGTGAAAGATGGCAATGTCAAGTTGTAACATTGCCTAACAACAGAGCAACCCACAGACACCCTGACAAAAACGCTTGGATGAGAAAATTTTGAAAATTTTATAGGAATTCTTGGTCTAATAAATATCCCTATAGATTAAATGGGGGATGTAACAATATTGTACATATTTGTTATTAATCCTAGGTTTCTAGCTTAGGTGTCTAATATTTTATCTTATTCAATAAGCTTTCCATTCCTGTAAGAATAGGAAGAGTGATTGGGAATGTGAAATGAATAATCTTTCTTAGTCTATTAAATGTAATGTTTTCTCTCATTTTGAATTGAATCATGAAATATAAATTTCATTGTCATTCTAAATATAATCTAGCTTGTCATATTCTAACATGGTTTTCACACCAAGTAAAATAAATCCTAGCTTAAAATATTTCATTTCTTCTCTAATAGATGAAGAAAATATAACTAATAATGTTGATCTAGAGGAAAGTATAATTTATGGTAAAAACAAGTAAGAAAAATCATATGATAAAATAAGATCTAAATATTCTTTCAATCAAGGATCTACTTCCGAGGATTCAAAGAAATAATTTATCTAATACTATTGTATTTATAATATGATCATACTATTGTAAATTGCAAACAGAGGGCTCAGGTCCTACTTGATGGAAAACTACAAGAGAATGTCATGGTTAATGATGTAGAAAAACAAAATGATGAGGATACTATCAATATAAATAATTACAGTGATGAAGATTATGTTTACTAAATAAATAAAATTAGAGGTTAGAGGCAATGGAGGTTGGAGGACATTATTATTCCTCTCATTAGCCACTAATGATGCAGTCACTTCTACTATAGTGTCATGTGTTTCTTTTTATTTTCTTATTTGTATATGTGAAAATAAGTAGTACAATTCCTATTTTCTAAATGTTATATTTCATACAGAACTATTGTGTTTTGGAGATACATAAATGAAGGCTAAACAGATGTAGAATTATTGTCTTTAGTTCCCACATTGATTAGGTTGATCATTTCCATCAGTGAATAGTTGATGAGATGTAGATGAGTCATATTCATAGTTCCCACACTGATTAGGTTGATGAGTTCTCATTGGTAAATGGTTGATAAGAGGTAGATGATTTTTTTTCCCTCTCTACCTTCATATAATCCTACAACACATATCCATATAAGTACTAAAGGGGGGAGTGCTAGGAAAATTAGTACTAACATTAATATTATTTATGTAAGTCATTGAGTGTGTGAAAAACATGAGAAGTCACTCACATTGATAAATGTTAGCAAGAGTTTATATGATTTGAGTGATTTGGGGGATTGAGTATCATGTATGACTCCTTGAATAGAGGATTTTTTCAATCTATATATTTTACTCTCGTGATTAAATAAAATGTGTGAGTTTCAAATATTATAATCTTTTTGTTGAACTCTACTAAATATAATACTTACATTATATCAAATGTTACAATTTAATCTTATCCATTAACATGTATTTAAAGGTTTTATAATGATTATTATTGATTAAAATAATTACTTTTAAATATGTTATTATCAAATTTGCAATAGTATGAAATAGGGCTGAAAAACTTGAGATAAAGTACTCTTCTAGGGTTTCATGTTGATCTTGTCTTGCTTTGTTTCCTCATTTTCCACTACTGCCATACTATTTCTGTGAGACTTTATAGGTTAAGTGTGTATTTATCTCCACCCTTCAAGTAGATGACTTTGGTTTTAAATATCCCTCAACTATTATTTCACATCAATTTTACTGACAATGAGAAAGATGGTGCCAAAGACAGCCATGAAGTTCATCTTGAAGGTATATGATAAGATATAACTTTTGAGAATCCCCCTCACCTTGATGTGTGTTTGCAATATGATTTAGTTAATAATGTATGTAGATGGTATGAAAATAATATATTGGTGTCTTATTATGTTAGTCATTCCCCTCTTAGGAATCCCTCAATACCGAGATTCATATTCACTAGGAACCCTTGGGTTTCCAAATTATTGGTGTTTATAATCTCACCAAGGGATTTTTCATTTTCTCCTTTAAGGAGCCCTCTCAAGTCCAAACCCTCCTTTCTAGGTTAAGCTACTAGTTCTTGAGGAATACCCTTATGATTGTGTTTCCTTGGACCTATACTTTTAAAGTCTCAAACCAAGTCTCCCTTAAGGTGCCTATCTAGATCAAACTTCCTAGCCTTATACTTCCTCTATAAGGGTCCATTGATATTCAAGTAGGGTAAGAGTGCTTATGCATAAATTCACCTACTTTAATCTATTAAACACTTATTTTTTATTTTAGACACCCAACCATAGGATTCACGATTATCCTATTATAGGTTGGTCAAATCCCTTTGTTGAATAGAAGCCATCTAAAAAACAAAAGGTGGAAAAAAATATTTATGGTTAGACAATAGTAGCTAATAAAAAAATCCACTACCAGAAGAAAGGTTTTAAACCAAACCACATCCCCCTATTCTCAAAACCTCCTCCAAGAAGTGAATATTTTATGTCGTTCCCCTTGTTAACCCTCCCCAATCTCATAGCTATATGACAGCATCTCAGAGTGAGTTTCTCAACGACATGTAAGTTTTCACCATGTTATTGTTGACCATTTTTTGCCCAACAGGGAAAAAAATCAGTCCCCTTCTTCCCCTGCTATTTAAGGCCAATTCATTTTTTGATTTTGCACAAGTCCAGGAATTTCTACAGACTCTGCAGAACTTGGTTTTCTATGGACTCAGCAGGTGAAATCCTTGGTAGATGAGAAATCAGTTCAGAAAGTGCTGGGGTTTACAAGGCTCTTTTGGGCCTTCATCTAAAGAAAATTTACAAGGGAGGTTGGCATCTTTGAACCATTGAACCATCGCTTCAGTTCAAAGCCTTGGTTCAATCGGCTTTGATTCAAAACTTTGGTTCAATGCAGAGTTCAATCGACAAAGTTCAATAGACTGGTTCAATGGTTTAATTCAATCTGTAGTTCTTCAGCTTTGGTTCAATCAGCTAAGTTCAATGCTTAGTTCATCAAAAAAGTTCAAATCAAATGGTTCAATCGGCTCAGTACGCAGTCTTGAACCATTAAACTGTTGAACCAATTTTTGGTTCAACGGGTTGGTTCAATGGCTTGGTTCAAGGGTGTGCCCTACAGTCGGAGGGCAGCGATGGGTCTAGAAGCCCTTATGGAGGGTAGAAAGAGTTTCAAAGAGCCTGAGGGAAAGGAAAAGTCAAAGCAGCCAATTCCCATGGACTTTTTATCTGCGGGAAAGGGGCTCAAAGCAGAAAAGCCGAAGGAGATTCCAAGGATGATGGGTGCGCGAACGTCAAATTTAAGCCAATAAAAAACTTATTGGTTTTTAAATGCCCAAGCGCCAACCATGGAATGAGCCCAAAGTATGTAGCAACCCCCCCAAAGATCACCCCTAAGGGTTGAAGGATCAAAAAAGACAAAGAGCCCAGAGAACAAAGAGCAGGCGGATGGTGTGGCTCATAAATTCAATCCTAACAGCAGAATGGCCATGATGCAGAAGTAGATGAAGTGATCCAAGTGACACAGGAAGGTGTCAATTCAAGAAGTTATTTCAGTGGTTGACACAGTGCATACCATGCGATCATCAAAGAGGCACAAACAGTGGTTGATGCAACTGGTTTCCTTCAAAATGAATTGGAGAGCAGTCAAATGGTGTATCTCATAAATTCAAATCTTGACAGTAGAATGGCCATAACGTAGAAGCAGATGAAGTGATCCAAGTGACATAGGAAGGTGTCAATTCAAGAAGTTATTTTAGTGGTTGACACAGTGCCTACCATGCGATCATCAAAGAGGCACAAACAGTGGTCGACGCGAGTGGTTTTCTTCAAAATGCATTGGAGAGCAGTCAAATAGTGCGGCTCATGAATTCAAATCCTGATAGGAGCTGGTATAATGTTAGATTCAGATGGTTTCCTCATCCCAATGCTCAGAAGGTGCATGGGTCACTTGTAAAAAGGGTGCCAAAAGGCCCCTTTTCTTCCTCTATATATAAGAGACTTGTCTTTGGAAAAATGATCTTCCACATTTGTAAGGCGTAGCCCTGGCGAATTTTCACCTGAATCAATAAAATGCATTTTTTACCTCTATCCTGGCTTGATATCTCTGTGTATGTCTGAGTTTTAGTTTGTGTTTAGTCATTACTTCATGATGCTTCCACAAGTTCAACACCAACATACCTGGTGTCTATAAGGTGCCATTTTTGTAGCTGACAAGGAGAGCTATATTTGGAAGTGCAGA
Source organism: Torreya grandis (assembly GCA_037957365.1). Classification (NCBI taxonomy): domain Eukaryota; kingdom Viridiplantae; phylum Streptophyta; class Pinopsida; order Cupressales; family Taxaceae; genus Torreya; species Torreya grandis. The sequence continues at coordinate 4,215,863 of JARHVA010000458.1, forward strand.
AACAAGAGAAATTACTATACAGTGTGCCTTTCCATAGCACCTTTGGTGAATCTCTATTTTTTGTATTTTCCATTAAAAGCCTCCTTGCCAAGTTTCTTGTAGCCTGGTCCTTCTGCCAGTTTGAAGTGTATGTATGTGTTTGTCTGATTTTAAGTGTGAGTGTGAGAAGGTTGGATCATTTTGGTGCATCACCCCTTTTAGAGTAGATTTTTTTTCCTGTAATCTTTCTCCCTTTTCATCCCCCCCATTATATATATATATATATATATATATATATATATATGTTAGCACTTACTGGAACAAATCAGATGCATCAAAGGGAGCTAGTCTTTACCTAGAGACTCTCCCCTCCTGCTTCGCTAGTCCTACAAGTGAGAGGGGAGTTTCCATTGTTGCGTGTGGAAGGCAGAGCTCAACCTCCTTGCCCCGAGTGCAATCCACTACATCAATAGTTTTTGGCATGCCCGATGGGACTTAGTCTTACACTCAATAAGGTTTCAAGATTTATGTTGGTCCTATTACGACAAATCAAATCATCATCTAAGGTCATGGTGCCCATTCAAAATAATTTGGTGCAGGAACAACCAAGTTGTTCAACCATGGGATATGGTCAGGAGCAAGCCGTCTATACGAATGAGATGATGGGTTATTACCCAAATGTGCAAGATGATCATGTAGCTACTCACCCCTAGGTCTTTGAATCTCCAATGCAACCCAGCACAAGCAACAGTCAGAGTCAACCTAACTCTACCCTTATGAACCACTTGGAAGGTGAGTTCTATGCGATCAATTATGTGGGTGCTGCAGACAATCAGGCTAATTATGTTGCAGCCAACACAAGATCCAAAGGGAGAGCTATGGAAGAAACTCAAGTAGCTATTCAAATGTCCACACCATCTCTTCCACCACAGGTGAACCAAAAATTCCCAAATTTTAGGTCACTAGTCATACATTTAGCTCCCCGACCTATGCCTCAGAAGGTTGCAAGTGACCCCAAAGAAAATATGGAAGGGAGCAATCCTCAGATCAACATGGTAGATTGGGTGAAGGAGTTGCACATAAATATTTCCTTGTGGGATCCATTATCGATACTGGGTGTGTCAGATGAAGGAGACGTTAGAAGTTTCCCTTTGATCTAGGAGGGAATCAAAAATACCTGGTTAGTTGTATATAGTAGGTTGCTTTCAGTTTTCTTTCCCTATTTTCCCTAAGTGTTGTTTACACAAGTAGTTATATTAGCTTTATGTGTGTTTTTGTTTCCTTTGAGGTAAATCTTTGTGATTGATTCTAAAATTTATCAAGGCTTTTTTTGACTTTAAAGTTACAATCTAACCCCGTGCCCAATGGATTTTTAAGGCAACTGGTTTCTAAGCATAGCAGGCATGCTTCCCCTAGGAGTGGCCAATTTGTTGACCATTTTTTCCCCAATAGGGAAAAAATGGTCCCCTTCTTCCCCTGCTATTTAAGTCCAATTCATTTTTTGATTTTACACAATTCCAAGAATTTCTACAGACTCTGTAGAGCTTAGTTTTCTATGGACTCAGTAGGTGAAATCCTTGGCAGATGAGAAATTAGTTCATAAAGTGCTAGGGTTTACAAGGCTCTTTTGGGCCTTCATATGAATAAAATTTACAAGGGAGGTTGGCATCTTTGAACCATTAAACCATCACTTCAGTTTAAAGCCTTGGTTCAATCGACAGTTCAATCAGCTTTGATTCAAAACTTTGGTTTAACGTAGAGTTCAATCGGCAAAGTTCAACAGACTGGTTCAATGGTTTAATTCAATCTGTAGTTCTTTGGCTTTGGTTTAATCAGCTAAGTTTAGCACTTATTTCATCAAAAAAGTTCAAAGCAAATGGTTTAATCAGCTCAGCGCACAATCTTTAACCATTGAACCATTGAACCAATTTTTGGTTCAACGGGTTGGTTCAAGGGTGTGCCCTATAGTCGGAGGGCAGCGATGGGTCTAGAAGCCCTTGCGGAGGGTAGAAAGAGTTTCAAAGAGCCTGAGGGAAAGGAAAAGTCAAATCAGCCAATTCCCATGGACTTTTTGTCCATGGGAAAGGGGCTCAAAGCAGAAAAGCTGAAGGAGAGTCCAAGGACGATGGGTGATCGAACGTCAAATTTAAGCCAGTAAAAAAGTTGTTGGTTTTTAAATGCCTGAGTGCCAACCATGGAATGAGACCAAAGTATGTAGTGACTCGCCAGAAGATCACCCCTAAGGGCTGAAGGATCAAAAAAAGATAAAGAGCCTAGAGAACAAAGAGCAAGTGGATGGTGTGGCTCATAAATTCAATCTTGACAATAGAATGGCCATGATGCAGAAGCAGATGAAGCAATCCAAGTGATGCAGGAAGGTGTCAATTCAAGAAGCTATTTTAGTGGTTGACACAGTGCATACCATGTGATCATCAAAGAGGCACAAACAGTGGTTGACGTGACTAGTTTCCTTCAAAATGCATTGGAGAGCAGTTAAACGATGCAGCTCATAAATTCAAATCCTGACAGCATAATGGCCATGACACAAAAGCAGATGAAGCAATCCAAGTGATGTAGGAAGGTGTCGATTCAAGAATTTATTTTATTGGTTGACACAGTGCCTACCATGTAGTCATCAAAGAGGCACAAACAGTGGTTGATGCGACTGGTTTTCTTTAAAATGCATTGGAGAGTAGTCAAACAGTGTGGCTCATGAATTCAAATCCTGATAGGAGCCAACAAAGCATTAGATTTAGACAGTTTCCTCATACCAATGCTCAGAATGTGCATGGGTCACTTGTAAAAAGGGTGCCAAAAGACCCCTTTTCTTCCTCTATATATTGGAGACTTGTCTTTGGAAAAATGATCTTCCACATTTGTAAGGCGTAGCCCTGGCAAATTTTCACTTGAATCAATAAAATGCATTTTTTACCTCTATTCTGGCTAGATATCTCTGTGTATGTCTGAGTGTTAGTTTGTGTTTATTCATTGCTTCATGATGCTTCCACAGGTTCAACACCAACATACCTGGTGTCTATAAGGTGCCATTTCTACAACTGACAAGGAGAGTTGTATTTGGAAGTGCAAAAATAGGAGAAATTACTCTACAGTGTGCCTTCCCATAGCACCTTTGGTGAATCTCTATTTTATGTATTTTCCATTAAAAGCCTCCCTGCCAAGTTTCTTGTAGCCTGGTCCTTCTGCCAGTTTGAAGTGTATGTATGTGTTTGTCTGATTTTAAGTGTGAGTGTGAGAAGGTTGGATCATTTTGGTACATCACCCCTTTTAGAGTAGATTTGTTTTCCTGCAATCTTTCTCCCTTTTCATCCCCCCCAATTATTTATATATATATATGTGTGTGTGTGTGTGTGTTAGCACTTACTGGAACAAATCAGATGCATCAAAGGGAGCTAGCCCTTACCTATAGACTCTCCCCTCCTGCTTCGCCAGTCCCACAGGCGAGAGGGGAGTTTCCATTGTTGCGTGTGGAAGGCAGGAGCTCAACCTCCTGCCCCAGGTGCAATCCACTACATCAACAGTTATGATGTCCTCTGCAAGCAATCATTCCCCTTGATGGTCACACAGTCCACTTCGCAATGGCACTAACTCTCCTTGAGAGAATGACAGGGATAAACATCACTCCATTTCACTTGGGTATTCTATGCCAAACAAGTGTTCTCTGTTTGGAAACAAGTTTGTAGTTCTTGAATCTAGAGAAGAAATAAATGATGATAAGGGAGAATCACTCATGGAATACTCCCCCCAATGAATATAATATCATGGAATGTTCAAGGTCTCACAAAGTCCTCTCACAAATTATTTATGTGTGTTTCATGTCAGTAGTTGGGGGATTTTGATTTTATTTGTCTACAAGAAGTTAATATCTTAAGGTTTACTTTATAATCTACTTTGAAATGTGTTTCTCTTAACACATCTCACTTTTCCACTTCACATGAATATGGACATGGTGGTTCTGGTATTTTGATTTCCAAAAAATAATTCCCCCTTGGTTGTTGCCTTAGGTGAATATCCATCACATTGAGTTATTTTGATTTTGTTTGACATCAATGGTTATTACCATGGGATTATCAACATTTATGCCCCAAATGATGGCCCTAATGGAATGACATTATGGTGATTCCTTGCTGAAAATATATCTTTTTCCCCTAACTGATTTGTGGTGATTTTAATATGATTGAGAGGACCAATGATAAATTTGGTTCCCTTTGGATGTGATGGTGTGTGGAATAATGTGAATATTGGTTTTATTTCAAAAATCATTGGGTTTTGGTGGACATACTCTTCCAACAATAAACATTTAATAATTTACCTTGGTTTACTAAATCCTACTATTATGTCAGTGCCAATAGAGTCCTCAATAGGTTAGACTATTTCATGCTTTCTGATCAATATGTGTTCTCTTTTACTTTATCCAATGGGTAAGTTGTTACCATCCATTCATAAATTGTCCTCTCAAATTATAGTCCCATCACTTTCAAAGTGGAGAGGAATGGTGGTCATTTCAAGGTGCCACATAATTAATTTTTTTGGAACACATCCCTCCTCTACCACAAGGGCACCATCCATCTCATTATTAGAGTTTGGAACCTTCTGCCATGTTTGCTTTATGCTACTAGCTAGATCAAGTGGTGGAATGAGGCAATCACTCACACTACCACCTTCCCCCACCATTATGGAAAATAATTTGAGTGATTCCAAAAGTGGGTTGATGGTGTTATGCTCAAATATTACCAAAGAATCTCTTCTCTTCTTGAGCACAATATGTTTTATCTATAATTGAAATCCATGACAATTAATCTCAAGCATAATAAAAAGTTGTAAACATCCACACGACAAAAGGGGATCAAATCCAAGCTCAATTACATTGGCTCAAATTTGGGGACTAGACCTCAAAATAATTTTTTGAATCCCTTTGGGCTAAGAAATCTAGGGATCAAATCACAACTATCAAGCTTTCTCAATAGCATCTTATCAACCTACCTAAAATCTCATCTACTATTGTTGACCATTAAAAACTAGTGTTTCAAGCGTAAGGAAATTCAGTGGAAAGTGTGCATGCAGTGAAAAATAATTTAGATATAGTGCCTCACAAACTTAGTATTGCTAATGAAAATATCTATAATGGCCTTCTAACTCTTGAAGAGTTATTTCATGAAGTGAAATGCATGGATAATGATAAATCCCAAGGTATGGATGGTTTCCCTTGTAAGTTGTACAAGGCTACTTGGAATTTTGTAGGGCCCAACTTGTTGCAAGTTTATATAGAAACCCTACAAAATAAATATTTAGGCTCTCTCATTAAAAAAAGAAATATCAAGTTTATTCCCAAAGTCAGCAACCCAGAGCTCATTACTAGTTGGTGGACCATCACCTTCCTCAATATGTTGTATAAAATCCTTGTGAACCATATTTGTTTCATCTTACCTACAATCGTTAGACTAGATCATACCAACTTTATTAAACATAAATACATTTTAGATAATCTCATTTTTATCTGGGAAGGAATGGAATGGGCATAGACCTATCGCTAGTGAACCATATTCCTCAAACTTGATTGTGATAAATCCTATTATAAGATTGAGTGGTCATTTATCCTAGTTATTCTTCAGGGCTTAAGTTTTGATAAATTTGTATATCAATAGTTTAGACTTTGTTCTCTAAAGCTTCAACCTGCCTTACTATCAATTTTCTCAAATCTAACAAATTTGGCCTATTTCATTCCATTAGGCAAGGTTGTCCTTTGGCACTAGCTCTGTATGTCTTATTAGCATAGGCTTTTGGATATATTATTGATCACAAGGTGGATCAAGGGCTCATCAAGGGAATTATTCTTCCTAATCATTCCTCTGAGCTCATCAATGGTCACTTTGTAGATGATATATTTCTCACTTTCAATGAGCAAGAAACTTTTGTTAAATAGGTGATGAATTGCCTCGATAATTTTTACAAAGCCTCAGGATCTAATTTTTAATGGTCCGAACCCAAATGTTACGAACTGAGCATGATTCTTATGTCAAAATGGCTTAAGTAGTATAATTGGAAGTGGATCCAAAAAGGATATAAATTCAAATTCCTTGGTATTTAATTTGCCTTTGATAATTCTTCCTCTGAGCTTTGGTAGTGTGTCATTGATCAAGTGGAGAAAAAGGTGGAGTATATGATTTCAAAACCTCTCTCTTTAACAAGTGAATCCCAAGTTTATTCTAATACTATGGTGGCTACTCATGTATATTATTATTCTTGTTGGACCCCCTCTAAATCCTCACAAGATAAATTGGCAAAGGTTCTTCAATATTTCATATGGGTCAATCCTAATCTAATTTGAAGGTATCACAAAGTTTATTGGAACTTTTTTTGTCTTCCTCGTGAGAAAGGTGGTATGGGAATAATTCACATCTTCATGTAAAGTATTGCTTTATGTGCTAAATGGGTGGTCTAAGCAATTGAAGGTAATGAGGCCTAGAAAATTCTTTTACGACATAAAATTGCCTCTAGCTTATCTTATGGTAAATTCAATGGGAAAAATGTTGGGTTTCACACCTTGATTATTACCACTTCCCCCCATAAAGATTGAGGTATCCTTTATTGATTCAATCATGTAAAATGTCACTTAAATACAATGAGTGTCACTTGAGACCACCCATCCCTACCTTATCCCTATACCTATCTTAGGGCCTCTTTTGACCCTTATCCAATTTTTTTGTGGGTATTACACATCCCAAAACTAGTCCCAGACCTTCCCCTAGGGATCTAGGACCTTAGTGCCATGATTTTTGCCACCTAGATGCTAGCACATTGTGCTAGTGACTAAGGGGCCGTGCTAGCATCCCTTGCCTAATTTTAACCCCAATGAATATGTTTTCAATCCCTAAGACACCTAAGGTCAACCTAGACTTATTTCACACTCTTTATAAGTATCAGATCATTATAAATACATGACTTTTATCCCTTTATCCACTAGATGGAAATCAAATACAAATACATAAAAATAAGCTCAGAACAAGTGGTACATAATCAAGGTCATTGATCCCTATTTTTCCATATTTATGCATACAATAATCTAAAGCCATTATAATCTTAGAATACATAGATTTCCAATATCAAACTTCACTTAAATTATTCAATCCATCACTCACGCCAGCATCACTTGCACCAACACTTAGATTGGGATAACTATATTGGGATTGATCCCCTTTCGAGGTATTGGTATATAGTTAATACTCATCACATGGGATGTTAAGGCCATGTCCAACCTACCCCATTAACTCCTTTTTCTCATGATGTTCATTCAAACCCTTACAAGAATGAAAACCTATGGTTTTCAAAGTAAAACATATCTATAATAAAAAATTATTGATTTCACAGACTTAAAAATTAGGCCAGAGCTGGAACAGGCCCTATTCTACAAAACCCAAAAATTGTTTGTGGAGATTTTGAGTGGGACACTAGTGCACTACCTTGGACACTAGGGAACCATGCTACTACCCAAGAGTAATTATAATACATGTATCCTTTTTATGACACTCAGATCAGCTTCCACCCTAGTTTTTAGCCCTGAGATCATTCATCTTAGTTTCTATCTAAGTACTTATTTATGTCATTTATTATTATTTTTAGAAATATTAGATTAGGTAAATTATTGCACAAATTAGATGTTGTATTTATTGCATATTTATACCCTAATTTATTATACTCATGCCCTTTAACAGCCTAATATGTACATACACGGAGTCCTTAAAATTTAAATCGTTTGGTGAACCCAACTTATTACGAATACTTTCCAAACCCTATCCCTATATGATATTAGGGTTTGTATCCTTCTTTTTTATATTTACCTTGGCTATGTTAGGCTTTTCAAATTATATATATTCTATTTTAGTAGCACTATTTCATTTTATTTTCTATATGTCATCTCAAAAAGTTATATCTCTCTCTTTAAGAAGAAGTGTTAGGCTTAGTGGAAATATTATTGAGTGTACTTAGATTCCTTTCGTTCGAGCTTGTACCATGGAAAAAGGACCAATTAAAACCCCCCTTATTGATCCTTCACACCTTGATTATGTGGACTTCAATGATAATACATCTGAACATGAGTAATACAATCAATATCAAATCGATACACAAGATGGGAATCAAAACACACTCCCCCCACTTGATAATGAAAATCGTATAGTCAATAAGGATGAGATTTTACAAAGTTTCAAAGATAGACTTTGGGAAAATTCACATGATCATGCACAAATTATGCAAGCCATAATGGAAATAAAGAACAAATCCAATATTTGTCAATATTCTAACCCCACAGATGCTAATATTATTACACCTACTATGGGGGAAACTCAAATCCTACAACATCATGTTATAACTCGGTAACCTTCAACAATAGAAACACATCTTATGGCTAGTATACATTATTCCTCTCTATATGTACAATCCCTTATGCATGAGATCCATGATCTACAGGGCAAGGTGTTACATCTCCTGAAAGGTGCCACTAGACCATTTCATGCTTTGAATTCTCATGTTATTTTACATACACCTTTGGCACAACATATACTGGCAATTCCTTTGTCATCCAAATTTTTGTCACCCAAACTTACTTTGTATGATGGTAAGGGTGACCTAGAGCATAATCTATGAGCCTTCCACATAACATTCTTGGACTATGTGTCTAATGATTGGCTCCTCACTAAGTTATTCCCTTGTAGTTTAAAGGACAACGCATTGCAATGGTTCTATGATGTTCCTAATTAGTCCATCACCACATTCAATCCACTAGTAGATATGTTTTTGGCACACTTTTCAATCAACATCAATGATAAGGTTTCATATTCTCAAGTTGCACATATCAAACAAAAATATAATGTGCCAATAGATGAATATGTCTTGTAAAATAAAACTATATTAGCAAAGACGACTAGCCCATGGCAGATAGAGAACTCCAAGACATATTCAAGCAAAGTTTGTTACCAGCATTGCATGAAGCTATCATATTCAAAAAGTTTCCATATTTCACAAATCTTTGTCATACAGTGAAATAACTATAACTCAAGCTTCTCTTCATGGGAAAACTAAAATGCAAAACTGGATCAGATTCAATTATTAAGAGTTTCAATAATCCCCCATACAAGGCAAAGCCCAATGAGAACAACAATGATTCAAAAATACTAGTTAATGTAGATTCAAATCCACCTCCTCGCATGTTTTATGAGTTCCTCCAAGGAGACCTTTTATGAATCTTCCTTGGTCACCAACACGGGTTCTACAATATCTCTTGGAATGCAATGTCATATCTCTCCCTCCAATCAAAGAGGTTGATATGACTAGGCCTCTTCCAAAGAAATATGATGTCAATAAATTCAATGACTATCACAAGGCAACAAGCCATACTACACACAAATGAATTAGCTTATGACATAAGATACAAGATTAGATAGAAGATAATATCATTATTGTTGGCACTCCTATAGAGGCACCTAGACCACACCCAATAGAAGTAAAAGCATTGAAAATATTTCCAAATCTATTTCCAAAAAATATAGCTAATGAGATAGTAGACACTTCAAGTGTTCATTATACATATTAGGCACAACCACCACCAACATCTTATTAGACTCATATAGTGGAACCACATCCTCTACATAATATCATTGGGGTGTATCATACTACAGTGCCAACTAGACCTCTTATCACTTATTTAGAGCATGAGATAGTTGATGATGACAAAAATTTCTATGCACTCTTTGTATGAGCCTACATTGATCATCATCCTATTCAAGGTGTCATGGTTGACAATGGGTCAAGTGTCAACATGTGTACTATGACACTTCTACATCACTTAGGTTATTCATAGTAGGATATTTCTTAGACAAATATAGTTATTTATGGTTTTAATGGATGTGTCCAAAGTTCCATTAGGGATATAATATTACCATTATAGGTTGGGCCCACACATGTGGCTTCCAAATTCATAGTAGCACCTAGTGTAGGAACATTTGATATGTTTTTAGGTAGTCTTTGGATACAATAGCTTTTATCCATTCCATACACCACACACAAATGTCTCAAGTATATGCATGCTAATTAGGTGATTACAGTTGAGGGCCTTCCATATGAGTATTCTTTAACTATTCCACAAACACTTATACAATAGTCACCAGTTAAAATTCTAAGCACATATTCTATTAGCCCACCTCATATGCCAGTTGAGCCACTAGTACAGGTGAGGTGTATTCCTACATCAGTACCATGTATGCATACTCTCCCACAGAGACCTTTATTAAAGAGACCCTTGCATCAAAGACATGTGGATTCTAGAGGGCCTCTCTCTCCACCACCACATAGATTAATGTTATAGAATAGAGCATCCACACTAGTTACAACTTATTCTACCAAATGGGTTCCCAAACGCATCATAGTTTACATGCCATTTCAGTCAGATTCACAGATTCATAACCCTACTCCATAGGTTGTTTCAGTTACTGATCACTCAATACATCTAATTCTTGGATCCCATATACCTCATCACACAGCATGCATGACCACTCTTCCTCTATTTGATATAGGCCACATTGATTATGAGTCTCTTGTGAGACTTATTGGGTAGTATTTTTCTCTCTACTTGTAGATAGCTTCTCTTACCTTGCTCCTTATATATAGTTTCATTTTTATGATTTCTTGTACATAGATTATAAACTTAGAAAACACAAAAAAAATATAATATGTTTAAAATATAGAAAAATTTAGATATTACTCAAAAATACAAAATTTAGATTGTTTCCATAGCTATGTTTACATTCTTTATACTTGTTAGGTACTACATAGCTAGTTATCTTAGAATATTTGGTTTTGTCATACATACATCTTTCACTTGTTCTTTTTGAGTGTGCATAAATTCTCAAAAGACTCAAGTCTAGCACACAAACCCAGATTTGCTACTATCTACCCACTGGGAGCACATACATAGATACATAGATTCATCATTGATATATTTTCCCATTAGGGGCATCCTATACATAGCTTTCATTTTACCAAGTTATATCATTCTATATTACTCATATTTTTTTTACTACTACTACTATAGACTCAATTTATGTACATCTTTGTTCTTATACATATTTGTGCCACATATTCATGCATACTTTCATTTCTAATTTTCCTAGTTTAGACTTGATTGTGCCTCTTTTCTTCTGCATCTATTCGAAGGCATTTGAATATGACATTGTTATACGGTTTCACACCAATTCCTTTCATTGTATGTATGTTTTGGCTATGTTCCCATGTCCTTGTGTGTGCCTTCTTGATTATGTATGTGAACATTTGAACATGTCCTTCCATGTGGCTCTAATCTAACCTATCTATTGTTTACATATATCAACATTTGAACATGTCCTTGTATGTGTTGATTTCTCAGATTTAGTGACATGTACCCATGTCCCTTGTATTTTGGCCCCTTGTCCTACTTTACATGCCTCATATATATATATATATATATGTATGTATGTATGTATGTATGTATGCATGTATGTATGTATGTATGTATGTATGTATGTATTATGACCATGACACTTGTCTCTTGCTTGTTACTTGAACACTCAATTTTCAATGCCATGAGGGACCTCATGCATGTCCCCTTCTTCCTTGGGTGCCTTGATGGACATCATGCCCCATCCCCTAGGTAGTAACTCAAACTATATCCAGATTTATTGTTCATGCACATGCTTACATTGTTATATCTATCATGATAGCCTTGTGAATGTTAAATATAATATACATTGTACATTACCAACTTATACTTAGATTCTCTTAAATTATAATGTTATGTATACACATTATATTAGTTTATCATGCAAATATCATATATGCTCAAGCTCACATACAATTTGCATAGCTTTTTTTTTTAGGATAGTTATTGCACATGTTTAACAACTCCCCTCAAAATAGGGAACACTCACAGAGGTTTATGATAGAGATTAGGCCATCTAGGTGCACTCAAAATATAATTTTTAGCATGCAAACACAAAATACAGATCTCAAAATCAAGAAAAATAGTGTAAAATAGTAAGACATGTGAACTAGGAATTTGACTCAAGAGAGGATGGTTAGTATCGTGTTAGCTTTAAAATGAAAACAAAATGAAAGAAATACACTAACTAGCATAACATATCTAAGCCTAGACACTAGGGAGAACTTAGTTAACAAACATGAATAAAACACACAACTAAAATGCAAAATAAACCTTCTTTCACCTTCCTTGGATGCTCCAAAATGCTTGTTGTAGTGGCTTGCTCGGCTTGTGCTCATGAAGTCTTCATCAAAGGAGGCTTGGCTATCTCCTCTTCTCCTTGGCACCTTTGGTTTTGGCTTGGCTTGGCTTGAAATCAATTTGGCATGGTAAATTTTCACAAATTAAGCTTTTTGAAGATATTTGAGCATAATAACTTTGCACTAAAATAGTTTAAAATTGATGCTCATGGCCTCTCTATTTATAGATTTTTACAAATGGTTAGAATCAACTTGAACCATCCATCTCAAGATTGAGATGTGTGGCTAAAGATTAATCCAACTATATAATTAAAATACATAAATAGGCTAATCAATATTTGGCATAAAGGAGCAATTAAGAGGCATGGAGGGCATTGATGAGGCATGGGAGGCATGAATCCTGATATTTATGGCATTTATGACCTAGGGATGTCTTCCCAAAAAATGAGGTCACTCGATGATGCAGATATTCAATATTCATTTTCCAAAATAAGTATTCAACAAGTTTCCATGGAATTCTTAATTAGGCTTTAATTTGGTTTAATTAGATCTTAAGCATGATTAAGCACTTTGTGAACAAATTACTCAAATTGATCAAAATGATTTATTATTAGTCCAAAATTTGACTGGATTAGAATTAGATTGTGATATCAGATACGTTGGATCTGTTATCCCATTTAGGATGTTACTAATATAAAATAAAAAATTCACGTGTCTCGTACAATAAATTTGATAGAAAACAGCAATCTAGAGCACCTAAGTGCAAAATTGACATTTTGACTCAAAATGATCTGATCAAAGTTTGTTGGCCCATAAATTGCATTGTCCCATTTAATGATACCATAGCCAAAATTGGCACTTGAATATATCAATTTCAACTCATTTAATGTGTTTTAGTGTTTTTAGACCAAATTGTGCATTTTAATAAGAATTGATCAAAAACTTGGTTTGAGGTTATCGGTGGCTAGTTTTAGGTGTCTATAGTTTGCCCCTATTTGGGAAGATATTGCAAACCCTAGGCAAAGTAATGTCTTCTCAAATAATGAGAGATGGCCTATATTCCAAGAAGATTATGGTTGAATAACAAAGCTCCAAATATTTTTGGGAAGCCTATGATGATGCCCCCTCGAGGGAGTGGTCATCACATTTATTGATGGGCAGTCCCTCAAAAAGAAACAAGAAGAAAGGTGAAATTTACCCATGGTTGAGATTAATTCAAATAAGAAAATGCTTACATGCATAGATGTGAAAAAGATACTAATTTTCCCAAAGGTGGTTATAATCAGGAATAAAAATCAAAATACTAATTTGCCCATAGGCGGTTATAATCATTAAGAGGACCTAGATTGGCTAAAGATGATTATGCCCCAGTTACGAATAATTAGCAAGCATAACTTGAGGATATAACTTGGAATATAGATTAAATATGAGAGGGTGCAAAGTGATGAAAGAGATGTATAAAGGAATAATATTGATCATTAGAAATGATTCAATTATACCTACCAATGAGGAGATGCTTATCCTAATTAGCAATGATACAACTAGAATGGTCAATGGGTTGATTTGATCAAGGATAGGATGGAAAGATTTTTCCAAGGTGCCAAGGAGAAACTTTTATGGCTCCATTTATTTCAAACCTTCTTGAAGCTAATTTTTGTTGTAGCATGTGATGGTAGGCTTCATGATAGAACAGCATGAAGACTATCTCAAAATATGCATAAGCATTAACTCCCAATCCAATAAACACTTGAAAATAATACACCAATGATAAAAACCATGATGATAATATTGACGTATGAATATGGATAGACTCAAGAATAATGTGTACAAGGAATCACCCAATATATACATATAGACTGAGTCAAGGTAATAGTGTTGAAAGCAAACAAATAAATAAACAACCTGAAATAAATAAATAGAAATCTTGAAAACAAAATCAAAATAAAGCATCTTAAAAATGACAATGCCCCAGTAAGATGGATCGAGGATAACTGAATAGGCTTAGATAAGACAAATATTTTTGGATTTTTGAAATGTTACGAATGTTTTTTGGAATTTTGAGGTATCTTAACTCCTTAGAGAATGACAAGATACCTACTCAAAAAATGATGAGAGTGTTTAACTTAGGTTGATCACAAAATGGTGAGAACATATAGAAGTAGGATTGAGGTGACCTCAACATGAATTGAGCATGACCCATATAGTCCTAAAATGACCTCAAGTCATAGTAATTCTATCCACACAAAAGGTAGGAAAAAACCAACTAGGTCCCAACAAGTTCTCAAATCTGGTAAATAGCCAGGCAAATGAAAATAGTAGTGGTAAGGTGATGTGGTGATGCATGGTAAACAAGTGTTGCCCCTAGTTTTCTCATAAGAAATTATAACTAGGATACAACAGAATAGGTCAATGATACTAATTTGCCCATAAGTGGTTATAATTAGTAGAAAGATTAGTGAGACACTGATTTGCCTATAAGTGGTTATAATCAGGCTCACATAAACAAACTTGATAGCATGAAAGATATCTTTCCAAATCAACTATCACATTGCTTTCATAGACTGTCATTAAAACATGGATTGGATTGATTGTTGAAACTTGATTGGAATCCCCTCACAAAAGTGCAAGAATAACCAAAGTAGCCAAGGTCAAAATAAGATTGGGTAGGATGACTAAAAATAGGCTTTGGTCTGGATAAGAATGGAATGATAGGATGTATAAAATGCTAAGAGGGTTTACCCCTAAATGATGGGGTAAATGGTAGGAATATGCAACAATGGGAAAACAATATATAACCATAGAAATGGCATGGCAATGTGAAATGGTATGGTACATGTTTTTGGTATGGGTGTGGTAAATGGCATATGATTCTATTTTTCTCATTGATATGGAGATGCACATCCTAATCAACAAATGATACATATAGAATAATCAATCATGTTAATTGTTAGCCCACACCTCATCTGAATAGTTGCTCTATCAAGAAATGGATGTTGATATGAATTATTTGGGTGTGCCATTATGTGAACTAATAATTTGACTCAAAAGAGGATGTTTAGTATTATGTTAGTTTCAAAATGAAAATAAAATGAAAGAAACGCACTAACTAGCATAACATATCTAGGCCTAAACACTAGGGAGAGCTTAGTTAACAAATATGAATAAAGCACACAACTAAAATTCAAAAAAAAACTTCTTTTTACCTTCCTTGTATGCTCTAAAATGCTTATTGTAGTGGCTTCTTTAGCTTGTGCTCATGAAATCTTCATCAAATGAGGCTTGGCTATCTCCTCTTCTCGTTGGCACCTTTAGCTTTGGCTTAGCTTGGAATCAATTTGGCATGGTAACACTAATTGAAATAGCTTTTGGAATCATTTGTGATTTATAGCTTTGCATTATAAATATTTTTGAATATATTTGAGCATCATAATTTTGCACCAAAATAGCTTATAAATGATGTTCATGGCCTCTCTATTTATAGATTTTTTAGATTGATCATAATCAACCTGAACTGTCCATTTCAAGATTGAGATTTGTGGCTAAAGATTAATCCAATTTTGTAATTAAAATTGATAAATAGGCTCATCAATATTTGAGATAAAGGAGTAAGTAAGAGTCATGGAGGGCATTGATGAGGCATGGGAGGCATGAATCCTGATATTTATAGCATTTATGGCCTAAGGATGTCTTCCCAAGAAATGAGGTCACCTGATGATACAACTATTCAATATTCATTTTTAAAAATAAGCATTCAATAACTTTTCATGGAAATATTAATTAGGCTCTAATTTAGTTTAATTAGCTCTTAAACATGATTAAGCACTTTGTGCACAAATTACTCAAATTGATCAGAATGCCTTGTTATTGGTCCAAATTTTGATTGGATTGGAATTGGAAGTCAATGTCAAATGCATTGGATCCATTATCTCATTTAGGATGTTGCTAACAAAAAGTTACAAATACACACATCTCATACAAGAGATTTGATAAGAAAGAGCAATCCAGAGCACCTAAGTGAAAAATTGGTATTTTAACTCAGAATGATTAGATCAAAGTTAGTTGGCCCATAAATTGCATTATCCCATTTAACGATACTGTGGCAAAAATAAGCATTTGAATATACCAATTTCAACTCATTTAATATGTTTTAGTATTTTTAGGCCAAGTTATGCACTTTGATGGAATTGGTAAAAAGTTTAATTGAAGGTTATCGATGGCCAAATTTAGGTGTCTATGACACGAACCAAAGTTGGTTTGGTATAAAAATAGCACATATGATGCTAGCATGGTGTGGTATTGTCAAGGAACCACACTACTATCTAGTGGCCCTAAAAAATTTTTAAAAATAGATTTGGCAAAAGAACACAGTAGTTATAATCTAGATTTGTACAATTTTAGTCATAGGTTATCAGATTTGATCAGTTATTAGTGTATTTGTTTGTTTTATTGCATTTACTTGTATTTATTATTTACATTGGTGCACTAATTACTTATTCTAATTAGTTAATTATGTTTGATAATAATTTTCACCATATAGGATAAGCTTGCTTAGCTAGTAGTCAATTTGGACACCTATCTTGTTATAATAGAATTCCACTCCACTATTCAGAGTAAGATAGGATAAGATTGCTTAACTAGTAGTCAAATTATGTTGATCATTTACACAAGTTGGACACCTATCTTTTTAGTGTGGAGTTGCACTCCACTATTCTTGTAGTCAGATATCAGTTGAACTACACGTGTTGTGTAAATTCCTTGATCTTTATCTTGCATGCCTTACTCTATATAAGCAATGGATATTTATGTATTCTATATCATATTAATATTGAATTATCAGAGTAATTCATAATATTTGAGTTATTTATTTATTTCAGTTATTATCTTGGATATACAGTTATTATTTATTACTATTACTATTTTATCTCTTATTCATGCTTTCTATTAGATTCATTAGATCCTGTATGTTAATTCTAACATGGTACCAGAGCTATCTTGAATCTGTAGATTATTAAATATTCAAGAAAAAATACCCAGATATAGGATCAATTTTTTTATTTTGTATACAGGTACAAATTAGAGCTTCATGGAGAATTTTTGAGCTCACCATTGAATTCAGAGTGTCTAAGATAGTCAAAATCATCTACAATTTTATCTAAATTGAGCACAAGAGATGAAATTGGCAAGGGTTTGATCAAGAAGCACCATGCCCAAATCTGGTGGGTACCTAAAAATCAAAGTGTTTTTGAGCAAAATAAACCTCACAGTTGTGTTTAGAAGGCATCAAAACCTACAGATTCATATAAAATTTGTCAAATTTGGACACAAACACCCAAAAGACAAATTTTTTTTACTCCCATGTATGACTGTACAGACTGTGTAGGGCAAAAAAAATAGTAGGCCTCACGGATTAGCAAGCAAATTTGATAGGGCAACTTTGGGAGCCCGTGATTTGAACACCAAGAGGTATTTTTTAGTGATTTTTTTTATAAATAGCTTAAAATTCCCTGCTCTTCACTACTATACTTTTAGTTTTTTCCAAATTTTTCTAGATTTTTTTAGAAATCAGGATTTTCTATAGCAACTCTTGCCTATCCTCATTTTTTTAACTTTAAAGGCTCATAACTTTCACATACGACCTCGTATTGAAGTTCAATTTTTTTTAAGTTAATATTTTTTTGAGCACAACGCATTGGTGTATAAATTTTTGTAATAAAATCATATTTTTTGTAATTTTATACTAGAGGGCCTAATTGAGCTTTTTTTTAACTGGAAAAAGTATAATCCAACCTTGTAACTACACTCAATTATAAAGTGCCAAACAATACTTGTTGGGTGGGATAAAACTAAATAATGTAGGGGAGTTTTGTGGTGTGTTCTCTACTTTGATTTATGCTTTATGACGGTTTATTTTCAATTACATCATGGGGAATCCTAAGTTCCCACTATTAACAACATGCAACTATAACACATAGAAACAGAATGCTTAGAATACATTAATGATGTTAGGATATACACCTTACATAACAACTCTTCTTACTCCACCTACTGATGCAAAAGAGTTACAACACTTTCTCTTTGAAACTACTAAGATAATTGGATGCTTTCGGTCTTACATGTCTTTAGATTTGAATTTTCATCTTGACAAATGTACAACTCCAAAAGAGGCTTGGAATAAATTATCATCATTATTTGGCAAAATATATGAGGTTCATGGTTACCAAATTGACAATGAACTCATTAGTTTCGATCTTAAAAATTGTGCTACAATATAAGACTACATCACTAAAGTCATAAATCTTAGAGCACAAATTTCTAGATGTAAAATTGATTTAAAAAAAAATATTCAGTTGATTTTCAGTGCCTTACACAAATTAGGTCTTAAATATTCATCTTTTTACTCTAGCTTTCATAATCGTAGACTCACATTGGGCACATCTTATCAAATGCCCACCTTTGAGGTATTCTCTGAGATTCTAATGGCTAAAGAAGAAAATTTAATAGCTATGAGTCTAATCAAGTCATCCAAATCTTAATTTCTAGTTGCAAGTCAACCTCAGCATAAAAAAGTTTCAACATCAGCATCAAATACAGATTCAAGTAAAAAGAAGCAAAATAATCAAAATAAGTCACAAAAAGATAAAAATAAAGGGAAACAATCTTCCTCACAAGGAGATTATAAATCCACTAATAAGAAAGAAGATTCACAGAAAAGGACTAGCACTCCTTGCCCTTATTGCAAAAAGAGGTTTCATAGTGAACAAGATTGTTGGAAGAAAGAGATTGATGAACTTAAGGGTCTTCCCAAAAAGAATAACATCAATCAAACCTCTTCAAAGGATTCTTCCACTCCTTTAAATTCAAGAAAAAGGAAATCTATGACACTAGTTGCACTAGAAAATTCTCTCAAGTCATGGATAATTGACTCAAGTGCTTCGCACCGTATGGGTTCTAATCAAGAACAATTTTTTGGATTAGAACCAAGTTCTTTGCCTCATATTTTTATAGGTGATGATTCTAAGGTAGATGTTATAGGAAAAAGTATAGTTGATGTCGATAATGGTGTATTTGAGAATGTCCTCTATGTGCCAGAGTTATCAATTAACCTTCTCTCTGTCTACCAAATCACTCACTTTGATACTAGTAGGAAAGTTGAGTTCACACCTGATTTTGTATCAATCAAAAAATTAGAAGATAATGCCTTATTTGTAGTGAGAAAAGTCAACAATAATACTTAGCTTTATTCATTCTCACATTTTGTGCCTCAATTTTCCTCTACAGCTTTACTCTCACACACTGATTCAGTGAGTAAGCTATGGCATCAGCAATTTGGTCATATGAACTATCGCTATTTACAGTAGCTTAGTCAGTAGGAGATGGTTATAGGACTTCCACAAATTTATTTTTTAGGGGGTGTATGTCATGGTTGTGCCTTAGGCAAACATCCAAAGGATAAGTTTGATAAATGGAATGCTTGTAGGGATACACAAGTCCTCAAACTTGTTCATAGTGATTTAGCAGGTCTATTACCTACTTTGTCTTTTAGTAAAACCCGTTATGTTCTCACATTTATTGATGACTATTCTAGATATACTTGGGTTTATTTTTTGAAACTCAAGAGTGAAGTATTTGATAGATTTCTAGAGTTTAAAGCTCTAGCAGAGAAACAATCTAAGAAGTATGTCAAGATATTTTGCACAAATAATGGGAGGGAATATATGAACAACAAGTTAGAACAATTATGTGCTCTTGAAAAAATTGATCTTCAGCATTCAGTTGCATACACACCTCAATAGAATGGTGTAGCAGAGAGGAAGAATAGATTCTTAAAAGAGATGGCAAGTTGTATGATTTATGCTAAATCATTAATACCTAAGTACTGGGTAGAAACAATTAATTATGTTTCATATATACAGAATAGGGTTCCTCACAAAGCTTTAAAGGGGATAACATCTCTTGAAGCTTGGTGCAATAGGAATCCAATAGTAGATCATTTTAGAGTCTTCGATAGTCCAGCATGGGCTTACATACCTTTCGACAAGCATCGTACTTTAGAACAACAAAGACAAACTTGCATATTTGTGGGATATCCTAATGGTGTTAAGGGATATCGGCTCATTGATCTAGATTCACATGAGATTATTATAGTGATAAGTGTTTACTTTGAAGAAATTCCTTCAGACTTGTCTTCTAACATTCTCATTCTTCTTCCTTAGAAAAATTAGATAACAGTGACGATGACACTCGTGTTTCATCTACTCACAAGGATGATGAGGTAATTCCTGCCCAACAAGGTTTAACAGGTCATGTTCCTCCTCCTCCTCCTCCAGATCCTCACCCATTGATGCCTTTGTGGGCTAAACAAACTTTGGTGGATGCAAACCCTCTTGTTAGGGATCCATTAAATAGAAGGAGAATACAGTCACAACATGATCTTCCACATTCCTACATTTCCACAGCTTTTGATCCACAATATTTTCAGGAAGACATAGGGATAGTTGAGTGGGATTCAACGATGGAAGAAGAGTATGACTCATTGATTAAAAAAAACACTTGGGATCTTATTCTTCTTCCTAATTGAAGAAAATTAGTATGATTTAGGTGGATATATGGGACTAAGTTTGCAGTGGCTCGAAATATTGATAAGTATAAAGCACGCTTAGTGGCCAAAGGTTTTTCCCAAGTGGAAGGCATTGACTATACAAAAAAATTTATTCATGTTTCTAAGATGAATTCCATTTGATTAATACTGGCTATTGGTGCAGCTTATGGTTGGGTTGTACATCAAATGGATGTAAAGAGTACATTTATTCATGGAGATCTTCATGAGGAGATATATATGAAGCAACCACAGGGGTTCATTTAAGATTTTTCATTGGTGTTCCACTTGTAGAATTCTCTCTATGGTTTAAAACAAGCCCCCAGAGCTTGGTATTCTAAGATGGACACATTTCTTCTCTTAGTTGGGTTCTTGAGATGTCACTTAGATTCGAATGTCTACATTTTATGATAGGAAGATTCACTATTGTACTTGGTGCTCTATGTCGATGATCTCATTATTATAGGGAGCACAACATCCATCATCAGCAGTGTTAAGACTGCACTTCATGATAGGTTTTCTATGATAGATATAGGTCTATTCCATTATTTTCTCAGGATTCAGAGAACATAGTCTTTTTCTAGGGTTATTCTTTCATAACTTAAGTATGCCATGGACTTGTTAGCTCAGTTTCACATGGTGGATTGTAGGCCTACACCAACTCCCTTCTTATCTAGAGTTAGACTTGAGGTTCATTATTCCACTCCCTTGGTTGATGCCACATTATATCATCAGCTTCTAGGCAACCTCATCTATTTGACTCATACACAGTTGGACATTTCATATGCAGTTGGCATGGTTTCATACTTTATGTAGACACCACATGAGCTTTATTGGAGAGCCACCAAGCGTATTTTGAGCTACATTTAGGGAACTATCAGATACGGGATTCACTATATAGTAGGTATAGGTTCAAACTTGGTGGGATACATATATTCTGATTGGGTTGGAAATTATGATGATCATAAGTCTACTTTTGGTTACAAGTTTCACTTCAGATCTAACCCCATTTGTTGGCAAATCAAGAAGCAGCATGTTATTTCTCTTTCATCTATAGAAGCCGAGTATCATGGTGTTGTTAATGTCACTACTGAGGCTATTTGGCTTCATAATATTCTCACTAAGCTTGGTGTTCCATTTTATAAGCCATCAGTCATCTACTGTGACAACCCGAGCACTATCTATATCTCAAATAATTTGGTTCATCATCAGAGAACCAAACACATAGAGATTTATATGCACTTTATCAGGGAGTTGATTCAAGTGGAGATCAATGATCTTCAATATTGTCCTATAGAGGAGTAGATTGTAGATATTTTCACCAAACTTTTCACTAAGAGCAAGTATCTTCACTTGCGATCTTTTTTGGTGGTACGAGACATCAGTTGTTTAGGGGACATCAGTTCTTCAAGGGGGTTTCTTAGACCTTCATTTTGAGGAGATTTTTCCTTTAGGTTTTCTCCTTTCTTCATCCATTTATATAGAGTACCTAATATGGCTACACATTGTTGGGACTCTTATCTACATATCCTTACCTAAGTCTCACTTATGGAGGGGTGTTGGTGCATTTATTTTCTTTATTACATTTACTTATATTTATTATTTAGATTGGTACACTAATTACTTATTGTAATTAGTTTATTATGTTTATTAATAATTTGCATCAGATAGAATAAGCTTGCTTAGCTAGTAGTCAACTTGGACACTTATCTTGTTACAGTGGAGTTCCACTCCACTATTCAGGGTAAGATAGGATAAGATTGATTCACGAGTAGTCAACTTGTGTTGATCATTTACATAAGTTAGACACCTATCTTGTTAGTGTGGAGTTGCATTTCAATATTCTTATATTCAGATATAAGTTAAACTACACGTGTTGTGTGAGTTCCTTGATCTTTATCTTGCATGCCTTGATCTATATAAGAAATGGCTATTTGTGTATTCTATATCAGATTAATATTGAATTATCAGAGTAATTCATTATATTTGAGTTATTTATTCATTTTAGTTATTATCTTGGATATACAGTTATTGTTTATTACTATTACTATTTTATCTCTTGTTCATGCTTTCTATTAGATTCATTAGATCCTATATGATAATTATAACATCGATTTATACTCAATTTTGCACATAATCATACCAGGTTTCCTTAGATTGGGGGCATCATGTGTAGCATGATCACTCTCATTTTAATTTTAGATATACCTAAACACAAATTACTACAACCCAATCCATAATCCATACGTATAGATATCATTATTGGGGCCATGTATACAACACATTATTTCCACATGATAAGTTTTAGACTAGCTCATCTCAGATGGAATGATAACTCCATGTCATTCTCCACAGCGTATACTTCAGACACCATTTTCACTAGGTTTCACACCAGATTGATGCCTTATTATATCTGCAACAGTTGGCATTTTGAAATAGTCTTTGAGTTACATTTTTGAGTGCCCAAGAGGCCCCTTGGTCATTTTACATTTTAGAGTTTCCAAGTGGCCCCAGAGCCATCCTACACAATTTTAGTTACATCATACGATTTCAGTCATAGATGCATATACTTCACATGGGTAGGCAATGATGGAGTCATAGCCTACTTGAGTTCTTGAGCCACCTACATAAGAGGGTTAGACAAAACATCAATCTAATACAAGTTATTCATAGTGCATGATCCACTAAATAGGGGTGGGAAATGATGGAGTCAAAATTGGATTGAGTTCTTGAGCCACCCATACATAAGGATTGAACAAGTCATCAACACAATCCAAGCTATTCACTAATTTGAGCACCATCTACACACACAAGATGTCATTAGGTTTTTTCATTGGTTCACATACCTTGTGAGGTGTATCCATTCCTTTCATGTCTCTCTTATCTCTTTACTCAGTTTTGTCTTTGATTTTGATATACCATGAGTAAGGATTGATTCGCACATGTTTCATTTATAGGATATGCAATGGATCACACTTCACATACTCAAACCCAAATTCATGGACTTCACCTCACAGGTAAGTCCAGGTACACTTATTTTTCATTTATTCTATTCATTTCATTTTATTGAATTTATAGAATAAATAGGAGAGGGGGGGTAAATGTAGTCATATAAAATGTCATTTGAGTGTAATGAGTGTCACTTGAGATCACCCATCGCTAGCCTAGCCCTAGACCTATCTCAAATACTCTTTTGACCCTTATCTATCTTTTATGCAAGTACTACACATCATTAGACATTCCAAAAGTAGTCCTAAACCTTCCCCTAGGGATCCAAATCCCTAGTGCCCTAGATTCTACCACATGTACATTAGCACATTTATTTGGACACTTGCACACTACACTAGTGACCAAGGGACCACGCTAGTTTCCATTGCCTAATTTCAACCCCAACGAATATGTTTTCAATTCCTAAAACACCTAGGGTCAGCCTAGACCTATTTCACACTCCAAACAAGCACCAAATCAATATAAATACATGATTTTTAGCCCTTTATCCACTAGATAGAAATTAGATGCAAATACACACAAACAAGATCAGAACAAGTGGTGCATAATCAAGGTCATAATCCCTATTTTTTCCTACTTCTACATCTAGTCATCTACATCCATTCTAAGCTCAGAATACACATATTTCTAGTCTCAATCCCCACTCAAAGCACTCAAGCCAACACTCATACTAGCATCACTTGCACTTGCACCAGCTCTTAGATTAGGAGAACTACATTGAGCTTGATCCCTTTTCGACGTAGTAGTATGTAGGCAAGGCTTAGCACATAGATTTTTGAGGTCATGTCCAACCTAGACCACTAACTCCTTTTTCTCATGATGTTCATTCAAACCCTTACAAGCATTAAAACCTAGGTTTTTTTTAGTAAAACAAATCTATAAGAAAAAGTATTGATTGCACAAAATTTAAATTTGGACCAAAGACGGAACAAGGCCTTTTCTATAAAACCCAAAAATAATTTATGAATATTTTGAGTGGGACACTAGCACACTACATTGGACACTAGCACATTGCGTTACTACCTAAGGAACCACGCTATTGTCTAGAAAGAATTCTGACACCTCGATCTTGTTTACAACATTTAGAGCAACTTATACACTAGTTTTCAACCCATAGATCATTTGTCTCAATAATTTTCTAGCTAAGTACTTATTTGTGTCATTTATTGTTATTTTTAGAAATATCAAATTAGGTCAGCTCTTACACAAATTAGTGGTTTTATTTATTACATATTTCTACCCTGATTTACCATACTCAAATCCTTTAACAACCTAGGATTTACATACACTAAGTCCTTAAAATTTAAATCGATTTCTGAAATCATTAAGAAGGTTTTCAAATCTATCAAACCTATTTAAAATGGTTGGGTCGATGGTTTTCAAAGTGGCTTGTCCTTCAATGACAACAATATTTAGTGGTCACCTGTTGTGACCAACTCAAATCTTCTCTTAGCATAATTCCCAGTTATGAAAGCTTTGATACTTTTCAAAAAAAAAATTATAAGGTTAAAGATATGATTTCAAAAAAAATATTCATAAGGTTAAAGATATGATTTCTTATCGTGATTGGACTCGTTGGACTCCACTAAAAGATAAATACAAGTTAATCAATTCAGACTTACCTTCCATTCTACGCATCCAAGAGATGATACCCAATGCCATGTTGCATAAGATGGGTTTGTAATCTATGCAATCTTGGTGGAAAGATTAGAGATGGAACTGTGATACTCATTTTGATCTTTTGAGATTCTAGTATCAAGTGAAAGGTTACACCTATGTATGTAATAGGTGTTAATGGTCAAACCTATTTGATAGGCACACATAAGGATAAAATCACTACGTGTGAGAGTTAAAAACACAAATGTTTCCTTATAGATGGGCATAGGGTTGGGGTCGAATGAAATTTGGTGATGGTAGGGACAGATGGATATATAGGGGTTAGGCAACATTATGTATATAAGGGTCTCAACATAAGCTAGGTCAGCCTCCCAAGATATTCCCTATCTATATATATGGTTTGGGCCATCACCGGTTGATCTATGAGATTCCCCCTATAAATTTTAAGGGTGGTTGATCAATGATATTCCCCCATAGATTTTAAGGGTAGTTGATCAAAAGAAATTCAGACTAGACTTCACTTCATATAAATAGTCTAGTCCCATCAACACCCTCTAAGAAAGAGCCATATAGATAGATAAACCCACTGGATACCTTCAATTTATAGAGAGAGATCAACCCAAATATATAGTTTTTTTGGCCTTTCCCACAAGGATGGGGAGGTGTGCTAATAAGCACAATTGTTCGAAATTGAACCCCTCTCATGGCTAACCAAACTCGTGTTTATGTGAACCTATTGATCAATGACCCAATTGGTGCATTTGTGACCTAATCCCACATATTCAAACATAGGGAGAAGTTTTGCCTTGAATGGATCACCATATAGAGATAAGATAAGATAAAACCCATATATAAATCGGGGGCCCTCCCTAGACAATATGACCCCCTAAGATCAATTGAATCGAGGTGGTTCAACAAAATATGTTGTGTCATACATGTCAGGATGGGATGGGATTTTGGTCCTCAGTGAGATTCTTGTCCTCTCATTCTCAAGTATGGCATGTGTGAATGGAATTATTCATCTATTTATATATGTCCATATCCACTCGAGATCGCCCATCTATATATATAGGAGCACTACCCCTACCTCGTGCCTCCCACCCCCCATGTATCTATATAGGGGCACTCACTACCTACTTTTAAGATGGCACTACCCCCATTTATTTATATAAGAGCACTCACTACCTACTTAATCCATCCCATAATCAACCTAGATAAGGTTTTATGTCATATCTATATATAGCAGTGGGGGGGTGAGGTATATGTATAGATATTTGGGTGACTCGACATAGAATCTATAGGGAGATAAGGGTACTCAACCAAGAGATAAGGACACCCTATAAATAGATAGATATGACACCCTTGCCCAACTAGATCGAAATGAAACTATTTGGGGAGGGCGCGGGTATCATATCACTTCACTCAATCAATCTGTTGATGGCATAAAATTGTGCTAGATCTTAACCAATCAACAATTGGAAGTTTCAAGCTGTGGGACAATGCGACTTGAAACAACCTCCAAGTTTTAAAGAAGCTAGGCTCTTCTATTTTATAGGTGTTGGGGAAAAGGGATAGGAGACTAAACAGAAACGCAAAATATAGGAATTAAAACCTAACTATGGCGATGCGCCTGAGTGTAATCCTAATCCTAACCTAAGCACAATGAGACTATAATATGAGTCAATTAAATTTAAGATCAGACAAGTGCATGATCAATGTAAAAGATTGGAATAACAGAAATAGAGGCTCACAACAGGGGAGTCTTTTGCTAAGATACAAGAATTGTCAACAAAGGCATAGTGTTCAATCTTCTTATTTTTCCTAAGTGCCATAAAGTAGCGGATGCTGCCAAGCATCACTCTTTGGGTCGCTCTCTACTCTATCCCTAAAGAAAGTGGAAGGCACCTACCCCCAAAAGGAGAAGTGGAAGATGCCACGTATCTTCCCAGGAGTAGTGGAGGTCACCACGTGTCAACCTCTGAGAAACCATCTTGAGCCCAATTGCCAAATAAAGATTATGGTGGGTCCCGGATGATTTTTTAAAGGATCGAGGAAGCATCGAGTGTCAACAAATGAAGACTAACATGTGCATCCATCCCTTCTTAAAGGTTGCTAAGGCAAGGAACACAGTGAGTTTTGTGTTAATAAAGCTGTAAAGTATTGAGGAAGTGGAATGTGATAGGTGTCGAAGGCAGAACGTTCCTGGGAAGAATATAAAGAGAAAGCAGAAGCAGCCAAGTGTCATCCTCCGGTGCCTCCTAGACAGAAAGAGAGAGTTTTTAATAAATTGGCTAAGTCTCCTCTTCTATTTGAATAGAACAGAGTGCCTGTCCACCTATTACAGCGAAAATGGAGGAAATTCGGTGAGAGTTACTTCGGGTAGATAGAACAGTGCACCAGGTAGATTTTTGGGGCTCTCAAGCATTGAAAGTGTCGTCTGTTTGTCCCCTAATAGTAGAGGTAGAGTAGACAGTTGAGCGGCCAAACAGGGACAAAACAAATAATTTTTGGCGCAAAGAGAGGTACTAGACAGGGATCGCCATGCCGCAGTCAGGGCAGTTCTTAATAAGACCAGAATGCATCCAAGGCATTGAATGTGTCATCTAATTTGTCCCTTGCGAGTGAGGGACGGAGTGGAATTGCGTGGGAAAGAAAGTGATCAAAGGAGACATCCAAGGCTATATAAGCAAGATTGTAAAATCTAAAAAAGGGGGGAATTCTATAGTTTTAGACTTTTTAGAGTTTTGACCAATAATATCATTTGCTTTTGTTCCATTTTCCTGAGTTGAAAGGTTTATATGACTGTGTGTGTTTCTGCATCTTTTGTATGACTGGAAGATTCAATAAGAAGATTGAACACTATGCCCTTGTTGATGTTATCTGTGTCAATTACAAAGTAGTTTATGTTGTAGATTTTCTAGTGTTGTGATTGAAAATGTTATTTGCTTTTGTCTCGTTTTCTGGAGTCTGAAGTTCTACATGACTATGTGTGACTTCTGTGCCTCTTATGTGATTAGAGGATTCTAATAAGAAGATTGAACACTATGCCTTTGTTGACAATTCATGTATCTCAGCAAAAGACTCCCCTGTTGTGAGCCTCTATTTCTGTTATTCCAATCTTTTACATTGATCATGCACTTGTCTGCTCTTAAATGTAATTGACTCATATAATAGTCTCACTGTGCTCAGGTTAGGATTAGGATTACACTTAGGTGCATCGCCATAGTTAGGTTTTAATTCTTGCATTTTGCATTTCTGTTTAGTCTCCTATCCCTTTTCCCCAACACCTATAAAATAGAAGAGACCAGCTTCTTTAAAACCTAGAGGTTGTTTCAAGTCGCATTGTCCCACAACTTGAAACTTCCCATTGTTGAATGGTTAAGATATAGTGCAATTTTATGCCATCAATAGTTTTTGGCACGCCCAGTGGGACATATATTTCAAGGAGTTGAAGAATTTTGGTGTATTCTTCAGCGAATCAGCCTTTGGAGGTTTTATCGACACCAACAATGACTCTGAGTCATCAACTGATCAAGCAGTATCATCAAGAAATTCCTTTTGGTATGTATAACTCTGTTACTCATAGCTATGAGTCTTATTATCCTTCAAATATGTTTAATTAAGGACAAACTTCTCCTAGAATCATGTCAAGTAACGAGGATGCACATGGTCACGAGCTATACCAGTTTTATGCCCAGCCTAATCTCATTTTCACCTTCAAGAAAGCATTGCTGGGATTTAAAAAATATGTGTTAGAGCTTGACGGCAAAAGGGAATACGGCCAAGAAATTCCTTGTCATGTCATCTATCAAGTGAGGGAAGCAATAGACCTGATCAAAAGTGAGTGGGATCCCATTGAAAGGGCAATATGGCAAGAGCTTATGTATGAAATGTTAGAGGTGTGTGGATTGATTGCGTTCCTAGAAGAGAGGCTAAGCATTCATGAGAACCATCGTTACCAAGTCTACCAAACTTCATATCCACCACCACAAATCCCATATCAAACATATGCCACCCCTGTTCATGAGCCAAATCAAACCTGTCAAGGCCAATTCCTCGATAATATAGAGTCTATAATAGCAGCAGGTCAAGAGGACCCCGAACTCTCACTATCTCCTCAAGTTCCTTTCACTCTTCCTCAAGAGGCTTCTTGTTTTCCATCACAGCCTTCTTCTTCATCCCTTTTCGAAGAAGAATATGTTTTGAAGGAAACAGTTGAGTACGTAGAGGGATATGCTCAATTCATGGCTAGTCAAGAGGATTCCAAAAGAATAGATGAGGAGGAAATCACCATAAATTTCCCCTTTGATGAGCAAGAGGATAAGTTGAAAGCTTTTCCCTTAACCTCTGAGGAGGAAGAGATCATCGCTGACTTTTTCCTCACCTTGCAAGAGGATATGGAGGAGTATGGACACTCCCCTGATCAAGCCATTGAGATAGGTGACACTGTCCTTTAGGAAGGCTATGGATTGGCCAGATATGGATAAGATGACTATGACACTCATCTAAGTATGCAAAAAGCATGCCATCTTTCAGATTCATCCTTTCAAGAGGATGCAGTCATCACGGAGCATGATGATACAATAAAGCTGGAACCTAAAGAAGATGAGCCAAAAGAGAATGGATATCAAAAGGCATAGAATGAAGAACCAATAGCCAATGATTTCTTGATGACACCTGATAGCGTGAAGAACCAACATTCGACATGCATTCAAGGACAAGAAGGGTTCGTAGATGTCAAATACACGTTTTGCTCATACTCGTTCGAGTGCAGGCAGACCTGTGTGGCTGGTGCAGATAACATTCCATCAACGACATATCCATTGCAATCACCGGTATGGCAACATAAGTTGGCTTGTCATAAAGAGGATGTGGGAAAATTCATTTTTGATCTTGGAGGGAAGTAAGGATTTGTTATTAATGTATTTAGGTAGTTTCCATTCCTGCATCGCTTTGTTTTTGTTTTTTTTTGCTTTCCCGCTTTCTTTTAAAATAAGCATTTTAAATGCAGAGTTGGTGTCTTAGAAATTCTTTAATTCTTTAAATTTCACCACAATAAATGCTTCCCCAAATCTTTGAGATCTCTAAGGTACTTTGTGCTACATAACATGTCCGCCTCATTTCTCAAAGATTGAGTAGGATTTGCTAATGGTCACCCAAAATTAATGATATTTGGGACCTGATAGGCCCATAAATACCCCCTTAGCAAATTTTAAAGTTTACAACTCTCAAGCATTCCTGTGAAAATATCTTGCTCATTGCATTTGTTAGCACCTAGTGAAATTGTTTCAGCAAGCATGTTTTTTTAGCAAAGTTCATACCAGATATTACACAAGAGATACAAAGATGGTGGGAGCATCATCTTCTCAGCAAGGAGCAGGGGCACCGAGATATCTAGACAGGTTACTAGCAAGCAAATCATACGCTGCAACTCCTGTACAGCCACCAAGAAGCTACCTAAGAACCAAAGCCCTGGGAGTCGGCCAAACCAGTGACCCTTCAAAGGTAAGGGATTATGTAGATGGGATCATGGACCCGATCCTACAAAGAGCAAGCAGCAAGAACCTCAGAGAAGGAGCACACCAACGGTGTCTGCAAAGAGCCAAGGCAAGATAATATGAAACATTCGAGATGAGGATCTGGACCTCACAATTGGCTCAATTCATCATCCCAATTATGCACCCATGCCCAGATATAATTGAACTATGTGCGGACTTGCTCCACCCACAATCTTGCTCTATTCAACAAGGCCCCTTCATGCTGCAAGTCACCCCACAAGCCATCAGGGACATGCTTGCCCTGCGATACAATGATACCGCCACCTTCCCCACCATTGATAGGATGCAAAGGACATGGGAAAATGTCAACAATCAGACCAGGTTCTTGAGGTCTGAGTTGCAAATAGCTGATGGCAATGCAACAGCACCCACACTCCTAGCATCAAGAACTCAGTTCACGCTTGCTAGTGAAGACGCACTGTTGATGATGGCTCTCATCTTCAGCATGAAGGATGATGTAGTTGTATATGCTGAACAAATGGCCATCCTCTTCAGGCTAAAAATAGTTGACAAGATGCAAGAGTACCGTCTGGACTTCTCTGAGCACATCGCCTTCTCCATGGTTGAGCAGCTGACCCAATTCAGGTCAAAGGGGATATTCAGGTATTCCTCCTTTTTGTTCCATCTTATTTTGCACTAGAACCCCGACCTCTTTTCCCAATTTATGAGCCTCAACCTATATGACCCAACCTTTGATCCCCAAAGAACTATACACGTGTCTGCATGGACACATGTTTTATCAAAAACCAGCGACACATATGTTTTTTGGGAGCTATTCATCACCCTTGTTCTCCATTGCCTTAGCCTCGAGCCTGTTATAAACAGGTTATTATCAAGTGTTAAAAACCTCCTAGTTAGTTGCCCAATTCCATGTGATTTCTATTTTGGGGTCCATCACACGATCATAAGGGTCCATGGATTTTGTGGGGAACCAGTGTTGCTGCCAAAGGTTTTAACTCTTCGGTTAGCATTCTTGGAAATCACCAAGTAGGTGTTAATGGTTGACAATAAATATGGGTCTGAAAAGAAGAGGAGAATGTACAATCTCCCATGGATGGCAGGCAATGTAAGCCTAGAAGCCAAAGAAGTTGAGACCATGCTGTTGAGGAAGCTAACCTCCCTAGGCTTCCTATTGATCGAAGACAAGTGGGTCTATGACCTAGCTGATTACATAGCCTCCATAGTGAGGACAAACAAAATTCGAGCCAGGATTGTGCATGAAAGCCGCCCCTATTGGGAAACCAGGAAAAATCCTGTGGAAGACACCCCTGGTCTCTATGTTGAGTTGACGGACCTACCTCCCCTGCCAAATAGGCCATGGGAGACCTATGATAAACAGAGGGAGTATGATCCTAAGGCTAGGATGACCTCTAGTTTGAGAAGGATGCTGAGCAACAAAGGATGGGATGTAGAAAAAATTGAGGCCTATTGGAAATATAGGCAAAAAATTTCCCAAACCACCCATGCCTTCAGAGGCGTAGACTCAGATGAAAGGTGGGAAGAACTTTGGGATGAATGGCATCCATCCCCTGTTTCTAGCCCAGATACAAGCCAAGTGTCGATAACCAATTGTTACATTCATATAAAATTAATAAAAAAATTTACTATAGCCATATAAATAATGGAATCAGAGGCGGAGCATCAGGCTGAAGCAGGACCAAGCCAACCACCGCAGACTTCAGAGCAAGCTGCAGCTGTCGAAGAATAGCAAAGAGGTGTGGTATCATCACCACCAAGGGCCACCCCTCAGGCGGGAGTAATTGAAGTCCC
This sequence comes from Torreya grandis, assembly GCA_037957365.1. Classification (NCBI taxonomy): domain Eukaryota; kingdom Viridiplantae; phylum Streptophyta; class Pinopsida; order Cupressales; family Taxaceae; genus Torreya; species Torreya grandis. The sequence continues at coordinate 4,248,677 of JARHVA010000458.1, forward strand.
CAGTTCCCTACATGCACCATCGGCAACAACAGAGGTGGAAGGGAGACAAACACAACCAGAGGCAGAGACACCCAGAAAAAGGAGGAGGGTGCAATTCCAATTAGATCCAGAGGAAGAAGAAGAGCCTTCATAGCACCCAACACAAAGCACTGCAACTTCCCTACAGGTAAGTATTCTTCCCCCTCCCCCCTCTCAATCTATTCCTCACCCTATCGGCATAACACCTCCACTCAGTCAAGCGACACCTCCCGCCACTGCTGCCATTCCCATCTCACAAGCCACCCCCTCATCAGTGCCTCAGGCCCTCACATTACCCCATTTTTCCTCCTTCATTCCCAGAAAGATGCCCCTACAACTTACCCTTAGCCAGCCAATGGATCTTTAATACAGCCTGCCATAAGGATTTCCCTTTGCAAGGGGACATATTGCATCCCCTTCCACCTTCCAGACACAGGCTGATGCCACTAAGAAGGCAAGAGAAGCCCGATTGGAGAAGAAGAGGAGTAGAGAGAATAAAGCACTGGTGGTTCCACATTTGAGGTCACAATTTGACCCCATTCAACAGCAGCTAACGGTGACCCATTTGTCGCCTAAAGTTGCCAGGCCAAGCGAACAAATGTAGCTAGAAGACTACACCATGAACACAGTGGCCATTGACATGTCCCTATTCAGGCCTCAAGATAGAGTCGAGCTGCTGACTGAATCCACTTCTGCAGTCATAGAAGATTATTTGAAAAAATTGAGGAGACTGCGGAAGATGGAGGCTGATTTGGCCCAAGAGAAGGCAAACTGTTATAGTTTGACAGAACAAATAAACAGGAAGGATAATGAAATAGCTAGTCTACAGAAATAGTTGCAAGATATTATTTCTCTCCAGACTCAACAGGCAATTCAGGCCCAAAATGATTCATTAAAGATGGAGCTCGCACTTGCAAAAGATGCAGGTTTAGCTCTAAGATGAGAAAATGCAACATTGTAGGGAAGAGTCGAAGGACTCCAACTGCAAGTTACCCAATCACAGCAAGGGCTACTGGAAGAACAGAAGCAGCTTTTTAAGCCCAGATCCAAGTAGAGCAGTAGAGGACTGCACAAATGGCAATTGAGCTGGCCAATAGGCCAAGAGGTGTCAGAGTCACGTAGTTGGTGAAGGAGCTCTATGAGTCAGTGTGGGCGAGAATCTCTTCTGAGATTGTCCAGCTTAGGCCGCTTTTCACCTTCCTACACAATGCACAACAACTATGCGAAAGGGTGGAAAATCCAGTACTAAACACTCTAGCCATGATCTTTAGGAGAGTCGCGAACTCCCACTCATTACTAGAGAAACTCTACAGCTCAAGGGATGCAATATTGGTAGCCGCAGGGATCCCTGACAGAATGGCCACTACAAAATGGGTCAATGAGGAGCTCTGTCACAATGCCGCAGCCAACAGTTGTAGAAGCTATCTCGATGTCGTGAAGGAAGGCATCGGTGAGATGAGACACCACATTGAAGATTTGGTGCAACTAGGCTTGCCTTCCCCGTTTCCAGATGCAAAGATGGTCCTGATGGCCGATCAACTTCAACCATTGATGCTGGCTAGACAAAGGGATCAGACAGTTTTCCAGAGCTTGCAGGATGATTCCTCAGCCCCAAAGGTTGAAACTATTCTGATTCCTATTTTTTGACTAGAATCCAAGCTGAAAGCCATTGCCCAGGTCCTGCAAACCTTTTCGCACAAGGATCTCATTAGCTTGGATCTGGCCTTTGATGAATTGTAGAGCAAGCAAGGATTATCCGACCATGAGTGGTCTATCTTCCAGACAACTCTTTTGAAGCTATAAATTTTGAAATTTTGATCAAGCGAGAGTCGGGTTCTTTTTGAGTAGGCTCAAAAGCTCTAGTGGTCGCCAATAACTATAGAGTAATTTCTTACTCTATGTCATATTTAATTTATTTTTGGTTCGAGCACTGCAATTTTGGTTCATGCGCATCTTAGACGAAGCCACAGAGTTTTGGAGTAGAGGACGGGTTTATTTTTGCCTAAGTATCAAAATGCAGCAGAAGCTGCCAAGTGTCATCCTTAGAGCATGGTTCCTTTTTTCCCTCTTGTTCCTCTCATCTCTTTTGCCCAAGTATCAAATTCAAGCAAAACTCACCAAGTGTCAATGTCCAAGAGATCAAGCTAGATAGCTGGCGTCCTCTGAACACCTTTTTGTAACTTTTGGGAAGGTCACGGATCGTGCCACGTACCCAGTAGTAGTTAAGCGAAATGCACCACATGCCAGCATCCGCGTCTCATAGAGGAACCCGTGTTTCATTCTACCTGTTGATAAAGGCCTTCAACAAACCAAGCAGCATAGAGAGTAGAAAGCGCCAGGTGGTAGTTGCGGAGGTCCTGAGCTGCCTTTTAAAGAATAAGTAGAAATCACCACGAGCCAACATCTGGGAAACTTTGGTTCAATGCCTAGGTCCAACACTTCAGTTCAATCATTTTATTTTGCCTAAGTGCCATAAAGCAACAGATGCTGCCAAGCATCACTCTCTGGGTCCCTCTCTACTCCATCCCTAAAGAAAGCGAAAGGCACCTACCCCCAGAAGGAGAAGCAGAAGATGCCACGTATCTTCCTAGGAGCAGTGGAGGTCACCACGTGTCAACCTCTGAGAAACCATCTTGAGCCCAATTGCCAAATAAAGATTATGGTGGGTCCCGAATGATTTTTCAAAGGGTCGAGGAAGCGTCGAGTGTCAACAAATGAAGACTGCGACATGCATCCATCCCTTCTTAAAGGTTGCTAAGGCAAGGAACGCAATGAGTTGTGTTAATAAAGCTGCAAAGTATTGAGGAAGCAGACTGTAACAGGTGTCAAAGGCAGAACGTTCCTGGGAAGAATATAAAGAGAAAGCGGAAGCGGCTAAGTATCATCCTCTAGTTCCTCCTAGACAAAAGGAGAGAGTTTTTCATAAATTGGCTAAGTGTCCTCTTCCATTTCAACAGAACAGAGTGCCCGTCCACCTGTTACAGCGAAAATGGATGGAAATTTGGTGAGTGTTACTCCGAGTAGATAGAACAGTGCATCGGGTAGATTTTTGGGACTCTCAAGCATTGAAAGAGCCATCTGTTTGTCCCCTAATAACAGAGGCAGAGTAGACAGTTGAGCAGCCAAACAGGGATGGAACAAATAATTTTTGGTGCAAAGAGAGGTACTAGACAGGGATTGCCATGCCGCAGTCAGGGCAGTTCTTGATAAGACCATAATGCATCCAAGGCATTGAATGTACCATCTGATTTGTCCCTTGCGAGTGAGGGACAGAGTGGAATTGCACGGGAAAGAAAGTGATCAAAGGAGACATCCAAAGCTATATAAGCAAGATTGTAAAATCTAAAAAGGGGGGGGGAATTCTATAGTTTTAGACTTTTCAGAGTTTTGACCAATAATATCATTTGCTTTTGTTCCATTTTCCTGAGTTGAAAGGTTTATATGACTGTGTGTTTTTGCATCTTTTGCATGACTGGAAGATTCAATAAGAAGATTGAACACTATGCCCTTGTTGATGTTATCTATGTCAATTACAAAGTAGTTTATGCCGTAGATTTTCTAGTGTTGTGATTGGAAATGTTATTTGATTTTGTCTCATTTGTTTGAGTCTGAAGTTCTACATGATTGTGCGTGACTTCTGCGCCTCTTATGTGATTGGAGGATTCTAATAAGAAGATTGAACACTATGCCTTTGTTGACAATTCCTGTATCTCAGCAAAAGACTCCCCTGTTGTGAGCCTCTGTTTTTGTTATTCCAATCTTTTACATTGATCATGCACTTGTCTGCTCTTAAATGTAATTGACTCATATAATAGTCTCGTTGTGCTCAAGTTAGGATTAAAATTACACTCAGGCGCATCGCCATAGTTAGGTTTTAATTCCTGCATTTTGCATTTCTATTTAGTCTCCTATCCCTTATCCCCAACACCTATAAAATAGAAGAGACCAGCTTCTTTAAAACCTAGAGGTTGTTTCAAGTTGCATTGTCCCACAACTTGAAACTTCCCATTGTTGATTGGTTAAGATCTAGCGCAATTTTATGCCATCCACAGTTTCTAGTCCACCCCAACTAGAACTATGGGTAAGGGAAGGTGTGCTCAAAGACGTGAGATGGGTAGCGACTTGCCCTATACCTATATATGAATTGAGACTGGACTAAGTGGGTAAACCTTATCCAAGGAAGGGGCTACTATGGATAAGAAAGCATCCCTATATATATATATATATATATATATATATATATATATATATATATATATATATTGTGATGTCTATACTCATAAAGTGGCTCAACCACTGACTCTATATATAGAATAAAACTACCACCCTATATCTATCTATATGGCGATGAGACTATCTAGAGTTTAGTTCTGCTCAGGAAGTTGAGGAACTTTCCCTATAGATCTAATACCTAGAATATAGATATGGCAAAAGGAAATCCCTATATATCTTTATGGTGAGGCCTATATATCTATCTAGGGCCCCTTATTTATACTCACCCCACCCCCATAGATAGGGGCAGATAGGATCCCTGACATCTAATCTATAAATAGATTATCAAATCTAATCTATATAATCCATATTAGCAACATGATATGAATATATGGCCCGCTATATCTAGTAATGAGATTTGTTTCCATCTTAGTGATGTGATACAAATTTGTGGTATTGAATGCCCACCAACTAGATGTAGATATATAGAAAGAAGTGAAGTGGGCCCTGCATATCTATATGGCATGAATAGATATATAGGGCCGAACCCCCTATCTATATATGGGGAATGTAATATCTGTTATGATCAACCCCATATCTATATAGAGGGAAGTGATCAATAGGTGTTTAGCGAGATTGCCATATATAGATAGGGAACACATATTGAATAGAGGGGCCATGAACCCATATAGATAAAAGGGCCAACTACAGTATGGTTCCTACTAGACTATAGAGCCTACCATGAAGTGAATTACTACATACTAATATTGATAATCAACTTATACTTTAGATCCTACCCCTTATAATGCCCTAAAGATATATATGGCTATATACTATTGCAGATCTCCAGATAGATATATAGGGCACGAATCAACTTCGTGAACAGATGCACATCTAATGCCTAATATTTCTATCTATATATGGGTAAGGGGAAGGCCAGGTGAACCCGATAAATCCTATATATATATATATATATATATATATATGGGGCGTAGTTTGGTTTGTTCCCAAATAGATATATAGCCATTGAGGTGCTAGATAGATATATAGGCATTGAGGTGCCAGATAGATATATACGTGAAGAGGATAAAACCCCGTATAGATATATAAGGCCAATCCTAGATAGATATATAAGGCATAATAGATTAGCATTTATGAATAGCTTCGTTCCTCCCCTATATATAAATATGGGCTATATTCCTTTTAGATTAGCCTTTAAGTTGAGCCTCGCTCCTTGCTTATATAGTGGGGGATAATCTAATAATAGACTATTCTATTTTAGATAAGCCCTAGATAGATAGATAGATAGATAGATAGATAGATAGATAGATAGATAGATAGATAGATAGATAGATACATACATACATACATACATACATACATACATACATACATACATACATGAGCCACTTCATTCCTCAGATGCATAAATAAGGGCTTGATTATAGATAGATTTACTGAGTTAAGAGTGGGAATGGGAATTATGGTAGAATGGATGCACCATTCATATCACGTATGTAATCAACCTAGAATATAAATGACCTTTAGTCTAGTGAGTACTCGGATGCAGAGGAGCTATAGATTAGATAGTCGTGTAGGTCAACCTATATAGATATGGGGTACTAGTTTTATATGTGTGTGTGTGTGTGGCCAAATGCAGAGCTAAATTATGTAGTCAAATCCCCTTCAGTCTAGTCGATCGAGTGCCAACTATAAATGAGTTGTTAGAGGCCCGTATAGAACTATAGGGTGTCGATAATGCCCATCTATAAAGTTTTGGGTGGGTGCCATAGAGAACTATAGGGTAGGGTGCCAACTCGCCCTCTCCCCTAGCTATAAGCAGAGTAGGGGTAGGGTACATAATCACCCCTATGGGCTAGTCATCAAGAATAAAAGCACCTCAATAATCAGATTCTTTTTGAGAAGCTCTTATCTGAGGAGCTCCTTAACATAGATATATGGAATACTCGTATGACATATATAGACTAGATTGATGGAATACTCATGACATAAATAGACTAGATAGATGAAATACAAGTATCATATCTATCTAGGGGGGTGGGGCAATATAGAGTTATTTTTGGCCCCCCTATATCCCGATAGATGGATGACTAGTCATGGGATGATTGGTCGTGGTTGAGTGCTCTCCTCTCCCTTTGGTCAAGCCCCTTGATATAGAGTTTTTTTTGCTACAGCCTATCTATATAGATGGGGACACCCAAAGGTCGTGTCATTTGTTCCCTTGTCCATATATGGTGCATTGAGACCATAGCATGTTACACGCCTTTCTCCATTGTCACCCACCCAAAAGATTCACTCATTCCATAATGTTATCACACAAGATAAGCACATCACCTTCTTGATAAATCGAAGTTCTCTCCTAGTCAATTGTCCACCCAGTGAAGTGAAAACATAACAATGGAATGCCATGACAAGCACACATTGCTTGCTTGCACTAATAGTAGCTTACACTAACACTAATAGATCTAGTGTGCATATTGCTCGTTCATGAGGAAAGAGAGACAAGGTTTAGATTTGAAAGTTACCACTTGTAGCATGGAAGTTGACCACCCAATAACTCTCTAGGAATAATGGGAAAAAGGATACCCTGATAACCAAAACCATAGGGGGTTGTATCGATGAGATCCAATGGTGAAAAGCTAGATTTTCTAGAAGAAAACCATGGTTGGAAGTCTGAGGACCTTTATTACTAGAAGTTAGCACTTCATGCCCCCCAAATAGATATATAGGCTATTGCCATATATTTATAGGGGGTTTTCATAGAAAGGGGCAAGGCCCTCACCATATACCATATATACATGGCTCAACAAGTTCCCATATCCCATATTTATATAGGGTCGTTTCCATATAGATCATATCCATAAGGGAGGGAGGGGAGGTGGCTTTTCATAGATAGGGGCCCTCCCTCCCCCTCCTCGACTTCGGTTAATTTGGCCTTATTCAGACCTATTTTGGCCCCATCTATCTGCCCATCCCATTCCATCCCATCTATATAGATGCGGGGATGCGAGATGCAAATAGTCCGCTATATATAGAATTCTCTCCTGTCAACCCATGTATATAGGGGCAGGGGAGCACCGATTGCTAACTATAGATGCCCCATATATAGATAGGAGGATGGGCAAAAAAACTAAAACATCTATATAATCAATCTCCCTCTAATCAAGATAGCTAGATTGCTAGATAGCTTTATAGGGTAGGCATGGATATATACGTAATAATCCATATTGAACTTATCTACATTAGAATGCCATATCTACATTGGAATTTATGGCTATATCTATATAGATCTTATCCACATTGGCTAGATAGATATATAGGCTGCATTGGGAGTTGGGACCCCAAGGTTGGAGGGCATCAGAGGTAGGGGTCTCGACTTCCTGACCATAGCAATATCTAATATTTAGTCCCCAAAGTATAGATAGTTCCATTAGCATGATCCATATAGATCTATAGGGGGCCATCCTCGAAATCAAATATATATATATATGAATGGGGGAGAACCCCTCTATATATGGCAGTTGGGATCAAAGCAAGAGGGAGAGAGATATGGATGGGCCATATAGATGGGATGGGCCACACCACAACATTCTAAGATCAGATCAAACCCTTACCCAACCCAAGTACATTAGCATTGGCATTGACATTGACATTGGGGTTGAGCACCAAGTCATATCATCCATCAATCAATATATAGATAGGGGGCTAACTATACAATAGTTACTTTGTTCCCCAGATAGATATATAGGGGAGGGGTTCCATATAGAACTATAGGGGAGCATAGCATAAATACCTTGGCCCTAGCCCTGTCTATCGCAAAGTTCCTAGAGTATAGCCTAAATAGGAAGGAAGAAAGGGAAGGATACCAATCATCTGCATAGCTTGATGCCATATATAGATAGGGTTGAGGGCCTACTGTGTGTAGTATATAATAGAATATTTGGGGTCATGGGAGGAGGATCCATATCATATAGATTCCTAAAGGGCTCATATAAGCATAGACCACCAACAACATAAATGAACCATATATAGATGGGGGCCCTTTTCGATATATAGGTCTCTCCTATTGGCCCATATGGCCCCACTATATTTATCTCATAGTGAATAATATATTCTCTTAACCTTAGCAAAGACTAGGGCAGCCCCCTATATAGATGGACCCATATCCCATCTACCCATCAATAGAGACATGGGCCTCTCCTTATATATACCTTATCTATATTTATCTAGGGTGGGCCCCCAATATTGATAGTTTTTTAGCCTCCCCCTCATATATCTTATCTTATCTTGTTTCTCTGGGGGTAGGGCCCCCTCTGGGACAGACCCAAGAGCATGGACATCTCGCATCTCAAAAGACATAGAAAGTAGAGTAGCCTGCCTCTTAGGAGCGCAATTAAGCTCTTATCCACTAGTCACAACAAAAACCTCTTAGCCATAAGAGACATAAGGAGATAATACTTAACTCTTAGACACAAAATCAAAAAATCTCCACAAAATTAGTCAATAAGGTGAATAGGGCCTTCCCCTACTATCTATAGGGAGCTCGAAGCATCCATGAGCAATAGATCATCCATCTATCTAGAGGAGCCAACTGTAGGGGCGATAGGTGGGAAATATACGTGTGTGTGTGTGTGTGTGTGTGTGTGTGTGTGTGTGTGTGTGGTGAAGTCTTGCTATTTAGGAGAAGTAATAACACACTCGGTACCTTTCCCTTTTCGATTATAGGGAACACAGTCAAATATTTCTCTCAACCGGTCGGGAGGCCCCGTCTATATAGAAGAGCGAACACAGGGGAGACGATTGGAGTCAAGGAACATGCACCACTAGATTGTTAGTTCCTTTTGATAGTTGGGAGGCCCTGGTGGGTTGCGAGTTTCTCAATAGTTATTTATTCTTCCAAGCATCTAACTAACAACCTAATGAGACACCTCTGCCTTTCAGGTTGGGTTGACTTGGGTTGGTGGCCCCGCTGACGACTTACTATCCACTATATAACCATCCTAGGCTTTTTCTATAGTATATACAAGAGGTGGGGCCCCTTTCTCTCTTCTCTATATATGGTGATAGATTGAGGAGCCCTAAACTATCTAAACTATAACTGTCAGCACAAGGGGCCATATATAGATAGGGGCCCTCGACCTTCCGAGAGAACTCTAGATGGTCGATTGCATCTATCTATAACCTATAAATAGTTAGTTGGGCCCCTATCTATGGGGTTGGGGTCATCTATCTGTTCATCAGATGAGGTCGTGTTGGTGACAAAGCCAACGAAATAGATAGACATATATATATTATCCTATCACTCACCTTGACTAGTTAAGTTACTAGTTTGAGACAGTCGCCCTAGAGCACTCCTCTATACTATAGGCTTTATATAGTCGGTGACCTTGATCGAGTAAATAAAATGCCCTCGACCCATATCCATATTTATAGAGGCCAAAAATACTCTATCTTAGGGGGTTGAGTGCCTATATCTATATATGGTCGTTAGCCTATATAAATATAGGGCCCTTACATCAGCATGAGTGAGGCATATATCTATTATATACATGATACATGGTATCAGTTGTATCATGTATATAATAATAAATGATTGTATGTACCAATAGGTTGAGTTCTCTCCCTCCCCTATAGATACAGGTAGGCATTTCTTTATGCTTTATGCTCCCTATATATAGATATGGCACTAGGACGAGGTTCTTGCTCTATCTATCACCTATCAATTTTTGGGGCGTCCTTTAGACCCTCAATTTGCATACCAATACAACCACTACCTCTTTGGAATATAAACATGTTTGAGAGCTCTTATATATCTATCTATAACTCGTTATTCCAACTTTTTTTCATGTGAGCCTTTTGGAAGCTAGGGAGCTATATAGATAGATAGATAGATTGTGGAGGTTGTTGCCATAGTTTAGATAATTCAAGGGAGCATAAATGTAACTAAGTCCCAACATAAATCCGACCAATAGTCGCTCTTGATGGATCGAGTGTCGCTTAGAGATAGGGGTCATTTCATCGGCTAGGTCATTGGGGGAGTGGGCCCTAACCCCCTATGTATTCACTACACTGGGCAACATAAAGTGCCATGGATTGCTTTGACTTTTGGGCCTCTGCTTGAAGATCGCTACTATGGAATGAAGGTAAGATAAAGATAAAATAGAATGAAGGTAAACTTCATTCCCTCGTGAATGTCATTTATTCGCTTGAATGAGATGGAACCAAGTCAATGAACATTGTTCCATTCCCTCATGAATGCCATTTATTTTTATTCACTTGAATGAGATGGGATAAGTATTTATTTCTTCCTACCACCACACTAAGGTACAATGTGAGAGTAACATGAATAACTCTTCTCCCTTTGGTTGAGTGTTCTCTTACACTCACTCAAGCCCTCCTATCACATACATAATATAGTTCGCTTACGCTCCCTCGACCTATTGATAATAAGAGTGCATAAATGCTATCTTTATTTCCCTCGAGTCGATTCCCATATAGAGACAAGAGCAAGTAGAGGCCTTATATGCCCAAGCAAGCTAGTGGAGGGGACTGACATATATATATATATATATATATATATATATATATATATATATATATATATATATATATATAAGCCCTTGGCCTCCCGGGCAAAGGTATATAAGGTGCGAGGGGCCCCATATCTCATATCTAGATAGTGGCCCTCTAGATAGATAGGGATGGCTGAGTGTTGTCTCATGTTTGTTTTTTGTCGGAGCACCCACTATATCAAATTGAGGTCCCTATTGATAGAACTAAATTATGTATAGTGTAAGCAACGAGTGGATTGAAACACCTATAGCCACCTCGATCCATGGGAAATGTTACCAATTAGCCATAGCCCTATACTTATATATATCACCAGCACCAGCTCGCCTCCATTCTAGATTAAGGGGGTGGGGTGAATGATTGCTTGGATTGATTCCCTCTCCTGACTGAATCAAATTATTCACAACATGATGGGAAGGGATCAAAACATTAGAAGGTGATTCTAGTTTGAATTCCCCATTGTCCAGTTAGTCAATTATAGTTGTAGTCATATCTGGTTAGTCCAGTTAGTTAGAGTTAGTCAATTAGTTATTCAGTCAGTCAATAGGTAGGGGAGGGGTGTCGAATCGAATTATTCAGAACATGATGGGAAAGGACCAAAACATTAGAAGGCGATTATAGTTTGAATTCCCCATTGTCCAGTTAGTCAATTATAGTTGTAGTCATATCTGGTTAGTCCAATTAGTTAGAGTTAGTCAATTAGTTATTCAGTCAATTAGTAGCTAGGGGAGGGGTGTAGAATCTTTCCTATTCTTGCAGTTCAATCAACATTGATTTCCCATTTCTCTGCGGGGGCATTCATGCATAGAGATGCAAGAGCCAAGGAGGATTCTCCTCTGCCCAGATAAATATATAGGCCTTCTTATCCTCTACCTAGACAAATATATAGGCCTTTTTATCCTTTGATCATTGTCCCCTCGGCTCCCCGCCCTCTCTCTCTCTCTCTCTCTCTCTCTCTATATATATATATATATATATATATATATATATATGGGATTTGGCATTGTCGATCGCCTCCCCTCTGTGCCCTCCCCCAACTACCCCCCTTCACCCTCTACTATGTGTGTGTGTGTGTGTGTGTGTGTGTGTGTGTGTGTGGAGATGGGACTAGGCATTAGGGGGTACTATAGATATTAGCACTTGACCATAGAGTTTCGTGCTCTACTATCTAGTGGAGGATATCACTCGACTAGATATAGAGAGGATAACACTCTTCTCTTCCTACTGAATCCTTCATTGACACTTCCATATAGATATATAGGCCTTTATGGGCACTCTAAACCCCCAATCCATAGTATAGTATAGTATAGTATAGTATAGGATTGTTCGATATAGACCCATATAGAGTTGGTGATATAGACCCATATAGATTTGGTGATATAGACTCATATCTATCTAGATGGTGGTATAGACCCATATCTATCTAGATGGTAGAGAACTAGTATCGTTCGATATAGATTTAAAAATTACTCTCCAAGTCCCCTTTATCAAGTCATGAGCCTATTCTCTCCAACTTTGGACAAGTTGAATAGACGTTGGAATCTGAATTCCTCACCCAAGACCTAGCTTGCCGAACTTAACATAATTTGGAATGTTAAGCTCGACCCCAACCTCACTCACTTTCTTTGGTTCTTTTTCATTAGGGTCTTCTCCTTTGGGAGCGCCTTCTACATATTGGAATTGCTCAACCCAAGTGCCCTACTTGTTCTAGAAAGAGTCCTTTAAACACATATTTTACACTTGCCCCAAAGCTCAATCTATTTGGCATGGATTCATACCCTATTTAGCGCTTCCACCAAGGACCATTCTCTTGGTGAATGGCCTTCTTTGGGGATGATGCTTAGTGACCAACACATATAGCATTTCTATGGAATTTCTTCAGGGTTATCATATTATTTTAATTATGGAAAGCTAGGAATTCAACTCTATTTAACAATAAAAAAGCATCATCTCTTTTTTTGTTAATGACAAAGTGATTGTTATCTCTTCAGCTTTTATGTAGATATAAGCTCAAACATATAAGGTGGCTTTTGAATTCCAACTGTTGCAAGAGTTTCTCAACAACTGAAGGAGTGCTCCTTATGCTATGAGTTGCATCCCCCGGACCATCCAACAGATGGATCTCCTCCCCTAGTGCCTCGTCGTCGACAATGTCACTTGTGTAGTCACAACCACTTCTCCACCTCTCCTCCTCATCAAGGGGGGTGGAGTCCACAACTATCTCATGGAAGTTCACAATTGTCTCATGGAAAATCTGTGATTGGCTCATCCCAATGGAGCTCACCTATACAAGGAAGTGGTCTAGTTGGCAGTGTTGTTTAGCCACCCTGGTTGGGGCATTACTATTTCTTTGAATCCCCAAACCCTATTCAAGACAGTGGGGTGGCACCTAATCCTCCTCCAACTGAGCCTTCTTCTTGGAGTGCCCAACCTCCCAAGGATGATCTACCACGTCCTTATGGGGCTATAGCCTAGACCTAGTTATTTGCAATATGTTAAGATGATGTTTTAAGTTGCCTTGGTTTCTCATCGTCATGCCTTGCCGACTTTTATGTTGATTTGAGCTAGTTTATTTTATTTGGCATGTAAAGTGGGTCGTGAATCTCTACCGGCCACCTTGTTATTGTGACCATCTTGTAGTGGTATTTCTATTATTGATGCATTCCAATAGTACATTTGCAATAGTATTGAACCGTTGTCAAAAGAATATCAGGGTGATTGTTTAATAAAGCCTAGGGTGAATATGAAAAAGTTAATGACAACTAAATTATAATACAATTGAAGATAATTCGTCAACACTGAAGAAACATTACACGCTGCCCTTACCACATTTTATGGGTAAGTATCTTCAATATGAACCTCAGCACAAAATGGGTCAATAGATGGTGAGTACACATTGAACCTTGGCAAAAAGTTAAAATATGAATGCAATGACAAACTGTTTCCATAACATTTAGTTTATGTTTGCACAACAGTTGATTATTGAGTCCATATTTTACAAGCGTTAATCCATTCCATGCACAAGTCCATGTAACAATTGATAAAATTGTAGCAAAAATTTATCAAAACAAGCTAAGCAACTTTAATAATAAATCAACAATCAACCAATCGATTTTGTATCCCATGTGCAACTATTACAATATTAAAGTTGCTTATGACTGTATACTAATAACCCTCAATAAAGACTCGCTTATTGAGCACCATGCTTAATAATTTACTCTTAATCATCTATTACATGGGATATAAAGACTACTAACCCTTAAGTAAATTATTAAGTTTCTTGTGACTGTTATACTAATAACCTTCAAGAAAGACTAGATTATTGAGCAACATACTTAATAATTTACTCTTAGTTTCATCTATAACCAAATAATATAAGCTCCACAAACATGCATGAACTTGTTCCAAGCAGATTTTTAAAAAAAGGCACAAACTAGCTTTGGGCAAAAGAAAGATATACACTTAACTTGTAAATCTAAGCTTAGACATTTAGACTTAGAAATTGTTTAAAATAATTGTATGGCATCATTTATTAAAACATGTTCAAAATAACTAGCGTCACTTATTAAAAAATGTTCAAAACATTTGTGTAATTAAATGGCATCACTTGTACAACATGCTCAAAACACTTGCGTTATGGGCGCAATAATATTCACCCCTATTTATGGAATTTACCACCTCCGCTTCTTATTTCGGGCCTCCTTGTATATACCATTACTCTATTTTTTTAATATATCAACTAAAAACTATGAAAAAAATAGCCCACAAATTTGATCATGTGTTATTTACCACATCCTAGGGTGCCACCCTTGCCAACAATAGAATACAAGAGTTTTTCATTGCATTACCTGATTGTCCAGTCATTAACACACTAGATAAAAGCATCCTGGAAACCTGCTATATAGTTATGGGAACTTCATTTAAATTAGAACGCTTATTTGCTTGTGTATACTAGAATATTACATGCAGAGTATTGATACATTTGAAAGATAATTTACTCTAGCAAAGAAAACAGAATGTAAAATTCATTGTTCGAAGGGCAAATATAATTGGTCATCAGGGTCAAATATGATGGCCATCATGATATGTGGCCATACATAAGTTTAGAAACTATAAATAAAAAAATACCCCTTGTACTCACTCACATTCTATTACCCTATCCGAGGGTGCCACCCTTGTGACAATAATGCTGTAGCAGTAAGAGAGTCGTTTTCTTGCAGAATCTGATTGACTGGTCTTTAACCCATATATTACTCTATAAAGTATCGTGGAATTCCAAGTTATGGGAACTTTATCTAAATTATAAAAAAGCTTATTTGCTTCTGTATGCTAAAATATTACAGGCACAATATCGATACATTTGAAAGCTAGTTCGTCTACCAAAGAAAGCAGAATGTAAAAGTATTGTTCAAAGTCTAATATAAGTGTTCATCATGGTTTGTGACCATACTTCTGTTGCAACTGTTTCACAATTCTTCTTCCATGTTCTATCCACTTTTGTTTCCATGTATTGGCATACTTAACCAAATGATATAGATATTGACCAAATGTTTAAGTAACATACATCTTCAGAATATTTCTAGTTGTACCACATTATCCTGTGTAAACCCAAGCAGAACAGCGATCGCTGTAGAAACCACAAATCCTCTCTTTTTCTATTGAAACAAGTCTTCAAAGATCATCTTGAATGAGGGTTATAAGTTATCGCCATAAAGTGACCAGTATATAGCAAAATCTAACGCTTGCCACTGTAGATGGACCTCAGAGTCAGATCTGTCAATTTAAAACCCTTACGAATACCAAGAGGATGGACAATGCTACTCTGCTTGTTACTGTCAATGTCAAACATAACGTAAAAAGGAAAGTTAGAAGGATGAGTTGATAAAAACTGATAGCCATACACTAACAAATGCTTTTTCCTCTGGTCATATCTCCAGGATTATGAATTATATCAAAGATAACAAAATAAAGTTTCACAGATTAGAGCATCATACTATACACTGAATATTTCACACAATGTCTTCCAACCCTTTAGTCTAGCCGAATATGTCAAACTTTATGATACTTGTACTTTTGCTTTAAATTGAAGCGATCCGTTTGTTCGGAAAAGCCTTTAGATATAATAAGCCTCACTGCATCAACTCCGTCTTGCAAGCAAGCATTCACCTGTTCACACACTCAAAACTAATGTCATGTAAGAGATGGTCAGCAAATGGATGTTATTACAGACTATTATCAAGTATGAGATGGAAACATAGCACGATGTCCAACCTTTATCATCATAAGCAAATTATTATTCAACTCCTGATTTGAAAATGGTTTCCCTTTTCCGGCCCATCTGAAATCACTTTTTGAGTTTCTTTATTTACTTTTCTTTCCATTAATTAATCTTCTTCATCTATTCTTCAATCTTCTGATTAAAAACAATCTGACTCCCTATTTGAGTTTTTTGAACTAAAAATTAATATGTTCGACATAGGTTGCAGGGAAATTGTATTAACCTTCTCATGCTCCATTGGACTGAACTGCTGAAGCACATAAGCCTTGGGATCCATGCGTCCAGGGATAGCTCCTATACCTGAATAAAAAATTGGATATAAGACTGCTGCATTCAAGCACGTCAATCACTCGAGGATATAAAATTTCACGGTATGGATTATGTGCTGCCGAAGTTGAGAACTAACCAATATATAGCCTGGGAAAGTCATGATTCCCTTTCAAATGATCAATCACACTCTTCACTCTGAAAATGTTGATAAAAAGATACAAACAAATTAATTCTGGAATTTACAAAGAAATACTGATGTCAAGCAGAAACAAAACACACAAAAGACAAACCTACTCATATTGTCCAAAGCATATCTTTTTTTAGGCATCATAAGAGGGGAAAAATTATACAGAAGCCACAAGGAACATGGACACAGAGTGAGCTTGAGAACTCTTAACAATCTTTCAAGCACCATGCCAATAAATTCTAATTACCGCTAAAGCAGAGTAATAATTAGTTTGCCTTGGCAAAGAAGACCGACATGGCCTCTCCAATGATTTGAATCAAACCTAAAAGACTCCTACAAAAGGTTTCAGGCAATCCACGTGTCTTTTGAGAAAGCAACTGTCAAAAGTTTTCTCCAAACTAAGCTACTAGAAATGGAGAAACAGCAAAGGTTTCCGAAGCAATAACAAATTCAGAAAAAACAATTTCTAATGTTCAGAAAATAGGGAAATGTCACACATGCATATGAATATGTGTTGACCATTTTATTAGTAAGTGTCTGACCCATTGATCAGCAAATAGGGTGCAGTCTGGAGTCCTTTACACAACACCCAAATCTCAACCCCAAAAAGGGGTGCTCACCTGGGGCACTTAATGGGGTGCAGTCCTCGTATAAGTTAGGCCATTGGTTAACTCAGTTATAGGTGGGTGCTTTTCTATGTAATCTTAATTTCTTTTATTGCATGCATTTCATGAGGTAACATAAATGACAATCAATACGTAACTAAGAAAACATGCAACTAAGTCGCATAATCAATTGTGTCAACCCTCCCTTACAGAAAGAATTAAAAAGTACATCAGTATTTCATCCAAGATGATACAAAAGACATGCCAAGTTACAAGGAGCAAAGATAGAAAAAATTATAAATGAATGCCCTATGGGTGAGCTACATTGGTTATTTACAAATCTTGGGGACAGTTGAAAAATGTATCTCAGTGACAGATGACTGCCCATGATAGTGTAATTCCTGCATGCCATCCACAAGTTTGTTAGTGCACCGGAGCCTGCTACACACCCCTTCTTCCAAGTCCTGCACCCCTGATGCATACTTTTCTGTTGCTCGGTGTGGCCTACTGTTGTACAGTACCCATGTCCAGCACACAGGTCATTCAAAACTTGCATGGCCGTGCTGTCTCAAAGCTTGGCAAAAATCTAGTGAACAATATGTAGAAGATTAGTATTTATATAATAGTTGATATTTGGGGGCTAGGAACATAGTTAAATTTCTTTAGAATCATGCCTCTATACCTATCCCTGTGAGGACATGGAACAACAGAGTTGTGGATCCTGTTATGACTCATTTTGCAATAAAATTTATTTCTCTTGAACCCATTCAAAATCATATGATAGAGTTGAAGAGAATGTTTCTAAAAATTCATTTAGAAAGGTGGAGAGGGGACTTCTATTTCTGCACTTATTTCCAAATATTCATTTTAGGGAATCGATACAGGAGTTGTGTGCCATGAGCAAACCTTTGATAAAAGGTTCTTAGGTTGATTGAAAAGTCCCCTAAAGGCTATCTCTGTATAAGGGCATGGATATAGCTAAGGAACCTATAAAGGCATATTATTAGGAACAAGGTATCAATTACAAGCACAAGATATTATGGGTTATATACAATTGTAATTTACAACCTCCCAGTGAAATAAAATTGGGCCTTAGGAGTCTCTAAGCTGGATACTTAAATAACATGGACAGGCTACCCCATGTTTCTCTAAAAAAACAATAGAATACTCCCCAAGCTTCATGATAAAATGCTCCTTATTCTCACCTCATGAAACAAATCATAATCAAAAAATCCTGACTTCTCAAGGGATGTAACGGTCAGCTTGTAGAAGCCAAACATGAACAACAATATGAAATACACTAATAGAACAAAAAATAATCGTATATAAAACAAAGCATTATTCATTACATCATCACATAAATGTACAAGAACACAACGTATATTTATCAGGGAATCAGACCTGACTTTCACCTTATAATATCCCAGTGGACGCCGGGTGGAGATCCCCGATCAATTGTGGACATCTCATATAAGTCCAAATGTCAAGGGTGTTTGGTGTGACAATTGACCCGAGTGGCCCTGTCAACAACCACGGCGAAACTCAAAAATAGATGCATTCATATTTCCTTTGTACACCATAACATAGGATAATAAACTTTTGTATTCTCTTGTATTCATTCGCTCTCTTTATTATGGCCATGTACAATGATAATGTTAAACCATGTTTACATTTATATGCTAAACTAGTCATTGCCCATGAGGACTCTCGGTCGAAAGCTAGGAGGAAGTTAATGAGACTAAAGCCATATCAGGTGGCAAAGTCATGTTTTGAATGGAAGCAGAAGTGGTTGGGACTATCACTGATGGAACTCTTGTCGAAAGTGGAACTGTCTTTGCTGAGGGTGGTCTCATCGACATTCATGTCCTCCTCGTTTGTGTAGTATAGCAAATAGAAACAAATATGCACAACCAAATCAGAAAATATACACAAAAATAACCACTCCTGATAGAATAAGGGCTTGGCATCATATTCATAATCAATGTCCATGTACAATATTCTCCAGAATACAAACAATGGTACAACCAAGGAGAATAACCAAGAGAGCTCTACCATTATGTGTCCAGTCATGGACATAGTTTTCAGCCAAAGGGATGTGTCAGTTGGAAACCCATTCAATAGCCATTCATACCAAACACAAGTAATACTAACCATGACTAATCAAAAATTAAATCATACATACACATATGCTTGGTCAGTAACACAACAAACTTTAACTCAAACACGCAGAGACAATACATAAGAAAAATGCACATTTTATTCTTATAATAAAACTAATGCCTCCATCTCCCCTACCATCTAGACTTGTCAATGTCCCTGTCGACACTCAAATACTGGCTGGAAGGCATGTGGCATCTGGGGCAAATGTGGGGCACTAGGGAGAAGTGGTCACTGGTGACACGATGACTGCCCAACCTCCAGTGCTGCCATTGTAGAAGCAACAGACCATCAAGGGTTGGTCACAAACCTACGATTTTATATTTAAACTCATGTAAGAGCAGTAGACATTTGCTAACGTGTCTATGGATCACTAGTTTATAGACAATGTATAGGAGCGCTTAGTCGTCCACATAAAAAATGAAAAGATTTGCTAGTAAGTAATGTTAAAAATTCTGGACTAAGTACATGATACCAAATGGCCCCCACTCCATTGTACTCTAGTTGGTCTCCAGCATAAACATTAATCGACTAACAAAGTAAATTGAGTAGTGCAATGCGTGCCTTTCTTGTGCATGCATCCAATTGCAAAATTCAAGGCATTTGCCTAGATATGGGATTTCTTTCTAGTTTTGATATAAGATGGGTGATATAAGTTCATCAAATGCATTCTTCATCCCGAAAATATTTTTCAAATGGTTACGATTTTCCAAAAAAATCAGCACACCATAAATAGCAGTTTTCCTTCGGAGCATTTTTAGAAGCTAAAAAAGCCTCACCACACCACTTTAGCAATGTGAACTTCTCCCTAGTGAGCAAAACTTTCTGGAAAAGGTATTATAATAGAAATTAGAGAGTATCATGAAAAGTTGACCCCAAGGTGGCCCAACCCAAGTAGGTATTATTAGCAATTCTTCCTCTAGTAGATCACTTACTTTTAGGAGTTGTCGTGACTCCTAATAACATGTCTATGCATAATGAAAGGATATTATTAATTTTGTTTAGTTTTAAATAAAATTCCTATTCACATGCATATAAATGTTCAGTGGATGTTATCAGCTTTGTTTACCTTTAAAGTAAATTAAAATTATTAGTTTTCTTTAGCTATAAGACAATGGCTTGTCCCATTGTAATTCACAGTGGATTGTTGATATCTCTTCTACAAAGATTGCTTTCTTTTTAGGAACTCCCTTATTATCTTTCAATAAAGCTTTATTTCTTGCTCTTGCAAATCTAAGTCAATTCAATATAGAGGAGTTTGGCTTTATTATAACACACTAGTTCCTAACAGTGGGTGTGTTGTCCCTTGGATTGGGCCCTCAATCTCGATCAGCGGTATTAGAGCAAGTTAGATATTGCATGTCCCATAAATCAAGGTCAAACTATCAAAATTTTGGTTTTGAGACAAGAGATCCATCTGATTATCTCCCTGATAGACACAAGCGACCATAGATGGACGTAGGAGGAACAAATTCCTTGAACCCGGTGAACAAAATGCTCAAAAAGGCTCTGACAAAGCAAAGCTCTGAAATGATAATGCAATTCATGCAAATCCTCCACCAAATGATGAGCAACACACCGGTAGCACCAAAAATGAAGCCCTTCCAAGGGTCCACACCCTTTAAGGTACAAGTAAGATTTGATATCCCAATATTTGACGGTAAAATAGAAGTGGATGCCCTTTAAAATTGGATCAAAAAATTAGAATCGTACTTTTTTATAAACACTTTCTCAAGTTTAGAGAAAGTAATGTCTGTTTTGCTAAAGATGAACCCCAAGTCCAACAATGGTGGGAGGCTCGCCTTGTCCAATCTAAGGAAGATGCAGAGGCTGAATGTATGGTCATCATAGATCCCTCTTGGAGTGGCTTTGTTGATGTTGTTACAAATGAGTATTGTCCATAAGATGCATATGAGAAGTACATGCAATGGCGATTGCTTAGACAAAAGTATCAATTTGTGCAAGAATACACTAATGTCTTTTTAAGTGTATGGAGCAGCCCATTGGTATGCAGCAAAGATCGAAGAAAAGTGCAAACAAAAAAGGGAAATTTCTTGCAATAAAGTGGGCCCAATCAAATGATAGGGTCAACTCCAAGTATGGAAGCAAGGAACAGACCAAAGAGGCAAAACTCAAGGTTCGCTATGAGAAATCCTGCAGATAAACTAACACAGGAGGCTGGAGATGGTGTGAGAAACATAGGAGCATGACCCAACACAAATGAATGTCATTCCAAGAGGACATTTATTATAGACGCTCATGAATTTGATTGATACAAGCATCCAATGAGGACGAGCACTTTTGGATTCTAATCACTATTCCATTGGTAGTACAATGCAAGTTGTAGCATCATCATCTAAGGAAGAAGAATGCCTTTTTCATTCACAAATGTGGGTGCATGGGAAAGCTCTGTAGTTCATCTTGGACAATGGGGAAGTGAGAAAATTTAGATCTCTATAGAAACTATAGGAGGATGAGTCTAAAAACACCTCACCCATAGCCGTACTCAACTAGAATGGCTGAACCAAGGCAAAGACATTCATGTTAGCCAACAATGTCTTCTTCCACATGCAATTAGACCATTCAAAAATGGGTATTGGGTGATATGGCACCACTAGAGGTTTGCAAGGTTTTGATTTGGCATCCATACATGTCGAAAAAAAGATGAAATCTATCAATTCAAGACCAATAGTGTCATCCTCCAATTGGGAAAGTAAATCCTACAGGATCCCTGAGGTCCCTCCTAAGAAGACAATGAGCTTAATTACTGCAAAGTAGTGTAGGCGTGTGATTGGTCACACTAAATAATTTGTGCTAATGTTTATTAGGCCAAAGAGCACTCGACAAGTCATTATAGCCACATAGATCGCTATACAGAATGAAGCTATCCAACAATAGGTGGAGCAGGTCTTAATAGATTTTACATGTCTTCACTACACCTACTAGTGTGCCCCTACACTACCAAGTGACACATCCCATTGAGTAGATTCCTAGGACACCCATGCCAAATGGACCAGTATACAGGTGCTCAATGCCGCAAAATGAAGAGATCAAGCGATATATCTAGGAGCTGATCGAAAAAGCCCATATTTAGCCCAACACATCACCTTGTGGAAGCCCAATCATGTTAGCTCAAAAGAAGGATGGGATGTGGTGAATTTGTATTGACTACAAGGCCCTTAACAAGATCACTATCAAGAATAGGTATCCACTCCCACACATATATTACTAAACCAGCTTAAGGGAACAAAGTTTTTCACAAACATTGATATGAATCAAGGTGCCATCAAGCATAGATTACAAACTCGCCTGTTAATTGCTATCCACTCGATTAATTGCAAAAAATTGGGCAAAACCAATAAGCACCACTCACTCTCCGATTATTTTTTTTGGGCTCTCGGACAATACTAGCACAGTACTCGCAATTAATCGCGAGTACCCAGTAAGCACTAGCACAATACTTGTTGGGTACTCACGATTAGTTGCGAGTGCCCAATGAGTATTGTGCCAATACTCATTGGGAGCCTTGTACACACCCAATACGTGACTAGACGTGTCCAAACACATATAGGTCTGCCAAACGCACCCAGACACATCCAGGCCTGCCAAACGCATCATGGATATTGCAAAAATGCTCAAAAAACACTGTTGTTTGTCTTATAAATTCATTCAAGATCCCTCATTGGATTCACACAACATTTGGAGCATTATAGCGAATTGGAAGAAGAAAGATTCAGCAAACACATTTCTTAGTCTCCCTTAGTTTTCCAGAGAGCAGGGAAGAGAAAATTATAGATTCTTGAAATTTGTACTTGTAGATTCTTGTATAAGTATCACTATATCAATTTGTTGATGACAACTTGATAGTGTCACAATTGTATTCACATGATTATGCAATTTTTTACTTTATTTGTATTCAAATCTAATAGAAAACACTTTCCGAACATTTTACAGACTCATTTGATACATTTTGCGACTGTAATTTCTATAAAATTTATGTTTTGTTGATAAATTTAAGCATTTTTTTAAAGCTAATTGACAACACCTCTCAATTAATCACCAGTTAAAAAATATTCCTCCTTGGCGAGTACTCGCCGGTTACGGTTATGTAAACTATGCCATCAAATATCCATTGAGCCATATAACATTTGGAAGACAGTATTTAAGTCCAAAGGTGGTCTATTTGAATGGTTAATCATGTCCTTCGACTTGACCAATGCAATTGCAATGTTTATGCAGAAGATGGATGATGTCTTATGACCATTCATTGATTCCTTTGTGGTTGTTTACTCAGAAGACATCCTAATTTTCAATAAAACATGGGAGGAGCACCCACCATAGGTTCGACAAGTTCTTGACAACCTATGTAGTTATAAGTTATATGCCAATAGGGATAAGTGTTATTTTGCTCCGTAATGTTTATAATATCTAGGATATATCGTAAACAAGGATGGTGTACACATTGACCTAGAGAAGACCCAAATCATCAGAGACTAAATAGTCCCAATAATTTTTACTATCCATTTGTGTGGAACATGTCACAACAATGAACTATTGAGGATTTAAAAGAGTGGTTTTCTCAGCACCAATCTTTGCCTTACCAAATCTACAGCAGCCCTTTGAGATTGAAGTTGATGCTTCAAAACATAGTTCGCAAACCCATAATCAGCGAGTACTCACCCAACCCCAAAAATTTTACTTGGTGAATACTCGATGACCACTTGCCATTACTCAACAATACTCAGTAACTTACAAAATTACTTAATTTATTAAAAAAATATAAATTTTATACAAATTACAGTTACAAAATGTATCAAATGAGTCTATAAAACTTTGGGGAAGTGTTTTCCATTCAATTTGAATACAAATAGAGTACAAAATCGCATAATCATGATTCATGCGAATACAATTGTCAACAACAAACTTATAGTTATACAAGAATCTACAATTTTCTCTTCCTTACTCTATGGAAAACTAAGGGAGACTGTGAGAGTCTATTCCTCCCACTTGGCTGCCCCTCCTCGCTCTGCCTAGAACGTTGTGCCTGTGGCTCCACCCTTGTACTAGATCGTTGTGACTCCTCTGCCTCATCTTCAACATCTACAAGGATGTCATAGAATCCAATCTCTCCTTTTGTTGCACCACTTCCTGCACCCTCCATAGCTTGCCTCTCAAAATCAGCCATCCTGCCCTCTGTGAACAAGGGGATCTCGTCTTGTGCTTGAAAAAAATGAAAAAAAACAAATAAACTAACCTAAAAATCCAGTTTGCTCAAATTTGCTCCCTCCAGTTCGCTCCAAATGTTGTGTGATTTGATTGCGGGGGCATGTATGCTTATAAAGGACAAATTTTAGTGTATCGTGCATTTTTTTAGTGTTTTGTGTGCATTTGCAGTTTTTTGTGCGCATTTTTTGCATTTTGGACATGTTTTTTACTGCAGAACATGATTTTGACAGGTTTGGCACATACTATGTCAATACCCGCCAACAATAAAAAAACTACGATTATTTACGGCTAGTATTCGCCCAGGTGCCAACTAGTATGTATACTACACTTCAGAATATGCACTCAATGCAATCCTCACCTAGTATTGGCACCTAATTGCCTACCACATGAAACATTCACAAACATAGTAAGTTGGTATCCTACATATGGAAAATAACTTTATACCATTGTCTAGGCTTGCAAGCAATGGAAACATTAAATTCTAGGAATGGTGACCATCATCCATACAGATCACAAGCCTCTACCATTCATGTAGACCTAGGGCACGTTACAAAATAATTGCAATCAGAAGTGGTCTACCTACCTGCAATAGTTTCACCTTAATATTAGGCTCAAGAAAGGTAGTTCCAATTAGGCTACAAACTACTTAAGCCACCCTCCACTTACAACGCTAACTATAGCCCTGGATTAATGTGGCCATGAGAATTCTAAATGGCCCATGTTGTATGGTAGTAATCATGAGTTTTCCACCATTTATCAAGCACTAAATATGGGACAAGTTGTTGACTACCATCTACAAGAAGGGCTTTTGTGTCACTTGGGACACCTATGTGTTCCAATAGTATAGCAACAGAAGATGATCTAAAAGGCACACTACGTGCAGGTTGCAAGACACTTTAGAGTGGAAAAGATTGTGTCAACGCTCCAAAAATACTTCTATTGGCCGAAGCTTCATCATGATGTTAGCAGGGATATTAGGTCAAGCACAACATGTGCAATAGCATAACCCACCAACAAAAATCAGGGCCCCTACACACCTCTACCAATGCCTGATCGACCTTGGGAATCAATCCCCATGTATTTCATGTTAGGGTTGCCCATGACAAAGCTTGGTCATGATTGTGTCTTTTTTGTGGTTGACAAGTTTTCCAATATGGCAATGTTGGTGCCTTATACAAATGGGATCAAATCAAAAGACACTATGAGTCTATATTTTGAACATGTGTGGGTCCACTTCAACTTACCACAAACCATTGTGTCTAACAAAGGCAGCAGGTTTCCTAACACTTTTTGGTCTACATTATGGTCCATGATGGACTCCAAGCTGACCAAGTCCAGATGGGAATATAGAAGTGGTTAACTATATGATCATGCATCTACTTCAGACGTATAACTCAAAACATCCACGGAAATGGGATTATAGTTTACCATAAATCCAACATAGCTATAATCATGCCCTCCATAGCTACACAAGTCTTTTTTAGGTTTGTCTTGGGTTTCAATTGCTAGCCCTCATTAATGTGGCATTGCCTATTAGATTGGAGGAAGGCTATAACCATGCACAAAAAAAATCTAACAAGGTCACCATATTTATTGAACAAATCCAAAAGCAGGTGCATGAAATCTTGCAAAAAAACTAGCCAGAAGTATAGGCAACACCATGCCCAGCATCGAGTCCCTCACCAATTCCAAGTTGGTAATAAGGTATGGTTGCATTTGCAGAAAAAATGTTTGAAAGACCCAAACATGAAACTCATGCTTCTCTGATATGGACCCTACACAATCATTGAGCAAGTAGGAACTAATGCCTTTGAGCTAAACTTGCCACCCTATCTTGGGTTACTAAAATGTCCCTTTATGGTAGAATTAACAAAATTCTAATTTTTGTAATAAAACCCTTATATTGATATACTCACTTAGGGCAAAATTAAATAAATATTATTTTTTGCAATAAACCCTTATAGGAAATAAACATAGTGTGAAAATTACTGGTAAACCCTCTAAACTTAACAATCTTATTTTATTGAATGTGGAGATCAAATACAACTGAAATACCAATTTATTTATTTATTTCTACGCTGCAAATTAATAAATTACAGTTGACCGTGCAAATGGAAAAACTGCTGAAAAATACAGATCCAACTGGCTGATGTTGGCATCCCAAGGAAAAAACAACCTTTCCAAACCCTAGAAGGTAACCCTTGCTATACGACAAGGTACAACACCTCCCAAGGATGCGTCAACCCCTAAATTGGTGATGTTAGCCCTTAAAGAGCCCTAAAACCCTCCTAAAAGGTGATGCCCTCGCTGATGTGACTGATCCATAGTTACAAATGCTGCTCTGTTACTCTGTCAAACTGAAATGAAGCTCAAAAATAGCCCCTAAATGGAGTTATCACAAAACATTGAAGGGTTTTCGTTCTCAAAAACAGAAGTTGAACCAATTCTGATTTCAACTATGAATAATGAATATTCATCTTTTTGGCCCCACTTGTCCTTTTATAATGTTACTTTTCCAAATTTACACTAACTTTAAAAGCATTTAAAACAATTTTAGACAATTATTACCTTTTGGCTATCTAATAATTTTTTTTTTGCCATGTAATTAATATTGTTTTTTTGCCCTTTTTAATAATAATACCATCTAAGTGTCCTTTTTCCGCATTATAAAATAAATCAACTTGGACAAAGTAAATGAATTATTGTTAAATTATTTCCCTTATAAATATTTTGGAAAGAGAACATGACAGTCCGCCCTTCCTGAAATTGCTTGCCCTCAAGCAATTACAAACTCAATTGCTTTGACTCACCCAATCTAATCATCTCTATAATACCCGGATCCCAAATCATCCTTGGGAGTTTGCAATTCCATATTCTAACTTCCCATAAGGCCAACACTTGCCACATCTACTCACCATCATGTTTGTGTTCCCCTGCTTGGCTTCTCCAAAGTGATGAAGAATCCGAAACACATATTCAAGCTTCATAACCGAAACCTTGATTTCTAATGGATCCTCCCATAATGTTGCAAGTTGTACCTTCCAAAATATGGCACAAATTAGAGTATGTATGGGCTGGAACAAGTTACAGCAGCCACAAACCAACTGAAATCTCATCCAAATTAGAACTAGGTTGGCTGAAATGATGTTCCCTTCAACTGAAACCTCCTACCAACCTCATCTAGTGTTGATACTCCCTTAAAATGTGCAAACTTGTAGCTGTTCATGACTAAAATCATCAAAACCAGCAATATAAAGATGGTGTAATAGCTACAAAGATTAAAAAAACCGTGCAAAATTCTATAGTGTGATCAATGTAGAAGTGGTGGGCAGCCATGCAAGGGCCGAAAACTCCCCATTCGTAGTCACAAACTGAAAAATACTCCTTCCCATGACTAGAAATCCCGGCAAATCCACTTGTATGAGTGAAAATGAAGTAATTTGATGGCTGATAATGGTGATGACAGTAGCATCAAGGCTGAAAATCAGACTCGTAGCTATCCTGAATATGTTCCTTCTAACATTTGATGATAGGATACTATCACCACTTGCTTCCTTCATATCTTGTTGATATTGAATGCTTTGTTGTTGCAGCTGCTGCTCTGTAGCTTGCAACTGAGATATTTGACCCCTTTGTGATTTGTTAATTGTTATGAACTATGATTTTTTGTCAAATAGTTCATGTCTCTTTGCTTGGGAGTATAATGGGGTTTTACGGATTTGGGGAGGTGTTTCGTGGATACCCTTAGAAATTACTAGAACATCTTTTACAATTTTGCATTCAACAAGTGATTTTTGTTCCTCCATGACTTCATTAAGACAAACTTTTTGCCAACAATAAATTTTAAAAGTCAATGAAATATCTTTTTCTGATAAAAGATCCTTACCATCAGCTTGCATGGTGGATTCCTGTCTTTCTCAACTCTCTTATGTATTCATACACACCTCTTTTATTCGGATATCTCACTTCGAGTAACAATAGGTACTCATCAAAGGAAACTCGAGATTTACAACTATCAAGCATACCTTGATACTGGTCAAGGATTCGAGTGGCCTCAAGTTTGTATCTTTCCTTGTCCTTTATTATTTTAATCGACATCTCTTAAATAGGATATATATTTTCTTCCCTTTGTAAGAACTTTTCTTGAAGAAACATGGGTCAATTAATTGTTGGTCTCCTTTGGGTAGCCTTGTTCTGATTTATATTATGCAACGCATGTATCATCTTTGTCATCGATTCTTTCACTGTCCTCTGGATGATCCTTGTCAAATCTTTTTGACTTTGATTGATGGCTTCATGCAAAGAATTTATTTCTTATGTAGGTATTTTCTTTTTTGTCTCCCATGATTTCCCATCTGATTCACACACTGGCAAAATCACACCTCTAATACCACTGAAATGTCCCTTTAGGGCAAAATTAACAAAATTCTAATTTTTGTAATCAAACCCTTATACTAAAATATTCATTTAGGGCGGATTTAAAAAAATATTAATTTTTGCAATAAACCCTTATAGGAAATAAACAAAGAGTCTGAAAAATCACTAGTAAACCTTCTGAAAATGACAATCTTATTTTTATTGAATGTGGAGATCAAACACAACTCAAATACCAATGTTATTTATTTATTTATATGCTGCAAATTAACAAATTACAGATGATTGTGCGAATGGATAAATTGTCGAAAAATACAGATCCAACTAGTTGATATTAGCATCCCAAGCAAAAATCTGCGTTTCCAAACCCTAGAAGGTAACACTTGTACGACAAGGTGCAACACCTCCCAATGATGGCATCAACCCCTAAACTGATGACATCAGCGCTCAAACAGCCCTGAAATATCCTTGAAAGGTGATGCCCTAGCTGATGTGACTGATCCACGGTTACAAATGTTGCCTTGTTACTCTATCAATCTGAAATGAAGCTCAATATAGCCCCTGTATGGAGCTATCGCAAAAGATCGAAAAGTTTTTGTCCCAAAATTAGAAGTTGAACCAATTTTGATTTCAATCGTGAATAATGAATAATTCACCTTTTTGGCCCCACTTATCCTTTGATAATCACTTTCCCAATTTCACCTTAGTCTTAAAAGCATTTAAAACAATTTTAGATAATTATTACATTTTTAGCCATTTAATAAATATTTCTTTTTTGGCCATGTAATTAATATTACTTTTTGGCCCCTTTTAATAATAATAACACTTAAGTGTCATTTTTCCACTTTATAAAATAAAGCAATTTGGACAACTTAACTGAATTATTGTTAAAAAATTTCGAAAAGGGGACATTTCAGTTACAACTAGTGTTCAATGTGGAACTACTCCGGCCATATTTTCCACCTCTCCTAGACACTTCAAATATTGTTGAACAATTACAAATTAGAGTTAAACCCTAAATGTTGATTATCATTCATTGTTGATCAAGTCATATGTAGAGTGGTAAAAGATACCAAACATTAGCAAATTCCCCTATATCGAGTGATCAAGGCAAGGTAGTTGGCTCACCACGGAAAGTGGCTGTATCAAGGTCAAATTTAGCAATAATTTTCACATTTGGTTAAATCCCTGGATGCAATGGACCCATTGCATCTCAAGGGGGGACAAAAGACCCTGACAATGACTCGGGACCAAGAGATAAAAATATTAGTTTATTTGAGAAAGTTAGATTTTCCCTAAAAAAATCAGTATAACATAAATGGTAGTTTTTGGAGGCCGTCGGAGCACAAAAAACCTCACCACACCGCTTCATCAAAGTGAACTTCTTCCTAGCAAGCTGAGCTTTCCAAAAAGGATTAAAATAGAAAATCAAAGAATACCTAAAAAGGTTAGCCCCAACAAGGTAGCCCAACCCAACTACCTATTATTAGCAATTATTTTTCTTGTAGATCTCTTATTCTGAGGAGTCACCCTATTCACATGCCTATGCATGTTGAAAGAATCTTATTAGTTTTGTTTAAATTTAAATAAAATTCCTACTCGCATGTTGAGTGGGGATGTTATTAGCTTTGTTCAACTTTGAAGCAATTTGCTATTATTAATTTTCTTTAGGGTTTGCCCCATTGTAATTCACAGTGGATAGATGATATCTCTTCCACAAAGATTGTTTTATTTTTAGAAACTCTCTTATTATCTTACAATAAAGGTTTGTTTATTACTTTTGTAAATCTATGTCAATTCAGTAAGGAGGAGTTTGGCTTTTTTATAACACACTAGTTCCTAATATTTGGTGTGTTGTCCCCTAGATTGAGTGCTCAATCTGAATCATTTCTGCTACTTCGTCCATTATATTGTTGATCTGCATAGCTGCATGCATTCATCCAAAGCTCTCAGGGTCAACTCCTTGTGACCATATATGGACTAGTCACCAAGGAATATTTTAAATTTTCCCAACATTGACATGTCAAATGTGTGCAAGATAAGTTGTCAAAAGGTTGTAGATACATTATATAATCCCAAAGGCATTTTGTTTACATGCATAGATCTTGTTCTTGACCAAAAAATTGGTCTTCGTCTTGTCCTCCTTTGTAACACTAAACTAGATGTAGCCAAAAGAAACATCAAAAAATAATTCATGCCCTACCAATTCTTCCAAAAAGGAATCAGAGAAGGGAAACAAGAATGAGTCCATGGTTAAAAAACTCGAACTCCTCAAGTCAAGACAAATGCAAATGTGGTTGGACTACTTTTTAAAATTGATCATGATAGGTGAAACCCATTTGCTAGTGCTTACTTTATAAACTACTCCTATGTCTCATATCTTCTCTATCGCTTCTTGCAATTGTTCAGCATATTGAGGTTTTATCTAGTATGGTCTTCTTAATACTTGTGTGCCCAAGAACAAGGGAATCCTAAGAACACATAGGCTGGTGGCAACCCCTTCAAGTCTCAATAGGTCCATGCAAATACATCCTTCTAATCTAGAAAAAAATGAAAACAACCTTCAAGATCAAACCCTATTCATCACCTAGATTAATCACTCGAGAATTTTCTTTTGATTCCAAGTTGACCTTCACAATTGCATGGCCTAGGTACCTTATTTTTACATAGTTGCAAACTTGTACGAATGTACATTGGTGTCATTATTGACTATTTTGACCACAAGTCAAAATAGGTCAACCCCCTATAGTCCAAAACTTAATATAGGGGTCTATTAGCGTGATATAGGGTGCGCCATGGTTCTTTTGATGTGATTTAATGTGCTATTAGCCTAGGTCATAGTCACATTTACTCGTGTCATTTTATGTCGTTTAGGGGTCATTTGAGTCATAAATGAAGGTGCTATAGTTACCCAAGGTGTCCTCAACTGTTCTAAACTCTTTTCCAACGTCCAATATCTCAGATTCCTTGTCAGGAATGTCAATCCCAACTGAAACTTGCAGGTTCCTAACTGAAATTAAAAAAACAAGTGAAAAAAGAGGAATTTTGGCAGTTGTACTGTTGACAAATCTTCCACAAGTCAGTTTTTTCTTGCCACTTGGAAAGTTCTCGTCTCTAGTCAAGGAAGGAAGAATTCATTGTTTTCTTTGCTGATTCTAAGGACTCACTCAGGATTTTCTACAGACTCAGACAGCATTTCTACGGACTCACTCAGTGTTTTCTACGGACTCAGACAGCATTTCTAAGGACTCACTCAGGGTTTTCTACGGACTCAAACAGCATTTCTACGGACTCACTCAGGGAGAAGTTTCTACAAACTCAGTCAAATTTGTAAAGCACTTAGAAGAAATTCGGAAAAGTTGCAAAAGGCAAAGAAAAGGGACAGTTTCAAGACTTCCAAAGGGCAGGGTACCCTTCGGAAGGGACACTTACAAAAGGGCCGAAGGGCACCACCCTTCGGGAAGACAGAAGACAAAAATCAGTGACTGTTGCAAAAAGCCCGGGTGCCCTCCAATTTTTCTGAAGGGCACTGCCGAGAGGACACCTGGACTACCAGAGGACACCTGGATTGCCTGCCGGAGGACACTTGGAAATTCCGAAAGGCATTTCGTAGAGCAGAGGAAAAGAAAGAATCCTTTGGACTTTTTGTCCAAAGGAATTCGGAAATAGCACAAGTCAAACATATAAAGAAAAGACCCTGGACCTTTCAAAAAACTAAGTCAAAGACAATTGGAATCCTTCGGACTTTTTGTCCAAAGGAATTCCTTCGGACAAAAAGTCCGAAGGAATTCGGAATGACTTACATAGAGAATAAATCCCGAGGAAAAGTCAAAGAAGTTGTGAAAAAGCTTTGAAAGACAAGGGAAGGAATGACAACCTTCGGACTTTTTGTCCGAAGGAATTCCTTCGGACAAAAAGTCCGAAGAACTCCTTAAAACGCTGGCACAAGACAAAATTTTGAAGGAATTCGGAAGCTTAGACAATCAAAAGAAATTCGCAAGAATATGACTCAGCGACCAATACAAAAGCGCTGACAGAGAAAAATGACAAAAATAAACACGAGAAATTTTTCTGAAGAGAATATGACAGTTTCCGGTGACGTCCTACAGGTCGTCAATTTTTTCCTGCAGGAAGTAACGGTTGAAATTAAAAAGATAACAGAAAATCCGAAATAAATGGAAGCTGATTGTGCAAAAATGAATAGAAAATAGATAATCCGACAAAAAATTGAATACGGAATCCTGCCGGAAATAGACACGATCAAAATTAGAACGAAATACATGCAAACGTTGGAGCTATTTTCGAACATCAGAGCTATTTTCGAATAAATGGTCAAAGTTTCAATTGACTGATCATTAAAGACCCGTTCGTCTTCATTCAGCGCATGCATCCGAAGGACTAAATTTGGCTTCAACAGCAGTTTCGACTTCAAACGAGGAGTTGACTAGTCCATATTTAGAGTTGACTAATTGATCAAACGTCGCATCCACTAGAAGATTTACATGCAAAAAAGAGGTGGACGGTTCATGACAAGGATGAGTGCACTTCATCAAACGAATAAGCTTCATGCAAGGACAAATAAAAAATATATTTTATTTTAAGGCCAAGTAAAGCTTGGAGTTAACAAAAGTAAATCTTTCTCTTCAAGTTTATACGCCTATCTTTGGCCTGTTGTAATTTGCTATATAATGGCTTTCAGTCTTGATTAAAAATCATCCAATCTCTCTCGGTTAGACCAGACTCTACCATTACGAGTTGTGTAACCTCCTCGATCAATAAGGACTGTACTTTCAGATTTCAAGCGTGGCATAGTGTATATTTCTTCAACAATTTGCATAAGTGGTAGAGTTTTCTCCCTTCCCAAATTTTGTTTCGTACCTAGTTGTTATATTGTCCTTGTGCAGGTCATGTTAAAGTGTTCTTTATTGTCTTTTGCTGAGACTGTAAGTGGATGTAGGTGGCTGCAAAATGCCTTTTATCAGACCTCTCTCCACCATTTCCCTCAGGTTTTAGTCATTGGACCGAACCTCTGCATGAAATACTTATGCACAAGTGATTAATTGAAGTCCCAAGTCTTCCTTCTCTCTTGTTCGCTCAGTGTTCAAGGCTCCGAGTTGAGTAGGATCATAATTCTGGTGTATCACCCCCTTTTAGGTAGGATTTCCCCTTTAAGTTTTCTTTCTCCCTTTTCCATGGTAGTCAGCAGCATAGAGTAGGAATCTTCATTGATACATCATACAGGAACCAGCCTTCTCTGAAGGTTCTTCTCACTATTGAGGCACCCACCCTCGTGAGAAGATCCCATTGTTTTAGCCGGATAAAGGATTGGCCGTTTCGCGCACGTCCTCGAATCAGGGCGCAGCTCCAGGTTGACAACAGTTTTTGGCACACCTAGTGGGACCACAAAAAGAGTTCCTTACTGAAAATCTTCACGGCAAAGGAAGATATTTATTTGCAGAAGAGCAAAAGAGTTCATAGCATCATTCAGACAATCAATTCATGCCAAAAGTTACTACAAGATCAGCAAGCAAAGGTATTCCTTTTGAATTTTTGACTTATAAAAGAGCAAGATCTAGAAGAGCAAGTCCATATCCTCAAAGGAAATATTTAGCTCCCCCTCATCCTATTGTTCTCGACACTGAAATCCCCACCATTCAGATGGCCATAAAAAATCAAGTATTTGCTCCATTCAATAGGGGGAGTCCACTAAATTTAGCACAGCTAAATGATATACCTATATCTGCCCTCAAAAGTATTCAATTCTTCTTGGGGGACGATCAAACAACCCCTGTTGAGCATATACAGGATGTTGTTAATCTTTGTTCAGTTCATAATGTAACTGAAGATAATGTCGCTATTCGATTATTAGCTACTTCTTTCAAAGGAAAAGCATTACAATGGTATATAACCCTCCCACTTAGATCTATCTCTACTTGGGATGAATTAGGCACTGCTTTGGTCAAACAGTTTGAGGACAAGTCTAACCACTTATCTTTGGTTGAGCAATTAACAACCATACAGAGAGCCCCTCATGAGTTCATGTCCGATTTTAATCTCAGATTCTAAAAGACATGGCACAGGATACCGGTCCTAATTAGGCCATCACCAGAGTATGCTTTTTTATATTTTTTGAAAGCCCTGAATTTTGATATCAGTGTGATGATACAGTCAATGGGCGGCATTACCTTGCTAGATGCCTATGACGTGGCAATAAGAGCATAGAATAGTCTGATTCAGGCAAGAAAGCTTGCTCCAAGGCCTCCAATGCCCATATTTCCAGAGATAGGTTCAGCACCAGCCCTTCATGTCCCTCAAGTTCCATCCTTGGCTCCAATTCCAGCACCTCAGCGTCCAATTGCAGCCTCTACTAGTCAGTCTAGTGAGATAGGAGAGCTGAAAAGTCTGTTACAGTCTTTCAGAAATGAAATAGTACAACTTAAGAGGCAGCAATTCCAGTCAAATAGGCCTTATCAACAGCAAAATCAGAGCAACTATCAGAATTTCAAAGATCAAAGATCTTCCTATTAGGGTTTCAGAGAGAACCGACCACCCTATCAAATGCAAGGGGCTATAACTCCAGCTAAGCCATATGCTGCTCTTGATCCAAGTGCTCCTTCTACTTCAAAGGCCATCGTTCCAACTCCATCTCAAAACAATTTAGTGCAGGATTCAGGTTGGCAGCGTTCAAATCTAAATGATTTTCAAAATCAGGATTCAATTCAGACAAACAGCGCCATGCCACAGATGACACAAGAGGAGTTCTCTTTTCATGAGAGCCAATATCAAGATACAGGACTAGCATCACAAGGAGCGACCCAAGGGCAGCCTGATGCTGTTAATGTAAATTGGCAAGTAGATGATCATATTGCTTTTTCTCAAGATGTTAAGACTAACACTTCAAATGATCAAGTTGCAGCTCTAACCTATCAGAGAAATAAAAAAAGAGCTGTTGGAGAAGCTCAAGTAGTGGCAAGTACATCTAATGCTTCTAGTACTATTGCTCAAGGTGCGAAAGAATAGCTTGCTGCCCCCACAGTCACAAAAAATCAGAATGTAGAGGTTGGCAAAGTACAACAAATACCTCTGGTTCGTGAGCAACAAGTAACACAAAGGGTTCAATCAAAGGTAAGTCCTTCCCAATTCAACATTGTAGATCAGATGAAAAGATCTAACATCAATATTAGCATGTGGGATACTCTGTCGATTCCAGGGCAAAAGGACAGACTCATTCAAGAACTTTCAGCGCTTGAATTGTCCCCAAAATTAGTAGACAAAGGAGGTACTGTTTTGACAAACTCAAATCCCCCAACTAAGCAGCAGGTGCAGCAAAGAAATAATATGTCAAAGGCGGACAAAACTGAGGTAAAAGTAAAGAAGACTCCCCCTTTTTATCTTTTCTTGATAGTAGGAGACACCTTAGTTCATAATTGCATGGTGGATAGTGGAGCCAGTAGTACAGTCATGCCTAAACAAATTGCAGACAAGCTCGGCCTTGTCTATGAGCCAAATACTAAAGGAGTACTGCAATTAGATGGTTCACCCGCAAAGACGGTAGGGATTATTAAAGATTTGAAACTAACGTTACATGCCTGTCCTAATGTAACTATTCAACAGGGCATTGTAGTAGTAGATCTACCTCCTTATTTTGCCATGTGCCTTTCAAGAGATTTCACCTCAAAGATTGGGGGATACCTATCAGCTGATTGGACATACCTGCTGTTCAGAACCAGATATGGCACAAAGGTAACCATTCATTCAGAACCTATTGCACGTTTTCACATGGAACCTTATACGCCAAGTGTAGTCAATGCAAATTGTATTATTTCAGATGAAGTAGTACAAACTAGTGATATAGAAAAGGACTCATCTTTGGATGGAGTTCCAGATTTATTTTTTGATGAGTGGGCCTCTACTTTGCATGAGTATGATCCATACACGCTGATTGAAGAAGAAGATCTTGGTGTATATTGTCTTCATGAGAACAATGCGCAAATCCCAGCCATGGTCAAAGAGGACGAGTCTAGTGAAGGCTTGTGGCAGCTATACTACGATGGATCAAGAAATAAGCATGGAACAAGAGCTGGAATAATGTTAGTTTCTCCTATGAAACAAAGGTATTTCTCATCCATTAAATTTCAATTTGGCTGTTCAAATAACGTTGTTGAATATGAAGCACTAGTCCATGGTTTGCAATGGGCTAGGAAGATGAAAGCAAGCTGTCTACAAGTGTTTGGAGATAGTGAACTGGTGGTTCACCAAGTAAGAAGCTTAAATGTATGCAAGAACATGTTACTTAAATCTTATAGACACAGGGTATGGGGTTTACTTGAAGACTTCCAAGCTTTTAATATTCAGGCTATACCAAGAGATAGAAATAAACATGCTGATAGGTTGGCTGCTGTTGGGGTGCAATTTGATATTCCAGCTGACGTTAAAAGTGACGCTTCTCAGTCACATATAAGGATAGTCATAAGGCCTTCTGTCCCAGATAACCAGAAAAATTGGCAGGTATTTGAAAGTGGCGATCAAATTGTGAGGTTTTTACAAGCTGAGTTTTCTCCAAAAAATCAGGCAAAACGCTTGCAGCAGTATGGTGACCAGATTGTACAGCTGAAAACCAATAAACTACCCAAGGGATTGGTTACCCTTGAAAATATTTTCAGTGAAGACGATGAGCTAAGGAAAGAGAAACCAGCTTTGTCTACAAAAGAGGAGCACTACGCCAATGTAGAGATTGCAGCTGGTAAGTTATTAAAATTGGGCAAGGTATGCACTCCACTACAAAAGAAAGATTTCGTTGAATTATGCCAAAATTTTGTTGATATATTCACATGGCAGTATAGCGATCTCAAAGGGTTTGATCCAAGCTTGGCTCAACACACTATTGAGCTAGAAGACGAAACTAAGCCAGTACGACAAAGACAAAGGCCAATTAATCCAAAACTTGAGCCTTTAATGAAAGTTGAGCTTCACAAGCTTATAGAGTCTGCTATTATATTTCCAATCAAGCACTCAACTTGGGTAGCGAACCTCGTTCCAGTACGGAAAAAGAACGGTGAGATTTGGTTATGTGTTGATTTCCGTGACTTAAACAGAGCCTCGCTTAAAGACCACTATCCATTGCCATCAATGGAACAAATCTTACAGCTTGTTTCCGGTTCAGAGAGGTTTTTCTTATTAGTTGGGTACAGTGGCTATAATGAGATTTTGGTCAAAGAAGAAGACCAATTCAAGACGGCTTTCACAACCAAGTGGGGAACGTTCGCATACAGAAAGATGTCGTTTGGTTTGTCCAATGCTGGGGCAACCTTTCAGAGAGCCATGGATATGGCCTTCCAAGGCCTTCTTAACAAATTTGTGCTTGTCTATTTAGATGATATAACAGTATTCTCAAAGGACGCAGAAGATCACGTGGTGCACCTCCAGCATGTTTTTGAAAGGTGTAGACAGTTTGGGATATCTCTAAATCCCAAGAAGTGTGTATTTTCAGTTCATGAAGGTAAACTTCTTGAACATGTTTCTAAGCACGATTTAAACATAGATTCTGAGAGGATTCAATCTATTCTAGCACTCTCCTTGCCTAAGAGCAAAAAGGCTTTGCAAAGTTTTTTTGGAAAGATCAATTTCATGAGATATATTTCAGATTTTGCTACTATTGCTAAGCCACTTACAGCCATGTTAAAGAAAAATCAGAGCTTCCACTGGTCCAAGGAGGGAATAACAGGATTTAAAGATGTTAAGAAAGCCATAGCAAGTGCCCCTACGCTCTTGAATCCAAATTTCAAGAAAGATTTCATTCTGTATACGTATGCTAATGTGGACACCATTTCAGGTATTCTTATGCAACAGAACCATGAAGACTTGGAGCAGCCAATAGCCTTCTACAGCCAAGGCCAACAGGAGTATGAGACAAGGTACTCTTTTGTTGAAAAACACATCCTTGCAGTTATAAGGTCTCTGAAGAAATTTAGGCACTTACTGTCTAATAATAAAATACTTCTAATGGTTGCTCATCCAAGCATCAAGGAATTTCTTCTGAACAAGGACATAAATGAGAAAAACGCTGGTTGGATAACCAAAGTGATGGAGTACGATATAGAAATTAAGATCACGAAACTGGTTAGAGGCAAAGGACTTTGTGAGCATCTAGCTCAAGACTTACAAGAAACCAACGAAGCCATTCTAGTGTCAAATGATGTAGAAGTCGCTGTTGTACAGACCTCACCTCCCAGCTGGTTCCGCGATCTGGTAAGCTATTTGCAGGAAGGTCATTACCCTTCCCATCTAAGTGCTTCAAAAAGAAGGTATTTCAGACTGTAATCAATTCCATTTTTGCTTGTTGACGGTGTCTTGTTCAAGAAGGATATCAATGGAATGTTACTAAGGTGTGTAGAGCTAGGCCATACTCAAAGGTTGCTTGAAGAGTTCCATGATGGATTTGGTGGACACTCTTCTGCCAGAACTATAGCACTCAAGATCATGAGAGGTGGGTACTTTTGGCCTAACATATTTGGTGACTGCCATGCATGGGTTAGGAAGTGCAAACAATGCGCTGTTTGTAAGGAAAATTAAACTAGCAGCCCTGCCCCTACAGCCAATTACAGTGGATCAGTCATTTGTCCAGTGGGGATTAGACTTTATTGGTCTCATCAACCCTCCTTCCAATTCAAGGCATAAGTGGATCCTAACAGCTACAGATTACTTCACACATTGGACAGAAGTAGTTGCATTAAAGGAGGCAAACGAAACTAGCGTCCTTGATTTCTATGAAAGTTTGGTCACTAGGTTTGGAGTCCCTTCAACTATTATTTCTGACAATGCAATGGCTTTTGTGGGATCTAGGATCAGCGAATGGGCAGTCCAACATGGAATCTATCTCAGCACCTCATCAAATTATTATCCACAAGGAAATGGCCTTGCTGAGTCTACAAACAAGAACCTATTGAGGATCATACGAAGGACCATTGAAGACAATCAGAGATTATGGTACCTCAAGCTGAAGTCAGCACCATGCGTTGATAGGATCACCTTCAAGAGGTCAATAGCCAACTCTCCCTACAAGCTGGTCTATGGTAGGGAAGCAAGGTTACCGATCTCTCTCGAGTTTCCCGCCTTAGAATTAATGCATCAACTTGAACTGTTAGAAAACGAGCCTATGGAGATCAAGTATGCAGAACTTATGGAGCTGGAAGAGACAAGAAATCAAGCCATGCTAGCCATGGAAAGTCATCAGGCACAGGTAAAAAGGACATTTGACAAAGGAGCTTCCTCACGAAGCTTCAATGAAGGAGATTTGGTCCTTAAGTGGGATGAGGACCGGGCCAAACCAAGAAGGCACACAAAGTTTGATTCACTTTGGAGTGGCCCATATACAATCTCTAGCTGCAAATCCCACAATGCCTTCCAACTTGCTAAGATGGATGGCGAAGAGCTTCCAATCCCAGTAAATGGGATACATCTGAATCATTGCTATTAAAGAGCAAAGTTCCATGTACATATTTAATTATTCTTTGCTTTCCTCCAAGTGCTGTAAAAGCACAATAGTTTGCTTCCGTTTTGTTCAATAAGTGTTTGTTTGCACATTTGCTTTTAGTTAGTTTTCCGCTTTCGTGTGTTTCCCTTCTTATTTTGGAGGAGGTTATTACGGCAATGATCAGAGTAGATTTTCGATCAGAAATTAGGTTCACCATTTGGGAATTCGAATAACGTCTATACATGGCCTGGGTCCTCAAGCATGGAAGGCATGCTTCTCAGCTAAGTCGCCAGAATGTTGACAAATCTTCCACGAGTCAGTTTTTTCTTGCCACTTGGAAAGTTCTCATCTCTAGTCAAGGAAGGAAGAATTCATTGTTTTCCTTTGCTGATTCTAAGGACTCACTCAGGATTTTCTACAGACTCAGACAGCATTTCTACGGACTCACTCAGGATTTTCTACGGACTCAGACAACATTTCTAAGGACTCACTCAGGATTTTCTACGGACTCAGACAGCATTTCTACGGACTCACTCAGGATTTTCTACGGACTTAGACAGCGTTTCTACGGACTCACTCAGAAGTTTCTACGGACTCACTCAGGGAGAAGTTTCTACGGACTCAGTCAAATTTGTAAAGCACTTAGAAGAAATTCGGAAAAGTTGCAAAAGGCAAGGAAAAGGGACAGTTTCAAGACTTCCGAAGGGCAGGGTACCCTTCGGAAGGGACACTTACAAAAGGGCCGAAGGGCACCACCCTTCGGGAAGGCAGAAGACAAAAATCAGTGACCGTTGCAAAAAGCCCGGAGGGCCGGACTCACTCAGAAGTTTCTACGGACTCACTCAGGGAGAAGTTTCTACGGACTCAGTCAAATTTGTAAAGCACTTAGAAGAAATTCGGAAAAGTTGCAAAAGGCAAGGAAAAGGGACAGTTTCAAGACTTTCGAAGGGCAGGGTACCCTTCGGAAGGGACACTTACAAAAGGGCCGAAGGGCACCACCCTTCGGGAAGGCAGAAGACAAAAATCAGTGACCGTTGCAAAAAGCCTGGGTACCCTCCAATTTTTCCAAAGGGCACTGCCGGGAGGACACCTAGACTGTCGGAGGACACCTGGACTACCTGCCGGAGGACACTTGGAAATCCCGAAAGGCATTTCGTAGAGCAAAGGAAAAGAAATAATCCTTCAGAACTTTTGTCCGAAGGAATTCGGAAATAGCACAAGTCAAACATATAAAGAAAAGACCCCGGACCTTTCAAAAAACTAAGTCAAAGACAATTGGAATCCTTCGGACTTTTTGTCTGAAGGAATTCAGAATGACTTACATAGAGAATAAATCCCGAGGAAAAGTCAAAGAAGTTGCGAAAAAGCTTTGAAAGATGACGGAAGGAATGACAACCTTCGGACTTTTTGTCCGAAGGAATTCCTTCGGACAAAAAGTCCAAACAACTCCTTAAAAGGCTGGCACAAGACAAAATTCCGAAGGAATTCGGAAGCTTAGACAATCAAAAGAAATTCGCAAGAATATGACTCAGCGACCAATACAAAAGAACTGACAGAGAAAAATGACAGAAATAAGCCCGAAAAAAATTTTCGAAGAGAATATGACAGTTTCCAGTGACGTCCTACAAGCCGTCAATTTTTTACTGCAGGAAGTAACCGTTGAAATTAAAAAGATAACAGCAAATCCGAAATAAATGGAAGCCGACTGTGCAAAAAGGAATAGAAAATAGATAATCCGACAAAAAATTGAATACGGAATCCTGCTGGAAATAGACACGATCAAAATTAGAACAAAATACATGCAAAAGTTGGAGCTATTTTTGAACGTTGGAGCTATTTTCGAACATTGGAGCTTTTTTGAATAAACAGTCAAAGTTTCAATTGACTGATCATTAAAGCCCTATTCGTCTTCATTCAGCGCATGCATCCGAAGGACTAAATCCAGCGTCAACAGGAGTTTCGAGTTCTAACGAGGAGTTGACTAGTCCATATTTAGAGTTGACTACTTGATCAAACACCGCATCCACTAGAAGATTTACATGCAAAAAAGAGGTGGACGGTTCATGACAAGGATGAGTGCGCTTCATCAAACGAATAAGCTTCATGCAAGGACAAACTAAAAATATATTTTATTTTAAGGCCAAGTAAAGCTTGGAGTTAACAAAAGTAAATCTTTCTCTTCAAGTTTATATGCCTATCTTTGGCCTCTTGTAATTTGCTATATAATGGCTTTCAGCCTTGATTAAAAATCATCCAATCTCTCTTGGTTAGACCAGACTCTGCCATTACGAGTTGTGTAACCTCTTCGATCAATAAGGACTGTACTTTCAGATTTCAAGCATGGCATAGTGTATATTTCTTCAACAATTTGCATAAGTGGTAGAGTTTTCTCCCTTCCCAAATTTTGTTTCATACCTAGTTGCTATATTGTCCTTGTGCAGGTCATGTTAAAGTGTTCTTTATTGTCTTTTGCTGAGACTGTAAGTGGATGTAGGCGGCTGCAAAGTGTCTTTTATCAGACCTCTCTCCACCATTTCCCTCAGGTTTTAGTCATTGGACCGAACCTCTGCATGAAATACTTATGCACAAGTGATTAATTGAAGTCCCAGGTCTTCCTTCTCTCTTGTTCGCTCAATGTTCAAGGTTCCGAGCTGAGTAGGATCATAATTCTGGTATATCACCCCCTTTTAGGTAGGATTTCCCCTTTAAGTTTTCTTTCTCCCTTTTCCATGGTAGTCAGCAGCGTAGAGTAGGAATCTTCATTGATACATCATACAGGAACCAGCCTTCTCTGGAGGTTCTTCTCACTATTGAGGCACCCACCCTCGTGAAAAGATCCCATTGTTTCAGCCGGATAGAGGACTGGCCGTTTCGCGCACATCCTCGAATCAGGGCGCAGCTCTAGGTTGACAACATGTACGACCTATAGAGGAGAGTGGCACATGGGAAAAGCTTATGCCGTGACCCTTCAGCTTCCTTGACTCCATTTTCACGCTTGATCTGCTTTGGAAGTGCCAAAAAGGGACCAAAACCATTTCTCTTCTCCATTGCTTCACTAGGCATATAGAACTAGTCAACAGGTCTTTTGATGGTAGGGCCAATAGGAGAGGTTTCAGGTCAAATGCTCTTGGTGGTGGATAGTACACTTGGTTTGCTTCACATTCATGGCAAGAGTTGGAAGAATGGTTGCCTATGCTTTATGAATCATTCTTAAGAAGATTGTTTTGTTTTGCTTGCCAATCCCCACACTCTGCAGGGTTTGCTTCTGTATGAGCTTGTCCGTACAATCCAACGGACGATTTTTCTTCCAAAGGATGTAGACTTCCTTCTCTCATGTTTTCCATCTCTGGTTTCTTGTTTGGGAGTGACTTAGTGACCTAAAATCTCAGATTGCAAGATAAGCGCACCATTGCTAAGATGCAGGCATATGTCACTATGTGCAGAGTTCCTTGTTCTTGTAATGGTTTCAGGGGAAGTTGTTATATGGTGTTTCATATTTTTCATGATATATAGATCTCCCTCCTTTCAAGTTCAACCTCACAAGCTAGCATCACGAATGTTGCAGTTAGGAATGTGATACACAGTTAGCTCTCTACTTACATTCACTTACATTCATGGTGTGTGAAGCTCTGAGCATGGTCATGGAGGTGCAATGAGAAGTATCGAGATGTTAGACACAATCTTGGAGCATGAACAAACAAGCTAAAATTTCCAAATGCCATGTGATTGACTATGACAACCAATTCAGTCCTTAACACAGTCAGACACCATTGATATGCACCTACAAGTGCCTACAAGAAGTCAACCACGTTGGAATCAAGACACTTGATCTTGTTTGAAGCATTTAAACGTTGTGAAGATCCATTTGAAGATGATGAGAGAGACTAGAATTGATTGGAGGCCCATACACCATACACATTGAGTAACTCACCTTCATTGCCCTTGTCTGCAACTGTATGCACACCTACAGGAGGCTCTCATAGAGATCTAAAGGTGTTATATGGAGGAGTTTGACATGATTTGAGACCTTCATGAAGTTTGGGGAGTTGAAGAATACTATAACTATCATGTTTAAGGTTATAGAATCATAGGCAAACTTGAGTCATAGTCCATTTGTGGAGAATGAACTTTACTGACAAGTTTCCCTAAAAACCCCAAACCAGAGCCCTAGCCACTTTTGGTGTTAGTATATGATGATGTGACATAGAGTCTTGATGAGGATAAATGCATCCATCTTGTAGCCTTCATGAAGGGTTATCAGCTTGCAAAAGCAGAGTGGGTGTTTGGTCCCACAAGTGATGTAA
Source organism: Torreya grandis (assembly GCA_037957365.1). Taxonomy (NCBI): domain Eukaryota; kingdom Viridiplantae; phylum Streptophyta; class Pinopsida; order Cupressales; family Taxaceae; genus Torreya; species Torreya grandis. The sequence goes on from JARHVA010000458.1 coordinate 4,293,372, forward strand.
AGGAGGCTTCCAAGTCACGCATTTGTTCACTGCGGAAAGGTAGTGTTTCCTACAGGATTTTTAACTCTGAAGTGACTTGCAACCCAAAGTAGCAGTATAGAAGCATGCTTTCATTGTGAGGTGATCCTATTGAATTGAGGAAGATAATTGTGTTTCAAAGAGCATCAACAAGGGTTGAAATGCAGGGTATTGACCTCCATCAACATCTATAGTGGTACCCTTGCTCAGAAAGGTCACCTACACCCTGACAAAAGGTACCTACATTTTCATAAAGTAAAGCTTGGTGATTAGACTTGAAACCATGAATATGTTTTGTTTGGAGTTGGTTTCAAGACTTTCATAGGGCCTTAGGGTGTGAAATACAAGTTCCAAAGCTTGCATATACACCTATAGGATCGATTTTTGGTTCAAGAAGGGTCAACTACAGTTGATTGTAGTTAACAGTGTTCTAAGGTATCACTTCCTTGGTGATTGGCTTAGCATGGATATGATGTGAAGTGACCTAAATGACTGTAGGATGATAATAATGACTTCAGTATATGGTGAGGCAATGATACAAGGTCTAAAATGCAAAGTTTACATACAAGCAAGTTCCTCTCTAAGGAGAAACACAGTCATAGTCAACCTACAGTCTAGACCAATCAAGAGAGAGTGTGCAATGAAGGTTTGGGCAAAATTTGGAGGATAACCATGTTTGGAGTACCCTCAAAGTGACAATGACCACTTCATAAGATCCTTATACAATGCAAACAAAGCATGGAGTGGGTTTTCATGCAACATACAGTCCACATGCCAACCCTGCACATATTGAACACCACACAGTCTGCCTTGAGGGTTTAATGATGTTTGGAGAGGCTATTCATGTGATCAAGCTCCGAAACTTCGCACATAGTATCCCTATGACTTGGAGAAGCCCTTCATACCATCCTCGTCTGGGGCAATAGGGGAAGTGCCCTTTGTTCAGTCTCAAATAGAGGGCACTCCCAGAGTGTTGAAACTCTGCAAGTTTAGCAAGAAAGTGGTGAGAAGGTAAGCTAGAGACTCTTAGAACCTTGCAAGGCGCTGTGGAAAGTGGTGTCACACATGGACCAACATGAAAAACAATGCAAAGGGGTTAGAATCTAAACAAAGTGGTCCAAACCTACAAGTATGCAGTCAAGCTATACTAGGCCTAGTCTAGGCCTAATGCCTAAAGGGGGGTCCTTTCCATTTCTAACACTAGCTAAGCAATCCAAAGCATTGGAACATGTTCATATAGAGGTATGAGGTGTATTAGAACCCTCAATTTGCAAAGAAAGTCACAGATAAGCCATTTATTGGCTTAAGGTCATAACAGGGTATGCAGAACGAAGAAAGGAGCTCGAGAAGGCAAGTCTGAGAGCTCACAACAGTATGGAGGCTTAGCATGGGAACTCAAAGAGTTAAGAGGTGTTGAGGGTCCCAAACAGTGTTATAGTGCAATTTGTTCAGGGTTCCAATGTCACAACTTTATGAACAAACCTTAAGGGTGAAAACTACTCTAAACCCTCTAAAACCCTTGCGAAGGACCTGATTGGAAAGAGGGGCATCCAAATGAGATAGTCTGGGCAAAAAAGTGACTTGGACTTGCAGAGGACTCCCTAGAGCTACTTCCCATCAACTTGACTTCTACCCTACTTGTATGGATAGGGTGGAAAATGGCTTTTCTTAATAGTTTTGTGTGTTGTGCAGGTATAGAAGGGTTTCAAAAGATGCAATTCACTTTGGGAGTGAGAACAGGACCTAATCTAACCCCTCATGTCCATTTCTTGCATCAACTAAACTCACAAGTGCCTCTGCTAACACCTTCATCTCAGCTAGTCCAAACTGGTATAGTGAACAAGCAAGTGAGAAGGTGAGAACTCCAAGTGGGAGGCCTTTTAAGGTCTGTCTGATGAATCTAAGGGCATGAGGACTCTGGACAAGTTTCATACACCCACCTGTATGGATTAGATTCGAAAACTGGAGCACATCTTGGTGCCAAGTGTGAAAGGTGAGTGATTTTGACTGCAGGCAGTGATAACTCATGTCCAAAAGAATGTGAATGATTTGGGACACAACCAATGCATGTTGGGGCTTGTTTCTAACCCCCCCTTTACAGTGCAATCATCTCATCTATCCCTAGTCTGCTGTGGAAAACTCATGGAAGGTCAATGTAATGTCCCTTGCTAAGTCTGAACCAAACTTGTCAACCTTGAACAACTTATGAGTCTAACTGGCACTTTTAAAACACGTTGTTCGGTGACTGAAAGTTAGCTGTATAGTCTTTATTTGGTGCTTATTTTGTTTCACGTTAGTGCAAGTATAATCACCAATGAATAGAGAATGAAGGTAACAACTTATACTTCAATATTTGCCAAATAGCATGAAGGAAATCACAATATTACAGGTCTGAAAACAATTATTACAGTCTGGAACAACACTGTAACAGTGATGGAAAAAGTATTTCAAATGGAAGATATGAATAGACAACCCTCAAATGAACATACCAATTTATTGCTCCAATTATTAGGCACAAATGGCAAGCCAAATACAGAAAAAGGACTGCTGTAGCAATTTGTAGAACACTAATTTCAAACAGCAGACCTGGAAGTGATAAATTCTGCCCCCAAAGTGCAGCTAGGGTTTCAACCATGAAAATATGCCAAACAACACTCAGAAATTTGCCCTTTTACTGTAGAAGCGTATGGGTTACTATAGCATCCGTACATAACACTGTTGCAGCCGTACGGAACACTATAGCAGCTGTCCAAAATTTATAAAATCTTCAAAAACTTCCAAACCTTCAAATCATTGAAATTTATCTACCAGGAAGACTTCAAAAATCTCATATTTAGGCGTTGAATCACCAGTGAGAACCCTGTATGATATCTCCAACAGCCAGCTAGGGTAGAATCTTTCACGACCGAAACTAACACCCTTAGAGTTTTCCAGCCCCAAGACCAAGAAGCTTCGAGAGCTCTCGCAATGAAAAGTGAGAAATAAACAAGCATCTATGAAAATAAGCCTCCAAATCTCCCTTTATACTTCTCACTTTAATTTCCCGCTCAAATTAAATAAAGTGACTTGATAAAGTTACCTTTTAATATTTCAATTAAGTCACTTTATAACATATTTAATTAATCACTTAACATTACCTTTTTAATTTTTGTTTTTCCTACCAAGTAATATTAAATAATTAAATAAATGAATTCCCTTATTCCGCCTTTAGCCTTCGAGAATTAAAAGGCTAAATTAGCATCTTGGGTGATCATAGAGAAGGAGACATTACAATCCTCCCTTCCCGAGATTACTTGCCCTCAAGCAATTGCAAATTGGGATGTTGCAGTATTTGTTCTCCCTCCCAAGTTGCATCCTCTGCTGGCAAGTCTCTCCCCCTGATCAAATACTCCTTAATCACCCTGTTCCTCAATCTCCTCTCCCGGGTATCAACTATCTCCTCAGGAACCAACACCAAGTGTCCCTCCTCATCCCACGAAGGCAACTCTGATGATGAAGTAACCTGTTGTCCGAGTGCCTTCTTGAGGCACGAAACATGAAACACATTGTGAATTTTGTTGTTCTTTGAAAATTCCAACTCATAGGCTACTTCCCCCACACATCTGGTAATCTTGTAAGGGCCATAAAAGCGTGGTTTAAGCTTTTTTGCACCACTTCTTTTCAACAAAGACTGCCTGTAGGGCTGCAAACATAGGAAGACTAAGTCTCTCACCTCAAAGTTGCGTTGAACCCTGTGCCTGTCTGCGTAGGTCTTCCACTGATTTTGTGCCACCTGTAAATTCTCTTTGAGAGCCTTAAGAATGTTTTGGCTCTCCTGCATCCAATCCTTAGCTTTAGGAGCTCTGCTCTCTCCAAAAGCCAGATCCAAGAATGATGGTGCATCATATCCATACAATGCATGAAAGGGTAACCATACACCCTTTCATGCATCAACATGTGGTAAGTGATGTTATAGCAATGCTCCCCCAAGTGTAACCACTTAATCCACGCTCTCTGTTGTCCAGAGACATAGTTATGCAGATATCCTTCAACCCAATTATTCACAATCTTCGTCTGGCCATCTATCTGAGGGTGATAACTCGTGCTCGGAGTCAACTCTGTACCTACTAATCTGAACAGCTCCTGCCAAAAATCACTCAAGAACCTATTGTCCCTATCACTAACTATATACCTTGGCAACCCATGAACCCTGAAAACCTCTCTAAAAAACAATTATGCCACCTAAGGTGCCTTGTACTCAGAAGATATAGCAAAGAAGTGAGCAAATTTAGTTAACCAATCTACCACCACAAAAATGCAGTCCCTACCATAAACCTTGGGTAAATCGGTGATGAAGTCCATAAAAATGCTCTCCCACTTCTGCTCTGGATTGGGTAATGGCTGCAACAAGCCCGTAGAATGAGAATGCTCTGACTTGTTCTGCAAACAAGTCGCACACTCCCTCGCATACCGCAATACATCATCCTTGAGGCCCTTCCAAAAGAACCTCTCCCTAACCTGTCGATATGTCTTAAAGTAACCCTGATGACCTGCTAAGGGAGTGTCGTGAGAAGCTCTCATTATCTTCTCCTTAAGTTTAGACTCTGGCACCAAATAAATTCTATCCTTGTAGAAGATGATATCATCCACTACCTTGTAACGATCATCCTGAACTTGTCCATCCATCAACTCACAAGCAAACTTGTTCTTGGAGTACTCCACCAATAGATGAGATTTTCAATTTGTTGAAATCTCTATGAGTGAGCATGCAGATGGTTTCCTAGATAGGGCATCGGCACCCATAGTCACAAGGTTCGGATTCGAGTTCGAGTTCGACAAGGATAAAATTCGATTCAAGTTCGCCAGTAGATAAAGTTCGAAAAAAAATTCGCCATTAAGTTCGACTTATATAAAAACATAAAAAATATTTAAAAAAAAAGTCAAAAAGAAATCCAATAAAAATTAAAAATAATTGTAAATAAATAAATAAAATAAAAAATAAAATTAATTTAATAAATAAAATAAAAATAAACATAAGAATTTCAAACTTAAATTACATTAAAAGATATCAAAATATTCATAGTTTAGAGCCTAAGCTCAAAATTGATATAGAACTTAAGTTTTAAACATTTGCAACATCAAACCCAACTTCAAAATCAAAACTAGCACTAGCACTAGCACCATCAACGAATCCTCCATCCAGCTCATCAACACTATCTATATTTTTCTCAACTCCTTCAAAGGATGGTTCTCCAAGATGAAGATTGTCATCTTCTTTTGCAAGATTGTGCTCAAGCAATCTTAAATTGATATGAACAAACACAAGATCTGACAACTTTTTGGCCCCTAGTCGGTTTCTCTTATTAGTATGGATCAAATCATGCGTGCTCCAATTTCTTTCGCATGCAGAAGCACTGGCACATTGACTGTGGACACGCACGGCAAGCTTTTGTAACTCTGGAGTAGAAGAACCATACGTCTGCCACCATAAATGGGGATCCATGCTAACAATGTCTTCTTGTGCCGCTTTAAACCACTCGACTACTCTCCCTCAGTGTTGAGACCACTAGCAGGCACAATCTCATTTACTGACACTTTCTCTCACAAGGGCTCATTGGTGCATTGAATCTCACAGAGTGCATGCCTTAAGGGGTGCACTGGGAATGGGGTGGGATCGGCTTGTGGCACTTTGCGAGAGATATTCTCATACTATTCTATCACGCATACATCCCTTCATGCAGCGTTCATACCTCCTATGATGTCTCCTTGAAATCTTGAAACCCTGAAATATGGCTAAGTTTGAAACCTTGAAACCCTGGAATCTAACTAACTCTGAAATATGATAGGATCCTCCAAAACCTAGAATTTGCATTATAGCTCCTAGCGGTCCGAAACCCCTCTCAAACACCCTGAAAGTATATAAATAAAATATAACTTAAAGTATAAGAAACTAGATGTCCACTAAATGTAAACTTATACTTAAATGTTTATTTTATTTATATACTGTTGGGTCCGAACATGAAATTCGCCGAACAGGGCGAACTTAAGCGAATTTTTAGTGAAGGGCATTAAGTTCGCCGAATTCCGAATTTTTAGGTAAAAATTCGGCGAACCTTGTGACTATGTCGGCAACTATGTTCTTTTTGCCCTTGACATACTCAATGTCAAAGTCGTAGGCCTATATTTTTCTGACCCACTTCTGTTGTCTCTGATTCAAATCCTTCTACTCCAGGAAATATTTGAGACTATTGTGGTCAGTTCTCACCACAAACCTCCCGCCTACCGGGTACTGCCTGAACTTCGCCAATGCATGCATTATGGCGAGCATCTCTTTATCATAAATAGAATATAGTCTCTCAGGCCCCCTCAACTTACGGCTCTCAAATGTAATTGGATGTTTGTTCTGTATCAACATTGCTCCTATACCCTCACCAGATGCATCACACTCTAAAATGAATGGTTGTGTAAAATCTGGAAGTGCCAGTACAGGACAACTGCTCATCACCTCCTTGAGATTATCAAAAGCTCTTTGTGCCTCCTTTGACCATTTGAAAGCCCCTTAGTAAGATCTGTTAACGGTGCCCCTAGCTGCGAGAAACCCTTGACAAAACACCTATAGTAACTGCATAGTCCAAAGAAACCACGCAACTCAGTAAGGGACTTAGGTGGTGGCCAATCAAGGATTGCCTAGATCTTCTCTTGGACCTGTACACCCTGTGGACTGATCACATGACCCAAGTATAAAATCTCCTTAAGGCCAAACTCACACTTCGAGGCCTTAGCATACAAGGATTGCTCCCCCATGATGCCTAAAACCTCATCCAACTGTTTCAGGGGATCATCCCAAGTTTTACTGTAAATGAACAAATCATCAAAGAACACTAGAAGATACGCAACTGCTTGTTGAAAATATGGTTCATGCAAGACTGAAAGGTAGCAGGTGCGTTAGTCAACCTGAAAGGCATGACTAAGAACTCATAGTGCCCGTAATGACACCTGAAAGCTGTCTTGGGAATATCCTGTTCACAGACCTTGATTTGATGGTACCCGAAACGAAGATCAATCTTCGAAAAATACACTGCCCCGTGTAACTCATCCAGTAGCTCATTGATTTTGGGAATCGGGTACCTGTTCTTAATTGTTTTCTTATTTAGAGCCTGATAGTCAATACACATCCTCATTGTCCCATCCTTCTTAACCAGAACAACAGAAGAACCAAAGAGACTGGAGCTCGGTCTAATATGTCCCATGTCAAATAATTCCTTGACTACTTTCTCGATCTCATCCTTAAACTTTTGAGGGTGTCTATAGGGGGTGGTTATGACAGGCTTGGCCCCCTCCTCTAACTCAATGGTGTGCTCAAATCCCCTATCTGGCAGTCTCCCTAGGGGAATCTCTCCAAATACTCTGTTGTGCTTACCCAACAATGACTGGGTATCCACATGATAAGGCTGGTCACTGTCAGGAGTCTCCTTAGTAGAAATTAAACACTCTGCTACCCATGCAACATCCCCATGCTTGAAGATGCTCTCCATCCTCTTAGCTGACACTATCTTCGGTGTCCCATTTGCCATACCTTTGAGCATGATCTTCTTACCATCTGCTGCCCTAAACTTGAGCTCCATAGTCTGGAAGTTTTGTGAATACTTCCCCAGTGAATGTAACCACTGTATACCTAGAATGACATTTGTATCACCCAAGTCAACCACATAAAAGTCATCTGTAACCGTGTAGTTACCCAAAGTGACACCCAACTGAGGAACCCTCTGTGTGCATGACATATGGAACCCATCGTCAACCATCACACTGAATCCTTCAAAACACTTTGTAGGTATACCCCTCTTAGCCACTAACGTTGAGTCGATGAAATTGTGGGTTGCCCCACTATCAATCAACACAATAACACGTTGTCCCTATAATACTCCCCTAACTATGAAGGAATTGAATCTGGGAGTACCTGAGATAGTAGCAATAGCACCACTCTTAGTCCCCACCTATGGCTGCTCATCCTCTGAACTACTATCAACGCTGCCTTGTCCCTGTTCTGCCTCTCCATCGTCCTCACTATCTGAAAGAAACTCAATGTAATGTACCTTCCCCTTGCCCATGCATCTGTGTCCAGGCTCCCAAGGCTCCTTACAGCTGAAACAAAGCTTCTTTCTCCTCAACTCCCTACAAGCCTCGTCATCTAACTTGTCCTTCCTGGGCCACTCCTTCTAAAAGGGCTTTTTGTCTTTGTTCTTTTGAGGTATGAAAGGTTTAGATGGAAATTTACTCTTAGGCACTGAATGCTCCATGTCACGTGCCCGTATGATAGCATCCTGAAGTGACTCAGGTTTGATAGCCTTGATCCAACCATGCAGTGGCTAGGATAGACCCTCAATGAAAAGCATGATCAACCTATGCTCTGACACTTCCAAAACCATAATCGAAAGTCTCTGGGACTCAGCAATATATGCATCCACAGTACCACTTTGCTTGAGTTGTGCCAACTCCCTGAAGTGCAATTTTGGATCCTTCTAGTCAAATCTATCCATAAGCTTCTGAGTGAAAACCAGAGAAGATGTAATACTAGCATGACCTAGGGTGACTAACCCATGGTACCACCATTCGTGGGCCTCACCCTCCAAATGTAATGTAGCATACTTGATAGCCTCTGACTCCAACATAGGGTTGAGCTGGAAATAGGTGTCCAACTTCTGAACCCAAGATCTAGTTGTGCACTTACTAGAGCCATCCAAAGAGGGAATAGATAGTCTGCCAGCCTTACACTGCAAACCCTAATTCTGGGAGCCCCTATTATGATCCCTAGGTCTATTCCTGTATTTGATGGCACAAAAGCCCTGTAAGGTCATGGCTGCCTGAAACTCATCTCCAAGAGATTGATATTCTCTCAAGTAATCTGTGAATCCTTCACCCTGAGCTTGCTGCCCCTGATTACCAGCTGGTTGTCTGCCCAAAAACTGAGGCATAAGAGGCCTAGGAGTCACTCTAATAGCTGCCCTAGTGTGACTATGTGCAAGTATATATGTATTACTTCCCTCTGCATTGTTTTTGTCATTCCCATTGCCTCCGTTATGACCATTTGTACCTCTTGTACCATTGTTACCACCGTTGTTTCCATTATTCATCATCTGAGTGAGTAGTTGAACTCCCTGTTGTTGACCTCTAGCAAGGTCATTAAGGATCTGTGAAGTGCTATTCTCAGGTGTTTCATATCTATCACCCATATTTTCTTCTTCTGATGAATCTAAAGCAAACAAATCAAAACCTTCTTATCTTGCGCTTCTCCTCCTGTATGTTATGTAGGCTTGATCTTCAGGATTCATAAATAATCGTGAGACTAAAAACCATTGTGCACACTAAATACACAGGCTAGCAGGAAGACCAGCGCTGATACCACTGTAATGTCCCTTGCTAATTCTGAACCAAACTTGTCAACCTTGAACAACTTATGAGTCTAACTGGCACTTTTAAAACACATTGTTCGGTGACTGAAAGTTAGCTGTATAGTCTTTATTTGGTGCTTATTTTGTTTCACGTTAGTGCAAGTATAATCACCAATGAATAGAGAATGAAGGTAACAACTTATACTTATATTTGCCAAATAGCATGAAGGAAATCACAATATTACAGGTCTGAAAACAATTATTACAGTCAGGAACAACACTGTAACAGTGATAGAAAAAGTATTTCAAATGGAAGATATGAATAGAAAACCCTCAAATGAACATACCAATTTATTGCTCCAATTATTAGGAATGAATGGCAAGCCAAATACAAAGAAAGGACTGCTGTAGCAATTTGTAGAACACTGATTTCAAACAGCAGACCTGGAAGTGATGAATTCTGCTCCCAAAGTGCAGCTAGGGTTTCAACCATGAAAATATGCCAAACAACACTCAGAAATTTGCCCTTTTACTGTAGTAGCGTATGTGTACTGTGGAATCCGTACGGAACACTGTAGCAGCTGTACAAAATTTATAAAATCTTCAAAAATTTCTAAACCTTCAAATCAATGAAATTTATCTTCCAGGAAGACTTTACAAATCTCATATTTAGGCATTGAATCACCAGTGAGAAACCTGTGTGATATCTCCAACCCCCAACTAGGGTAGAATCTTTCACTACCGAAACTGGCACCCTTAGGCTTTTCCAGCCCCAAGACCAAGAAGCTTCAAGAGCTCTTCCAATGAAAAGCAAGAAATAAACAAGCATCCATGAAAATGAGCCTCCAAATCTCCCTTTATACTTATCACTTTAATTTCCCGCTCAAATTAAATAAAGTGACTTTATAAAGTTACCTTTTAATATTTCACTTAAGTCACTTTATAACATATTTAATTTATCATTTAACATTACCTTTTTAATTTTTGTTTTTCCTGCCAGGTAATATTAAATAATTAAATAAATGAATTCCCTTATTCCGCCTTTAGCCTTCGGGAATTAAAAAGCTAAATGAGCACCCTGGGTGATCATAGAGAAGGAGACATTACAGTCAAATGATGAAGGCAATTTCTAGGCAAGCAAATGAAGAGTCCTACGCCACATTTCAGGTGTTTCATGCTTTGAGAGGCATTTGTCCAAGTAGGCCTTGCATGGTTTGTTCCATATTCCGTTCTCCTATAGATGTAACTCCTCTCAGCTTGACACATGTTCTAGTGACTCTTGGACTTCATTCTCTTCTCTCCTCCCTCAAATTCTATAAGTAGTAGCCATTTTGGCTCTTGTAGACTAATTCCACACCATGTATGGCGAAGCCCTGTTGGTTTGATGTTGTACTTTGCCTTCAAAACAATAATACAATCTAGTTTGAGTTCATATATCATCTTGTCAAAGTGTGTGAAAAGATGTATAGTGAATAGTTAAAAGATATTTAGTTATCCTTGCTTTCTCTCAATCCTTCCATGTTTGATGCAAGTTGTTTCACTCTAGTAGGTCATATGAAGTGTTGTCAAGTGTATGGATCTGTTTTCAAGTATACAATGAGCCTTAGTGTCTACAACTGATCTATGGTTCACTTACCTTGAATAGTCCTCATGCATCTCACCTCCATATTGAAATACTAATGTTAAGAGTATTTTATGACTTTGAAGCTAGTGTTGTAGGTCTTGTTTCTTAGTGAAAGAAGTATGATGGTCTTGTGAAAATCCTTATGGTGTATCACCCCCTTAGAACAGTTTCATTTCATGCAAACTTCTTACCCTTTTCCCACAAGCACACAGTTAGTTTAGGTGATAAGCACTTCAAGGTAAATTCAGGGAGCTAGCCCTTAAACCTAGAGGTCTACTTCTATTATAGGTAAACCCACATACCTAGAAGTATTCCCATGTTGTCTAAATCTGGAGGCTTGAACAACCTTCTCTAGGGTGCTAGATTTGGTGACAACAATTCTGACACACCCAGTGGGATTCATTGTCCTAAAGACAACTTGTCAAGGTGAATGTTGATCTTGAGAACATCAACTACATATTGGTGTGCTACTCAGCAATTGCCGACTCCATTCAAGGTAAAATCTGGTTGTAGACCATTGTTTTGTCATAAATTTGCTCTCATACTTCATGGGCCTTACTAGGTCATCATCTAGTAGAGTTCTCAATCCTATCAATCCACCTATTCAGCCTGAACTTCCTCTTGAAGTTCAATACCCTCAACCTAATCTGCCCTTTGAAGAACAAAAAGATTTTGCTAGTCAAGAGAGTGAAGAGCTTGAAGAAATCATGGACAGGCAACATGCCTTCGCTTGCTTTAATACTGAAAATCCAATCCATCTTGATGCTTATGATGCCATTCCCCCTAATGCTACAAAGGGTGTGCCCACATTCAATGGTGAAGGTCATGTCACACCTAGTGAACACATCAGGGATATCTCCAACTTTTGTAGTTTCCACAATGTCACTGAAGAGAATATTGTCATTAGACTCCTTGTCATGTCCCTTAGAGGGAAAGCACTTGATTGGTATAGGACTTTGCCCGGTGGATGCATCACATCATGGGATGACTTTGGGGCGTTGCTAACTTCAAGGTTGGAGGATGAAAGTGACCACACTTCACTCATACATCAGCTCAATGTAATCCAAAGAGCCCCCAAGGAAACAATGCATGATTTCAATGAGAGGTTTCAAAAGACTTGGTATAGATTGCCTCCTCCCATGAGAACACTTGTTAGTTTTATCTTTTCTACATACTTGAGACCCATTGGTACTGATATCGCTAGCATGCTACAATCCATGGGTGGTTTCACTCTTCCCAAAACATATGAACTTGCCATTAGAGCTGAGAATGGCCTCATTCAAGCTAGAAAGCTGCCTCCTAAAGTGTCTAGGCCTATGCTGCCTAATATTCCTGCTAATACTCCATGTGTGGCCCAAGTTCCTAATGCCAACACCAAGCCTAAAGCTGCTCCTAAGAAGGCAGAAGATGATGTTGATTGGAGGGCAAGATTCCTAGCCTTAGAGGCTCAAACTAGGCAAGCCAATAAGCTACAAAGTGCCTATCAAAATCCTTATCCTTACCAACAGCAATATGGTCAACAATATGGGCAAGGGAGACGTCAAGGGTAGCCTAATTTCAACAGGCCTGCTAATGCATATAATCCTACATCAACCTCCAATACAAGAGCAATGGTACCGGTGCATAGCAACTTGGTGCAAGGAGAAGATTGGGAACAAGGCTAATTCATGGATGCCAATGAGGGTGGAGAGCAAACTCTAGTTGCTCAAGGAGGAGTCACTCTCCTATCAGCTGAAGATGAGGTCCTAATGCAAGCAAGTCAAGATTGGCAGCCTCATGGAAAAAGCTTCACCAACTTCCTAGTTGAAGGCACCTTTGTACTCAACCAAGGAACTTCTGTTGCAAACAACACAAGAGCCAAAAGAAAGGCTTTAAGAGGTGATAGTAATGTGCCTCCAAGTTCATCTAATCCTCCTACAAGGCAGCAAGGCAAGACTGCAAGCATGGTAGTCCCAAACACTCGTAGACCTCCTCCAAATCAGAATGTGGTAAGGTCTACTCAAGGTGTTTCAACTCCTCAAGTTCCAACGTCTTTGCCTCCAAGGACCCAAGAGAAGGTAAGCACTTCTACTCTAAACATAGTGGATTCATTGAAGAATGCCAAGGCATCCATTTCCCTTTCGGATGTCCTCCATATCCCTGGCCAAAAGGAGCTCTTACAAAAACAGTTGCCCACTATCCCTACTAGTCCTTCACCTCCAAGAAATAGTCATGGTCATGTTGCTCTTACAAATGCCCCTAACAACATTGTGGAACCATCTACCAAAGCTAAGAAGCCTCCACCTTTCTACCTCTCTCATAGTGGGGGACAAACTAGTACACAATTGCATAGTTGATAGTGGTGCCTCTACATCAGTCTCATCCAAAGTTGTCGCCGATGAGTTGGTCCTAAAATATAAACCCCATAGCAAAGGAGTGCTTTAGTTAGATGGTACACATGCTAAGACAATAGGGTTGATCAAAAATTTGAGGGTCTTCCTCCATGACAATCTTAGTTTTGCCATCCTTGAAGACATTGTTGTTGTTGACCTTCATGCTCATTTTGCAATATGTCTTTCAAGAGATTTTACAGACAAGAGAAGTGGCTACCTCTCAGCTGACTGGTCCTTCTTGGCCTTTAGGACAAGATATGGAACCAAGGTGACTATAAGAACTTAGCCTATTGCAAGGTTTCCCATTGAACCATATGTTCAAGCAAGCTCTAACTTGAATTGTGTCATCAATGAGAAGGAGGCGTCTAATGTGGATGATTGTGCTTCTTGCAAGCTTGAAGGCATAGTTGACTTGTTTCTAGATGACTATGGTGCAGATGCTTGTGAGCATGATCCTTATGCATACTTTGAGCAAACTGACCTTGGCACCTATATCATCCATGAAGAACCATTTGAGGGAGCTAAGGTAAGTGTTGAGCATTCTTTCTCACAAGTTGTTGAAAGTAACTGTTGTCAACCTGGAGCTGCGCCCTGATTCGAAGACGTGCATGAAACGGCCAGTCCTCTATCCGGCTGAAACAATGGGATCTTCTCACGAGGGTGGGTGCCTCAACGGTGAGAAGAACCTCCAAAGAAGGTTGGTTCCTGTATGATGTATCAATGAAGATCCCTACTCTACGCTGCGGACTACCATGGAAAAGGGAGAAGGAAACTTAAAGGGGAAATCCTACCTAAAAATGGTGATACACTGGAAGTTCGATCCACTCAACTTGGAACCTTGAACACTGAACAATCAAGGGAAAAGGAAGACCTTAGACTTCAATCAATCACTTATGCATAAGTATTTCATGAAGAGGTTTGATCCAAAACTAAAACCTGAGGGAAAACGATGGAGAGAGGTCTGCTAAAAGACACTTTGCGGCCACGTAACATCCACTTACAGTTTCAGCAAAAGACAATAAAGAACACTGAACATGACCTGCACAAGGATAATCTAGCAACTAGGTATGAATCAAAATTTGAGAAGGGAGAGAAATCTACCACATGCAAATTGCTGAAGAAATATACACTATGCCAACGCTTGAAATCTGAAAATACAGTCCTATTGATCGAAGAGGTTACACAACTCACCAATGGCAGAGTCTGGTCTAACCAAGAGAGATTGGATGATTTTTTAAACAAAGCTGAAAACCATTATATAAAAAATTACAAGAGGCCAAAGATTGGCGTAGAAACTTGAAGAGAAAGATTTACTTTGGTTAACTCCAGGCTTTACTTGGCCTTTCAATAAAATATATTTTCCCTTTTGTCCTTGCATGAAGCTTCTTCGCTTGATGAAGCGAACTTATCTTTGTTATGAACCACCCACCTCTTTTTGCATGGAAATCAACGCAAATGTCAATTTTAGAACTCCACGTGAGCTGCTTGATGTTGAGTTGTAGCGTTTGAAAGCTGAGTTAACCGTTATTTAAGCTGAGTTGGACGAAGAGATCATTCTCCTTCGCATGGAAAGCTCCTAGTGAATGCGGCGTTTAACAATTAATCAGCTCTAAATCTGGAACAATCAACTCGTCGTTCGAATTCGGAACTCCAGTTGAAACTGAATTGGACTTTCGGATGCATGAGTTGACATAAGACGAACAGGACTTCAGCAACCAATCAACTGAAGCTTTGACGGTAGTTTGAAAATAGCCCTTGCTTGCATGTATTTTGTTCTATCCTGGTCTTCCTGTTCGTGTCTATTTCTGGCAGGATTCCGTATTCAACTCTTTCGTCGGATTATCTATTTTCTATTCTCTTTTGCACAGTCAGCCTCCATTTATTTCGGATTTCTTGTTGTCTCGGTTTCAACGGTTACTTTCCGCGGTCAAAATTTGACGGCTTGCGAGACGTCACCGAAAGTTTTCTTATTTCCTTCGGATTTCTCTGCTTGGCAATTTCCTTTGCGTTTATTTTCGCAGAATTCCTTCAGACTTCTCTCTCTTCAGATACCTTCCTTTGTTCGGGCTTTTTCCGGCAGTCTTTTCTCCGAATTCCTTCGGACAAAAGTACGAAGGATATCTACTTGCTTGTCTTGTTTTTTCTACAGCCTTTCTGCACGGGCATCTTGTTTGTTTCTTCCGAATTCCTTCGGACTTTTACTCCGAAGGAATTCCTTCGGACAAAAAGTCTGAAGGATTTCTTCCCTCTTTTGCCTTTGCTTTTTCTTGTTTTTTCTTTGTTTTTCTTCAGACTTTGTTTTGTGCAAGCCTTCCGAATTTCTTCGGACTTTTTGTCCGAAGGAATTCCTTCGGACAAAAGTCCGAAGGATATCTCTTTGCCTTTGCTCTTTGAAATGTGTCCTTCGGCAAAGACATAGTGGTCTTGTCACTGACCAAGTGCCCTTCGCAAGGGCTAGTCGATCTCCTTCTGTGCCCTTCAAAAAAATTGGAGGGCACCCAGGCTTTTTGCAAAGGTCTCTGAATTTGGTCTTGTGCCTTCCCGAAGGGTACATGCCCTTCGGGATTGTTGCAAATGACCCTTCCAAATTAATCATTGGCTTCTTTTGTGCGGACTTTCCTTCTTAGTGCTCTTCTTAATTTATTCGGGCTTTCTGTCCGAAGGAATTTCTTCGGACAAAAGTCCGAAGGATATCATTATCTGAAGTAAAAACCTTTTTGATGAACCCTTCTGAAGGAATTCATCCTTTGTAGCAAGGACCCTACCAAAACAATGTACTCTTCTTCCTTGGCTAGAGACGTGAATTTTCCAAATGGCAAGAGACAATCTGACTTGTGGAAGAATTGTCAACAGTAACTACTTGATCCATGTATATGATGATGATGGATTAAAGGACATAATTGATCAAGATGGTGAGAAGAACAGTGTGATTCTGCTTGCTATTGATGAAGCTGCCCTTGATGATAACATTCATGAGGAAAAGGAGGATGACTTATGGCAAAAGTTCAATACCATATGTCAAGAGTTTGACCAATTAAGTAATGTTATTTCCCCTCCTAAGAAGTCTATATCTGATGTGTTTGCTAATGAGTCTAACAAGCATATTGTTGAGTGTTCCATCAAGCATGAAGTGTATGTCAATCTGCTGTCCAAGGGTCTGCAATCATAGAGGAGTTTCATGAGTCCAAGGCAGATTTTGTTGTGCTTAAAGAACAGTCAAGAGCTCCATCTGAGGTGAGGCCACATTCAAAGGTAATAGAACATGATGAGAAGGGACTTAATGACCATACACATCAAGCACATCATGCCCAAGAGGATGGAAGGACTGAAGCAGCTGTCTCCACTCCTATTCTGCAGTTTCAGGAGTGTAGTTCAAATATGACAAAAATCAATCAACTTTCAACTCAAATTAAGGCCATTGGAAGACAAGAGAACATTCATGAAGGTTAAAGATAGTCTAGTTGCAGATATGAGGAGATCAAAAGATGGTAAGCTTCTTGACCATCTATCTATGCAAGTGGTTGATGATGAGCATGCTTTTCATGCTAGATTGCCATCATGGAGTGACAAAGATGCAAGAAGAACCATCTTTGACCCTGGTTGAAGTATGGTAAGATGTTTTCATCTCAAAGAGTGAGGTTTTGTAAATATTAGATTAGGTGTGTGTCTTTCTTTCAGTTTGGTGTGTGTGTTCCATAAGTGTTCTTGGGAACACATGTTTGTCTTCCTTTGTTGTGTCTTGTCTTGTGTGTTCTTTCCTTTGTTTGGTGTGGTTTCAAAAGCAAGTTGTGTGTCAAACTTGTGCATAGGTGACTCTATGGCCCAATGGATAGGGTTAGACTACTGGGCCTGGCATAGGAAGCATACCACCCTTGGGAAATCACCAAGAATATTGACTATTTTGACCACAAGTCAAAATAGGTCAACCCCTTATAGTCCAAAACCTGATATAGGGGTCTATTAGCATAATAAAGGGTGTGCCATGGTCCTTTTGATGTGATTTAATGTGCTATTAGCCTAGGTCATGGTCACATTTAGTCCTTGTGTCATTTTATGTCATTCAGGGGTCATTTTAGAGACAAAAATGAAGGTGGTACGATTTTCTAAGGTGTCCAAGTGTTTTAAACTCTTTTCCAACATCCAATATGTCAAATTCCTTGTGAGGAATGTCAGTCCCAACTAAAACTTGTAGGTTCGTAACTGAAATTAAAAAAACAAGTGAAAAAGGAAGAATTTTGACAGCTGTACGGCCTATACAGAAGAATGGCACATGGGGAAAGCTTATGCAGTGACCCTTTAGCTTCCCTGACTCCATTTCCATGCTTGATCTGCTTTGGAAGTGCTAAAAATAGACCAAAACCGTTTCTCTTCTCCATCGCTCCACTAGGCATACAAAACTGGTCAATAGGTCTTTTGATGATACAGCCAATAGGAGAGGTTTCCGATCAAATGCTCTTGGTGGTGGATAGTACACTTGGTCTGCTTCACATTCATGGCAAGAGTTGAAAGAATGGTTGCCTATGCTTTATGAATCATTCTTAAGAATTTGATTGTCTTGGTTTGCTTGCCAATCTCCACACCCTGCAGGTTTTGCTTCTGTATGAGCTTGTCCGTACAATCCAGCTGATGATGTGCCTTCCAGAGGATGTAGACTTCCTTCTCTCATGTTTTCCATCTCTGGTTTCTTGTTTGGGAGTGACTTGGTGAGATAAACATCTCAAATTGCAAGATAAGGGCACCATTGCCAAGATGCAGAAATATGTCACTATGTGCAGAGTTCCTTGTTCTTGTAATGGTTTTAGGGGAAGGTGTTATATGGTTTTTCATATTTTTCATGATATATTGATCTCCCTCCTTGCAAAGTTCAGCCTCACAAGCTAACATCATGAATGTTGCAGTCAGGAATGTGATACACAATCAGCTCTCTGCTTACATTCACTTACAATCATGGTGTGTAAAGCTCTGAGCATGGTCATGGACATGCAATGAGAAGTCTCGAGATGTTAGACACCATCTTGGAGCATGAACAAACAAGCTAAACCTTTCAAATGCCATGTGATTGACTATGACAACCAATTCAATCCTTAACACAGTCATACACCATTGATATGCACCTATAGGTGCCTACAGGAAGTCAACCACGTTGGAATAAGGACACTTGATCTTGTTTGAAGCATTTAAAGGTTGTGAGGATCCATTTGAAAATGTTGAGAGAGACCAGAATCGATTAGAGGCCCATACACCATACACATTGACTAACTCAACTTCATTGCCCTTGTCTACAACTGTATGCACACCTACAAGTGGCTCTCACAGAGATCTAAAGGTGTTATATGGAGGAGTTTGACATGATTTGAGACCTTCATGAAGTTTGGGGAGTTGAAGAATACTATAACTATCATGTTTAAGGTTATAGAATCATAGGCAAACTTGAGTCATAGTCCATTTGTGGAGATTGAACTTTAGGGACAAGTTTCCCTAAAAACCCCAAAACAGAGCCCTAGCCACTTTTGGTGTTAGTATATGATGATGTGACATAGAGTCTTGATGAGGATAAATGCATCCATCTTGTAGCCTTCACGAAGAGGTATTAGCTTGCAAAAGCAAAGTGGGTGTTTGGTCCCACAAGTGATGTAAAGGAGGCTTCCAAGTCATGCATTTGTTCACTACAGAAAGGTAGTGTTTTCTACAAGGTATTGAACTCTCAAGTGGCTTGCAACCCAAAGTAGCAGTATAGAAGCATGCTTTCATTGTGAGGTGATCCTATTGAATTGAGGAAGATAATTGTGTTTCAAAGAGCATCAACAAGGGTTGAAATGCAGGGTATTGACCTCCATCAACATCTACAGGTGTACCCTTGCTCAGAAAAGTCACCTACACCCTGACAAAAGGTACCTACAGTTTCATAAAGTAAATCTTGGTGATTAGACCTGCAAGCATGAATATTTGTTGTTTGAAGTTGGTTTCAAGACTATCATAGGACCTTAAGGTGTGAAACACAGGTTCCAAAACTTGCATATACACCTACAGGATCCATTGTTGCTTCAAGGGTCAACTACAGTTGACTGTAGATAACAGTGTTCTAAGGTATCACTGCCTTGGTGATTGGCTTAGCATGGATATGATGTGAAGTGACCTAAATGACTGTAGGATGATAATAATGACTTCAAGAATATGGTGAGGCAGTGATACAAGGTCTAAAATGCAAAGTTTACCTATAGGTAAGTTCCTCTCTAAGGAAAAACACAATCATAGTCAACCTGCAGTCTAGACCAGTCAAGAGAGAGTGTGCAATGAAGGGTTTGGGCAAAAGTTGGAGGATAACCATGTTTGGAGTACCCTCACAGTGAAAATGACCACTTCATAAGATCCTTATATAGTGGAAACAAAGCATGGAGTGGATTTTCATGCAACATATAGTCCACATGCCAACCCTGCACATACTGAACACCACACAGTCTGCCTTGAGGGTTTAATGATGTTTGGAGGGGCTATTCATGTGATCAAGCTCTGAAACTTTGCACATATTATCCCTGACTTGGAGAAGCCCTTCATACCATCCTTTTGTCTGGGGCAACAGGGGAAGTGCCCTCTATTATGTCTCAGACAGAGGGCACTCCCAAAGTGTTGAAACTCTGCAGGTTTAGCAAGAAAGTGGTGAGAAGGTAAGCTAGAGACTGTTAAAACCTTGCAAAGACCTATGGAAAGTGGTGTCACACATAGACCAACATGAAAAACAATGCACAGGGGTTAGAAACTAAACAAGGTGGTCCAAACCTGCAAGTATGCAATCAAGCTCTACTAGGCCTAGTCTAGGCCTAATGCCTAAATGGGAGTCCTTTCCATTTCTAACACTAGCCAAGAATTCCAAAGCATTGGAACATGTTCATGTAGAGGTATGAGGTGTGTTAGAACTCTCAATTTGCAGGGAAAGTCACAGATAAGCCATTTCTTGACTTAAGGTCATAACAGGTTATGCAGAACAAAGAAAGGAGCTCGAGAAGGCAAGTTTGAGAGCTCACAATAGTATGGAGGTTTAGCATGTGAACTAAAGGAGCTAGGATGTGTTGAAGAGGGTCCCAAGTAGTGTTATAGTGGAATTTTTTCAGGGTTCCAATGTCACAACTTTATGAACAAACCTTAAGGGCGAAAACTACTCTAAATCCTCTAAAACCCTTGCTAAGAACCCAATTGGAAAGATGGAGGGGCATCCAAATGAGATAGGCTGGGCAAGAAAGTGACTTGGACTTGCAGAGGACTCCCCAAAGCTACTTCCCATCAATTTGACTTCTACCCTACTTGTACGGATAGGGAGGAAAATGGCTTTTCTTGACAATTTTGTGTGTTGTGCAGGTATAGCAAGGTTTCAAAAGATGCAAATCACTTTGGGAGTAAGAACAGGATCTAATCTAACCTCTCATGTCCATTTTTTGAATCAACTAAGCTCACAAGTGCCTCTGCTAACACCTTCATCTCAGCCAGTCCAAACTGGCATAGTGAACAAGCAAGTGAGAAGGTGAAACTCCAAACGAGAGGCCTTTTAAGCTCTGTCTGATGAATCTAAGGGCATGAGGACTCTGGACAAGTGTCATACACTCACCTGTACGGATTAGATTGGAAAACCGAAGCACATCTTGGTGCCAAGTGTGAAGGGTGAGTGAAAGAGGAGTGATTTTGACTACATGGAGTGATAACTCATGCCCAGAAGAATGTTAGTGATTAGGGACACAACCAATGTATGTTGAGGCTTGTTTCTAACCCCCTCTTTACAGTGCAATCATCTCATCTGTCCCTAGTCTATTGTGGAATACTCATGGAAGGTCAAATGATGAAGACAATTTCTAGGCAAGCAAATGAAGAGTCCTACGCCACATTTTAGGAGTTTCATGCTTTGAGGGACATTTGTTCAAGTAGGCCTTGCATGGTCTGTTCCATATTCCTTTCTCCTGCAAATTTAACTCCTCTCAACTTGACACATGTTCTAGTGACTCTTGGACTTCATTCTCTTCTCTCCTCAAATTCTATAAGTAGTAGCCATTTTGGCTCTCGTAGACTAATTCCACACCCTATATGGCGAAGCCCTGTTGGTTTGATGTTGTACTTTGCCTTTGAACAATAAATACAATCTAGTTTGAGTTCATATATCATCTTGTCAAAGTGTGTGAAGAGATGTATAGTGAATAGTTAACAGATATTCATCTATCCTTGCTTTCTCTCAATCCTTCCATGTTTTATGCAAGTTGTTTCACTCTAGCAGGTCATATGAAGTGTTGTCAAGTGTATAGATCTTTTTTCAAGTGTACAATGAGCTTTAGTATCTGCAACTGATCTATGGTTCACTTACCTTGGATAGTCCTCATGCATCTCACCTCCATATTGAAATACTAATGTTAGAGTATTCTAGGACTTTGAAGCTAGTGTTGTAGGTCTTGTTTCTTAGTGAGAGAAGCATGGTCTTGTGGAAATCCTTATGGTGTATCACCCCCTTAGAGTAGTTTCATTTCATGCATACTTCTACCCCTTTTCCCACAAGCAAACAATTAGTTTAGATGATAAGCACTTCAAGGTAAATTTAGGGAGCTAGCCCTTAAACCTGGAGGTCTACTTATACTATCAGAAACTTGATAAGACTAAGTGTGTAATATTTGAGTTATAATAGTGAAGCCGTAGCCATTCGGCCCCTGCCTACTATCGCAGGTTTCCTATAATCAAGAAGATAAGGAAGGAGCATTTATTGACGTAAAAAGATTGGTATCAGAGCCTCTGCTAAGAAAGATCTGTAAGATTTTTTGATTTCATAAGACTCAAGTTTCCTTGCTTTGATAAATTTTTTGGGAAAATTTGTTGCATCGAGTCCCTGGCCGTTTATTTTGTCATAGGCCCTTTTTCTCTGCAAAAACCTACTTCCCTATCCAGAATTTACTCGCTCTCCGAAAAACTTAATCTCTCAAAATAGAATTTGGAAAATCCCAAGTGTCTTCTACAGTAGAGATTCTTAACGAATCTGAGATAGAAGGAATGTATAAACTCCCTCCTTTTGTCCCCGAACAATTATCTGATTATCCTGATATTGAAATTACAGAAGAAACTCTGGAAAAAGAAACCAACCTGTATAAACCTCCGACTATAAAAGCTTCACAAGTCTATAAGAAGTTTGAACTTCTTAAGTCCAAGTTTGTTTATAAGTCTACCTATTTATCTTTCGTCAAACCAAGAATTAAATCTGTTGAACTTACTTTGAGTTATAAGACCAAAAGAACTTTCCAGACAAATTTGCTATCTCTTCTGCCTGAACCTAAAATTAATTATATTCATTCTCATGAAGATGTCAAATTCGTCCATTTTGACCTTATCCGTATACATACCACTCCCTTAATTCCTGGTAATATAAAACCTATTTTATATCTAGCTTTGTGTGATAGACGCCAAGTCAGTTTTAAGCATGCTTGTCAATTATCCAGTCTTGGCCGACTTAATGATGAAGTTATATGTTTAGAGTTTTGTCCAAACCTCTCTGTCGCAGTCCGCGATAAGGGTTGTAAAGAAGTAAAGTTTGGATCATTAGATTGTTGGGGTCTTTTCACCTCTTTGTTTGGATTAGATATGTTTGGTGAGTTTAAGTATGCTTCAATTAACATATCTATTGTGTATAGTATGACTAATACAAACCATCCAAAAATTCTTAAGAATCTTCCTTATGCCCGCAGACTTAGTGGAACTGTCCAATTGCAAAAAGGACATATAGAGTCTGTAGAAATTCCATCTAACTGGAAATTAGATTGGCTAAAAAATGTATCACCCAAAATGAAAGGCCAAGCTACTATGCATAAGAGTGATGGTAAAACCATCAATATTCTCCCAATATCTCTTTCTGTTAATAATTCTTCTATACTTTCTCCTAACAGACCTACTTCTTCTAGAAGAACTGTAAAAACTGGTCATATACTAATAGAAGATGAAGAGATCAACC
Organism: Torreya grandis; assembly: GCA_037957365.1. NCBI lineage: Eukaryota > Viridiplantae > Streptophyta > Pinopsida > Cupressales > Taxaceae > Torreya > Torreya grandis. The sequence continues at coordinate 4,316,724 of JARHVA010000458.1, forward strand.
AAGGGCCTGATCCAAAAGATCAGTTACCTTGTACATTGATGAATCTTCCAAGAGACGATAATTTAGAATTTTATATAGACAATAAGGTCAGTCCATATAAAGGTCGCTGATGGCCTCCACATAAAGGAATGTATAAGCAGTCAGAAGGACTTGTTCAATATTTTTCTGCAGCATTCCAAGGAGATGTTGAGCCCTCTAACCAGTTCAAGCATAGAAATTATATTGCAAGATTCAACTCGCATCTCTCAGAAAATTTTGATGACCTTTGTAAAGATGTCTTACATATTAGACATAGCTTAGATCAATTGACTACACTGGAAGATGATACAAATACTGTGCCATAAAATCTCTGAGTCCACCAGAGAAATGAGTCAGCAATTATCTTCCATAGATACAAAATTAACAGCTTTGGAAGATAGCTTAGATTGGCTAGAAAAGCAAGATCTGGTAGCTTCAAATGAAGTACAATTTTTTGTACTATCATACAAGGGTGAGTTTGGCTCAAACTTTAAACCTCAGAAAAGAAATAAGATCCCCAGTACTTCTTTTATGCAAAGGACACAGATACCCCTTCAGCGATGGTATCTGAATATTGATGACACCCTAAATCCATTGAATGAAATATCAGCGTGGTGTAATTCTATGAGGGTGATCACGGTAACATCTCATCTAGATCCTCCTACCACAGTCTTTACATCTATATTCTTTTGGGGCATTGTAACCCAATGGTGGGAATCTATGACAGAACAAGAGCAAAATAATTCTGTCCATAACCAGCCAGATCCTTTAGCCACATTATTTCATTTATTGATTAATGAATTCGCTCCTTCAGTTGGTAATCAAGAACTGGAATCTAAAACATGGTTGCTCAAAATGGAGCTATGTGATTTAAAACAGTTTGATGCATTTGCAAAGCAATTCCGTGAATTAGCTTATGCGACTAAAAGTTTTAGTTCTACAGAGATTAAGTTAAAGTTCTTGCATGCACTCCCTTACAATCTTATTGATAAAGTGATTGCATACATAGATCTTAAAGGTTTAACAATTGAAGATCTATCTCTCTCAGATACTATAGATTTTGCTAAACAACAAGCCATGCAATTAGTATCTGATACTAAAACTATCCAAAAGCTCACTAAGCATCAAGCATCCCAGATTGCTCTTGTTTTTCCCGAAACAGCCCCATTTGGCTGTCGCCCATTTGTACAACGTCGCAAGCATCAAAAACAGTGGCGCAAGCATTTATCTTTCAAACGTCGTTCTTTCCCCCACAAGCATTCTTATGCTCATCGCTTTCTCAAAAAGCGTACAACTCCTCGTCTGCACTCCAAGACGCCCATTTGCTATATTTGTTGCAAACCTTGCCATATTGCTCCCCAATGTCACTACAAGAACTCTGTTGTCAAAGTTGTTTTTACCTCCAACGCAGTAGCGTGGTGGGATATCACTGACACCGACGAAGATCTTTACCTACAGGATGACATCTATGAACCAATTCTAGATGATCTCCCCGATGAAAACGTTGATGCTCTCGAATCGTTAGCCGATGATTTGGAGCAACCACTCTCAAACATGCAAAGACCATGGCATCATGACAATTCCAGTCTCCCTGTCGAAGCATATAGAAAATGGTCCTAACATCATGATGAGGTACCAGAACGAGATACCAGGCCCAGAACCAGAGGGAACCAAAGAGGAGGAAGTAACTCCAGAGGAAGGCAGCGTTTCATGCCTAAGATGCCACCTACCATGCAAAGGCCTTATAATCCCCCTTTGCAATTTCAGAGCTCCTTCAAGCCTAGTGATTCTTGGATCAAGAACAAATTCACTAGCAGAGAGCCCCCAAAGGAAATCCATTCACCACAAGTTGAACCAAAATGCGACATATTGCTACCTGCAAAAAATAATGAAGAAGACGAAGTAGATGATGCTTTCTACTCCGACCAAGATTACTGTCCAGACAAAGGTGAATGCAACAATCTCCGTGAAGAAAGAAATGAAGAAGAAATAGAAGAAATCTACCAAGAACAAATATCAGTTCCAAATCCATCAAGACAAAAACTGGTATGTACAAGTATTCCTCCATTAGAGATACCACAACCAGCTTATTTGACGCAACTGATTAATGAAAAGTTTGCCCAATTCATAACCATAGAAATAAATGGCAGACTGGTAGATGCACAAATAGATACAAGTGCCTCTCTCTCATTTGCAAAATCACAGATCATCAATGACTGGAAGACATTAGATGATACCCTGGCTTATAAAAGCCTAGATGTCCAAGGGAACAGTTTTATCTGTAACATGTACAAACATCAACAATTCCTTAGGATCCAAGATAAAATCTTCCATTGTGATTTCTTTACTTTAAATAGGATTCCTGTAGATATTTTGTTAGGTGGTGCTTTCATGGATAGATACTCACCCTATAGATCTACTACAAAAAGTGTCATGTTCACCATCGATAATGAATGACTAAGGATTCTTCGCCTTATCTATGCAACTAAACAATTCCCAAGCACTATGGCCCAAACACTCGAATTAGTAATCCCAGCTGAAATACAAGCTATAGGTGAGAAGATTAGAACCACTATCTGTTCTGACAACCCTCAGCAGTTCTGGTCCAAATCAATGCCAGATATGGACATTAAAATCATCGAAGGCAAACATATGAAAATTGGGAAGAAGATCCCAATACCAGCACAGGTTTATAATGATATGGAATCATAGATAAAAGAATTAGAGGCTAATGACTTTATAGAAAAATCAACCTCTTCTTTTTCTTGCTATACCTTTATGGTCAACAAGCACTCAGAACAAAAAAGGGGAAAGAAAAGAATGGTCATAAATTACAGACAATTAAATGCCATCACTCAGCTCTTTACATATCCTATACCAGATAAAAGCTATATGTTGGAGAAAGTTGCGACATGTAAATACTTCTCCCAATTCGACTGTAAGTCAGGGTTTTATCAGATCAGAATCAAAGAAGCTGACAGAGAAAAGACAACATTCAGCTACCCCTTCGGCCATTTCCAGTGGACTGTTATGCCATTTGGTTTGATGAATGCCCCAGCATTCTACCAAGCCCATATGGATAACATTTTCAAAGGCACTTCTACTTTTCTTTGTGTATATATTGATGACATACTAATTTTCAATAATTCTCTTACTGACCATTACTCTCATCTCCTGAAATTCTTTGAACTGATAGAAGCTGCAGGAATTGTATTATCAGATACAAAGATCCAACTTTGTAAAACAGAATGCAACTTCCTTGGAATGATAATCCAAGATTCGAAATTGCAAATCCAGCCACATATTAAAGAAAAGGTTATCAGTTTTCCAGAAAAGCTCGACAAACCTAAACTCCAAGCATTTTTGGGATTATTAAATTATTTGAATAGCTTTTATCCTAACTCTGGTGAAGACAGGGTTATACTCCAAGAACTTCTCCACAAAAAAAAAGCGTTCCTATGGAAGGATAAACACACAGCGACTGTTCAAAAAATCAAATCCAAGGTGGATTTACTTCCCGAACATCATATCCCAAAATCAGAGCAATTTTTGGTTTATACTGATGCCTCCAATATTGCATGGAGAGGAATACTTATTTGTATATATGAAAATAAAGAATTCGTTTGTGAATTCTCTAGTGGAGTGTTCAATAAGGATGTTCTCAAATGGATCTCTTCAGATAAAGAGATTTACGCTGTAAAGAAATGTTTAGAGAAGTTCATGTTAAAAAATTTGCATCTACCACATTTTGTTGTAAAAACCGACTGTACTAGATTTCTGACCTTTAGAGAAAAAGATCATGGTCGGAAAGATGGTCGCGATGAATATAATAGATGGCAGGGTTTCTTTAATCAATTTAACTTCTCTGTAGAACATATTAAAGATACTGATAATATTACAGTAGACTGGGTCAGCCAAAATCCGCCTGCTACATTAATGCATCAACCCCTCCCTGATTTTAATTTAACCAGAGTTTACAACCAAGGATTTGCTTCTATGAACATTCTTGTACAAGAACAAATTCTCAGAGAAGGGTTGCATCCAAGGTATACTTGGATTTTCTATGCCGCAAGACAAGATCTACAGATGTCTTCAGCAGCTTCTATTTAAGCAAATCGTCATCAAAACACTGGTGTGATCACTATCGAAAAATTAAACAGTGAATTCCTATTCCACGAGTTTACTAAATTATTAAAACGTCCTTTATGGACATCGCTGATAAAAATCCGATCATCACATAATGAACCCTTGTATAGGTGGGTAGCAAGATACGGCCCGCACCATATCCATAAAGAAGAAACCGTGATCAAGAGACTAGTCCATACCATTATCAGGAGACAGCTAGAATGGGAATCTTACTTCTACATCAATTCTCACTGTCATGTATGTGAAGCTGGACCCCACCACTGGTTCTTTCCAGTTCATTCCAGCTAAGGTGTCTCTTTCAGCCAATAAGCGAAGATGACTTGCTGACTGAAGTGGAAGCAATGTTGGACCCACCAAGCCAGACGTCCTCATCCAGCGCTTCCAACAGCATATCACTGTAGATTATGTTTGAGCTGTAAAGCATGATGGGACATGACACCACCTTGGCAAAAGATTTCAGGCAGGACCTCCCAATTGCTATAAATAAGACTCTCCTCTATAGAGTGATCATCGAAAAAAAATTAAGCTTTAGAAATCTAGTAGCCTAATCAAGCGTATGCTCTTCTCTTGCCCTTTTTGAAGGAACCTGAGAATCAGAAACTTGATAAGACTAAGTGTGTAATATTTGAGTTATAATAGTGAAGTCGTAGCCATTAGGCCCCTACCTACTATCGCAGGTTTCCTATAATCAAGAATCAAGAAGATAAGGAAGGAACGTCTATTGACGTAAAAAGATAGGTAAACCCACATACCTAAAAGTATTCCCATGTTGCCCAAATATGGAGGAGGCTTGAACAACCTCCTCTAGGATGCTAGATTTGGTGACAATAGTCACCACCCTAATACAAAATAAATTGCAGAGGAAATGACAAGGGTTGAGAATTGGAAGTGCAAATGTTCAACGTGGCAACAATAAGGCTTACTTCTTGCCTTGCATCATCTATTGATGGATCAAATTCAATGTTGAGGCAAAGGCTTTTGAGAGAGAAAACTTCATAATCTTCCATCTATGAGCATAGGAGGCCATTGTCTAGCTTGGTCTCATCTTCAATACATTTATGAAGTTCAAGAACTCCACCTTCTATCAAATTAATAGCTCCTTGGTGGGTTCTTCCTCATCAGAATCTGAAGATTTCAATGAAATCGATTCCTCATTTATTTCTTCTTTCATTGCTTGCCTCTTGTCTCAACTCCTCGGAAGTTTATCTTCCACTTGTGATCAACCTTGGTAAATGTCAGCAATCCTCAACCAAGCTAGGCATCATGGGCTGTTTTGCGGAATGACCATGAAATTAAGGGTGGAGAATTGGCTGTCAATCACCATTTTCTAAGTGATCAAAACAACGAAGGCTGTTATTCCGTACTAATATGCTCCTAGTTATTGATAAGTTGGTGCCCATATAGTTGGCCAAGCCATCTTGTGCCAAGTTTAATTTAGAAGAATATTTACACTTGATTCTCCATCCACAATCACAATCCTTAATCTCACTCAATATTTCCATAAAACTATCGCATATTTCTCTACTATCTTGATCATAAGGTTCATAGGGTCGACCACCTACTCGCTCATCATCAATGTCTTTTCTGCCAGCTAGGTCATAGTGCTAATGACTTTTTGCAGATTAGGAATACTTTGGAACAGGTTAGTCACCTTCACTAACAATGGGTTCTGCAATACTTGCTCCACAATCTTTGATTGACTATCATCAAGAGGATGAAGTTGAGGCTCATTGGCTCATCAACATCTTTGTGGAGAATTTTTAGATATTTTTCCTTCTTTCATCACCTTTTCTAGCTCAAAACAATCCCATACAATCCTCTTCTTATTTACCAATCGATCAGAGAACTAGTTTTTCTTGCCTTGTGCACGGGTCACCACCATGGATTCTTCAACTTTGACCAAATTCACATTCGCTCCAAAATTCTTAGGTCAATTTGCGTCATCACAGTTGCTCAGTTTGCATCATCTACACAATATTGTATCATGGTTATTATTTTGGTGGGTCAAACAAATTTATGCAATGTGACCCCGCTTGTTGCATGTCCTACATTACACAATTGGTATGACTTTCAAAAAATATCATATCCAATTATTGTCACCTTGGTTTTGTCGTCAATTATTATTTTTACCCTACCTAGGGTTCTTGTATCCTCCATTAGTGGCTCCTTTTAATTGGGCTTGTGTTTTCATGTGGTGTAAGTAGGAATTGTGTTCCTTTCTTCTTTATGTTAAATAGGCAATCCTTGACTAAAAGGTACGTCACCTTGAAAATGCCATAGAATTTATTCTCTAGTAATTTGCAATGGTGTGTGCCACTCTATAATAAATTTGTATCCAAAAACTCTATGGTGTTATTTGGTTCTTCTATGAACATCTTGAACATCTGCATCATATCCTAGTGGAGTTCTCCCATCGAGGTTGGTTCGACTTTGTCACTGTCATCATCTGAGTCACTCACTACTCAGCCTCATGCCCTAATGTTGTTTTTACTCTCAATGTTTATCCCTCGGTCATAAGCTTCTTGATACAACACCAATGACAACTTCATCTCCTTCCTAAGCTTGAGAAGAAGTCCTTTGACGAATCACTTCTTCAAACCTTCCACTTGTTCTTTCTCCATCTTTCTAAATAACTCCTTTAGGCATCTATTATATGAGCAAACTGATTCTCTCTTTCCTTTCCTAGTATTGTAAATATCTACAACTATCTCATTTTCAATGCATAATAACTTGAAATCTATACAGAATTCCTTCTTCGACTTATCCCATGTGCCAAAATAGGCACTTAAATGCTCAGTGTACCAATTAATGGCTAACCCTCCAAGGGTTGTCGACAAGTTGCTAGTTGATTGTCCAGATGGTTTCACAGGTTCTACAATGTTGGACAGGGTTTGCCTTCTCGTTGCCATAGAATTTCAACAAGTAGCATGTTCAAAGGAGATGGGTTCGCCATACTTCGTTAGTTTTCTCTTTGCAACCTTGTATGTAAACTAAAGAAATTACTATTTAAGTACGTCTTTACTGACTTATTTGTACCTTTGCTTGCAAGATTCTCCTTCATCTAAGTAATAGTGTCTCTATCCCTTGCCAGAATCCCCTCCCTAAACTTTTCACATGTATAGACAAGAGGCACCTCACACTCTCATGTTCGAGTCCCCTCCTTAGCATTGTAGCGCACAGTGGGTGCCTCTCCTTACATCTTGATCTTTTGCCTCTTCAACTTTCCTAGGTGGTACTTTTTGATCACCACCCACTTCAATCTAAATTAGAGTTTGAATGGGGAAACCCACTACTAATTCCTCCACTTCGTGTACTAGTAGTTCTTCAAGTATTATAATATTCTCTCACAAACAATTCCTATCCTCATCCAAGAAACCCAACTCGCTTCCCCAATTAGGACTTCCCTCTGTCAAAGGAGGCTCGACAACAATCTCAACAGTCGCAAAATCTTCTACAAGCACTATACACTAGAAGGTGTTTGCACATCTTTTGATTGGAGGTGGCACTTTTAAGGCTGCCTAGAGGCAGTCTTGATTTTCCAGCTCTTTGTTCCACCAGTTGTGCAGAGCTTATAACTTTCTGCATTCCATGGAGTCATCATCATCTTCTTACACATTTTGGTCTTGTTGGACTCACAGTCATTAACCTTGTCCACGTCAATATTTCCCCTCTAGTTTCTCTCTTTTTGTTAGTCTTTCCAAGTATCTTTGTAGGATAACTACACATAGATCACATTCTTGCTTTTTGTGGAAATCTCGCATCAACAAGTAGTGGTGGGACAAGGGCTCAAACGCGTTGGACATAACCAGCCAACATGTTCGTTCCACACCAGGTCGTCCTAGACAATATCAAGCGTACCCTTAATTTCCAATGCTTCCTCTTAAATATGTTCTGAAATTGCAATTTACAAGAGAGAACTGAAATCTTCTGCCATGAGGACCTCGCTTTCTTGATTGGTATATGGTGCTTTGAATTCTCTTCCCAAGGCACTTACAACCATTTCTGAGAATACATATTACTTGAAAGACTCAAACTTGAGTAAGCAATGACACCAAAATGTGGTAAAGTGAATGGAAACATATAGGAAACACCAAACCAGAAAGTATACACAAAGAACAACTCACATAATAGAACAAGAACTTTGCATCATATATTCATAATCAATGTGCATGTCCAATATTCTCCAAAATAAAAACAACATTACAAAGATACAATAACCGAGAGCTCCCTCATCTTTATCCAGCCATGAACATATTGTTGATATCCCAAGGGATGTGTCAGTTGGACAACCGTCTAACAATCACTTGTACCAAACACTAGTACCAGAAACAGCTAATCAAAATTTAAATAGCACACGTACATACACATATGCTTAGCGGTAAAACAACATACCAAAATATTTTATTATCTCAAATATATCAAGGCAATACATAATAAAAGTGCATGTTTATTAGTGAAGGTTTTCTGGAATCAGCTCCATGTTTTATTCTGATACTAAAACTAATGCTTACAATTAGCAACTCCTAGCCATCATCATACTCATCAACAACAACATCTCCTTCATCCTCACCATTGTTATCTAATACCTCAACATTCTCTTCCTCTCTATAGAATGATTGCAAAGGAACTACACTACCAATAAAAACATATGCAAAATATAAATTGCATAACATACTATGGCAGAGTAGAATATCTTAACAATACCAGCTTTGTATTCATAAATGATAGTTCTAGATACAATTCATGTAGCATGGGGAGACCCTAATATAAGCACCCTTACCCTTACAACAACATGCTTATTTGAATAACAAAATGCAATAGTTGGCAATTTCCACAACTACTTAACTGAACATCAAGTTCGTTACTATCTAATACTGACTATTCACAACATAACAAGTCAACCAACAATTACATTTTTAAGAATGACCATCTACATTATCCCCCCTTTTAGAAAAGTCGAAGTCCCATCCAACAAAAAACATGCAAAACACATCTAAATGAATGAAGAGGCAAATAAGATGTCCCTGGATGTACAAAAGCAAAGGCATGCAAGGAACTAGAAGAAGCACAAACCTCAACGATACATTGTTGCAACTACTTGGCTGCAATAAGTTCACACTCCCATGAACCCTTGACCATCCGTGCAGCTTCTAGCAACTTCCCTTTGGCTTGTGTGGTCTCGAGCTCAGCTCCACGAAGCTTGCCCTGGAGTTCACAAACCACTTCCTCATACTCAGTGATTTTTTGTGTTTGGGCTTGTGTGAGCTGAGTTTTCTAAGCTAGCTAATCTTGGAAATGGCCATTTTGATCTTTGCGCCGAGTCTGAAGCGAGGCGATCTCACTATTAGTCATGTCCCTCTCCTCTTCCAATTTACTTTGTTGATCAGGGGCAAAAAAACTGTTGTCAATCAGACTCGCACCCTTGTGAAGGTAGTTTCAGGCCTTCACAGTCTGCTGAAACATGGAAACAATCATAGGTTGTGGGTGACCTAATCAGTGGATTGAATCTCTAGATTCCAAGGGCTAGCTCCCTTTGGTGTATCGATGAGGATCTTACTCTACGCTACAAACTGCCTGAAAAAAGAAAAAAAGAAACTTGAAGGAAAATCCTATTTAATGATGGTGATACACCTGAATTTTGAGTTGATCCATTCAATTTGAGCTCTTAAAACACTGATCTAGACAAAAAAACACTGAACTTTCAAAATCCAATTGACCAATATGCATAAGTATTTCATGAAAAAGATTTATCTGGTGATTAAAGTTTGAAGAAAATGATGGAATAATCTAATCAGCACTAACAATCCACTTGCATCCACTGTAACTTCAGCCAAAAGACATCAAACACAGAACATGCCCTGCATAATCTAATCAGATAGTAACCAGGTCAAGGAAGAAGAATTCTATCACATGTGCAAATCACTGACATAAATACACTATACTAGCAGCTGAAAATTGAAAATAGTCCTATTAATCTGAAAAATGTTACAACTCAATCTTTCGCAGAATTTTTAGTCTTGCCAAAAGAGGGATACAAATCAACGCTGAAAAGCCAACTTATATAGAAAAGAATACACAAGCCAAAGATTGGCGCTGAAAATAGAAGACGAGGTCAACTCCCACTCATCCCAAGTCTAATTACCACTGTCTAAAGATAACAAGACCTTTAAAAATAATATTCTTTTGTATTATGCCTTGCATGAAAAGCTCTTTGGCAATGAAAATGGACGGTGGGCTCATCTTGGACTAATCTGCCCCATGCATGAAATCTATGCCAACTTTGGATGTCTTAACTCAAACTTGAACCGATTTGAAGCTGAGTTGGAACGTGAGAATGTCCTCTATTGTGTGGAAAGCATAAGTGGATGTGGCACTTGATAACCAGTCAATTAGAACTCAAGACTAGTCAACCTCCAATGAACCTTTCCTTGCATAAAAACTACACCACAACTTGAATGGAGAACTCCACTTGAACTACTGGAACGTTGAAAGCCTTCAACAAGCTAAACAAACATGCATGCATGACTTGTCAACCAGTCAACCATAGTGCAAGGCTAGCCAACTCCAGAACTGAAGCGTCCCTGAAATTCCATGTTGGCGTAGAAGGAATGAGGTGGACCCAAGTTTGATGAGTCAAACTCTTGCATGAAAAGCCACACCATATCTTCAATTGAGAATTCCACATGAAGTTGAGCTGGAAGTGCCTGAAAAGCTTTGTATTGCATGAAAACCAAAGAGAAACGTGACTTGTCAACTCAAGTGCAAGACTAGTCAACATCAGCTCATCTCTACTTGCATGAAAAAACTCTTTGACAACTGAAGCATGCATGAAAAATCCATGTCAACTCCTTGAAATTCCTTGGTCTCTTGTTCTTGTGCTCTTCCTACATGTATTGCTCTGGGCTATTTCTTTCGGACCTTTGTTTATTTCTATCTGTCTATTCCTTTCGGAGCTTTCTATCCGCGGAATTGTTGTTTTGTCGGGTTTTCTGCTTGTCACTTTCCTTGAACTTTCCCCGCAGACTTATTTGTTTCGAGCCTTTTATCTTCGGACAAATTGTCCGTGGTTTATCCTTCCTGGGTCTTCGCAATGAACTTTCCACTTCTGTCTTTTCCTTCGAATTAGTTTTCCAAAAGAAATCCTTCGAACAATTTGTCTGAAAGAATTCTTTCGGACTTTTGTCTATTTCTTTTTCTTTGCCTACGGATTTTCCTTTGGTTGTTCCCCTCGGGCTTTTATTTCTTGCAGACAATTTGTCCACGACTAATCTCCCTATTTATTTCCTTCGGACAAAAAATTCAAAGGAATTCTTCTCTTTCGAGCCTTTGCATCTCTCTTTCGGCTTTTTTGTCTAACACATTCCTTCGGACAAATTTGTCCGAAGGAATGTCCCTTCGGGTTTTCAAAACTGCCCTTCAGGGTTTTTGAAATGGTCTATTGTCTTCATAAAATGCCCTTTTCTAAAGGGCATGTACCCTTCGGCTTTCTTGATTGGTCCCTTTGTCTTTGAAAATGGTCCATTTCCTTCGGACAAAAAGTCCGAAGGAATTAAATCTTCGGGCTTTTTGTCTTTATTTCCTTTTCTTCGGACTTTCTTTCACGGCCTTTATCTTCCCAAAGGAAATCCTTCGGAACTCTGTTAAGTGTCTTTGCCCCTTGAAATGCCTCCTCTCAAAAGGAAAAGACTCTTCGGACTTTTGCAAATGCCCTTTGGAAGAATGAAAAGAAAAGATGCACATGCGGAACTTGTGACACCAACGCGCAAGATTGGATGGAGGAATCGCACGCAGAAGGAGATAAGGCATAAGTGCATAGGTAAGGTCAAGCCTGCTAATCCACAAAACCATTGACCTAGGATGCCATGTCATTTTCGACCACCAAATATTGAATTTTACCTATAGAAACGAGAGGCAATAAATATGTACGACTATTAGCTTAAGACCTTGACGGACAATTCAAATTTGAATACCAACCGCCAATTGCATTTAATAAGGTAGCTGGAGCAAAGGCGAGAGAGGATCTTTGAGACCCTTCGAATAGGTGCTATAGATAGAAGATTGGGCAAACCATCAAGGAGGAGCATGTAAAATAGAGCACAAAGACTCTCCTAAAATCTAGTCAGCAAAGAGAGAGATTGCCAAAATTAGAGGCTAACGCTACTAATTTGCAGCCAGAGAGAGCTTGGCTAAGAATAAGGATCTGCCCAACTTTAGACATAGTGTAGAGAGAGTGAGTCAATCCACATCCAAGGATTGGATACAGAGAGAGCCAAAGAGCTCCATTGTAAAGCTGAAGAGTTACGAACACTTTGTAACCCTAGAGGTTTAGGTAAAGGTGAAGAAAAGGTTTTTGTTGATTCCGATGTGTTGTGGGTGGGTGAATCCTTGTAGGCTACATAGTTTGGCATCCATTCACTGGGGACCGAACTGCGGCTGCATCAATCAAGCTTCAGGCAAAAGGAGATGATAAAGAAGGAATATACCAAGGAGTTCTATCGGATTACCATCAAATCTGGTCATCACAAGGTAGATAAGGAGTGAGTTGCGTGATATCTCAGTGGATTACACATTGGGATCCAAGAGGAAATACCAAGTTAAGAACAAAGCGCACGGACGGAGTGCAGAGGCAGAGGATTGTGCTGAACACATACAAAGAATGCATAAAGAAGTGAAGTAGAGGCTAGAACAGACTAGCCAAAATTACAAGGAGCGCACAGACAAGAAGCGCAAGAGAAAGGAATTTGAAGAGGATGACTTGGTGCTCACACATCTACATAGGGAGATGTTTCCGCGAGGGACCTATAATTAAATTGAAGCTGAAAAAGATAAGACCATGCAAAGTGTTGTGAAAGTTTTTTCCTCGTGCCTATGAGATTGAGCTACCAGAGGGTATGGATATATCGCCTATCTTCAACATGCTAGATTTGTTTGATTTTCATCAAGCGCTAGAGGAAAATGAGGAGGTCAAGTTCCAGACTGGATAACGCAGATACCTAAGAGAGAAAGAGAAGAAATAAAGAGCATATTGGAATCCAAGGTCGTGAAGCACATGCGCGGAAACGAATATAAAAATTACTTGGTGAAATGGAGGAACTGTGCCTTAGAAAATTCTTCTTGGTTGGACCTTGTAGAAATAGGAAGCTATGGTCATGATGTCACGATTATCAACTTGTGAGCCGGAGCTCACATTTCAATTACTCGAGGAGACTGATACAGGAGTATCCGAGTGAAGAAACACCCTATGAAGATAAAATAAACAAAGCATGCCTAGTATAGGATAATGTCACAAAAGTTGGAAATAAAAGAGGCGCGGGCCCGGAACTTGTGACGCCAGCGTGCAAGACTGGATGGAGGAATCACGCACAGAAGGAGCTAAGGTATAAGCGCACAAGGTCAAGTCCGCTAACAACAAAACCTTTGACTGGGGATGCCAAGTCATTTTGGACTACCAAATTTTGAATTCGATTTGCAGGCAGGAGAAGCAATAAATACACAGGACCATTAGTTGAAGACCTTGGCAGAGAATTCAAATTCGAATACCAATTGCCACCTGCATTTAATAAGGTAGCTAGAGCAAAGGCAGGAGAGGATCTTCGAGACTCTTCAAACAGGGGCTATAAATAGGAGATAGAGCAAACCATTAAGGAGCATGCAGAATAGAGCACAATGACTCCTAAAATCTAGCCAGCGAAGAGAGACTCTGCCAAAATTAGTGGCTAATGCCACTAATTTGTAGCCAGAGGGAGCTTGGCCAAGAGGAAGGATCTACCTAAGTGCAGACAAAGTGTAGAGAGAGTGAGCCGATCCATGTCCGAGAACTGGATAGAGAGAGGACCAAAGATCTCTATTGTAAAGCTGAAGAGCTACAAGGCCAAAGAGCTCCATTGTAAAGTTGAAGAGCTACAAATACTTTGTAACCCTAAAGGTTCAGGTAAAGGAGAAGACAATGATTTTGTTGATTCCATTGTGTTGTAGGTGTATGAATACTTGTAGGCTACTTGCTTTGGTGTGCCTTCACTGGGAACCCAAACCATGGTTGCATCACCTGTGTACGCATGGAGCAATGCAAAAGTATTGATAATGAAAGGTACACTCAATATTGCATAAAGACTCCAAGATGCTCTGCATCGGAGAAGTAATATGGGGAGAGACGGGGGTGGGCATCATTTACTTATGCATCTTCAGAGTGTTTTGTTCAGGCCATCCTTTGTTGACATAAATCCTAGTGTACTCTAAATGGAAATCCTCCTCAACAAACTTTTGGATATGAATGGCCTCATCAAAAATCATTTGTATCTAGAACGGATCCCCTACCACATCCAAATGCCAAACCACGCTAGTAACACCTTGAAGATCTTGGACCATGGGTCCCATAGCCCACAAAAATTGTGCCAAACATAAAGTGAAAGAGTATTGAATGTTTTGATTGAATATTTGTAAAAGAGTACCTTTTTGGGAAGTTACTTTATGTTTCTTATTTCACTTAAAAAGGGGTCCTTTAAGAGTCATGAAGGTTTAAGTGATTTTAATAAAAGATCATAAGAAAAGGTCTTTTAAATTATTTAAATTACCCTCCCTTCCTCTCTTGGGCGCCATACTTGGACGGCTATAAAGTAAAATAGGAATCATTTGGAGAGGTTATGTGCTATTGTGATATTGAATATTGGTCTATTAGCACAAAAATGTTAAGCCATTTGCTTTGAAGACGAAACCCTTCAAGCAACACAATTAGGGGATGAAAACCCTCTTTCTTCTTTGAGGTAGCTTCATTCGGAGGTTACCATTGGAGTCGTCTATTCCTACAAGGGTGTTTTAGACACCATTTTTTCATTTTCGGGTTGGGCAACTTGCTTTTAAAGAGTGGCGACTTGGTTTCTAGGTGAATTCTCATGTTTTTGGGGGGTTTTGTGCCCTAAGGCCGATTCTGGAATTTATCCTATTTTTATGCATAGTGGCGACTTGCTTTGAGAGAAGTTTGGACCTAATGTGAAGGTCAATTTGTCTTGGATTAAATTCTATAAATTTCTTCTAATATTCTAGCTTGGGCAATTGGCTTTTTGGGATTTTTTAGCCACAAATACATTCAGAAAATTCATTAAAAATCCTGCCTTCCTTTGCAATAATATTTGTGCAATTTAGTGAGGGTTTCATGAGATTTGTTGCATAATAAATCATCTATAATTTAATATTGCAGCCAAGGGCGCCTAGGGTTTTGAAGAATAATTCTACTTTTAAAGGGCCATAACTTCTTGTTTGGAGCAACTAATGATTGCTTGGAGTTTGACATATTTTTAAGCTAATTTTGAACTGTATTTGAAGGTGTTTCGGCAGTTAGGGTTTGCTGCTATAAAAATCAAAAAATTTCATTTTGAAGTAGGGTTTTCAATTAATCCTAATATTCAACAAATTATCCTATTTTGGGACATTTTAGTGGTATCGAAGCCAAATTTTGACTAGCTTTGGGGTTTCAAAGTGACACATGCAAGAGGGTGACAAAGAGATAAAATATTACTTGAGTAAGAATGAAGTGGGAGAAATTCCACAAACAGATGATATGTCTCACTTGGATCAGCCAAGGGATGAGGCAAAAAACAGAGAACAAAGGCATGACAGGTACACACAAGCCCAGGTACAAATGACTCCTATGATGTTAGAATTTGTGTGTACTATGGAGGAGATGAAGGGTGACAAACCATCCAATAGGGATGGTGGTGCTTCTGGAAGTCACAACTTCACAAATCAGCTTTCTAAGGGTGTTGGAAGAACTTCATGTAGGCCTAACCAACCTATCTTTTTGCAAGATGAGGTGGTCATTCCGGATGGATAAGCACAACCCACATTGAGGGACACATTGTTGAGAGATTATGATGAATACATGACATATCTAGCCACTTTTCAGGAGCAAATGGATTTTTCAGCTTCCACTTCATGGAAACATGGTCAAATGGGAGGCAATAGGGCTGGCCAAAAGCACAAGGGCAGCCAAGGAGGACTCCACCATGCTTTGGGTAAGCTTTCACTTTCAAATTTTGATGGTTCCCCCAAAAGTTCAGCTAGGGCTTGGATCCAAAATGTGGATACATATTTTTCTCTAAGCCCTGTGTTAGAAAAAGAGGTCATTCAGTTTGCTACCTTGCACTTGGAAGGGGCTGTCCATGAATGGTGGTATCACGATTTGGTAACTCAAGGCCACCAACTCATTTCATCTTATGAGGAATTTAGTAAGAGGATTATTGAAAGATTTGATAGAGCTGATCCAAAATTGCATTTTAGGGAGTTGGCACAACTAAAACAAAAAGACACTATAGAAGACTATGTGACTGAATTTCAGAGGCTTTCAGTCATGGTGACAATTGTTTTAGAGAAAATGTTAGTGGTTCTTTTCATAGAGGGCTTGAATGATTCTATTAGGGGTTTGGTCAAGGCTTTTGACCCTTCTACTCTACAAGGAGCCATTCAAAAGGCCCTTGATCTTGAGTCCTCAACACCACAAGGTAAAATTATGCCCCTTAATCTACAGAAAACTAATTCTTTCCTATGGACAGCCAAAGGACAACAAATGGGGGCAGCCAATGGGCAGCACTTTTGGGCCACCTAGATCAGTCCCCTTGGGAGAATTTGATAAGCCCAATCAGCATGGTATAGGGCAGTTTGAAGGCCAAACCAGTAGGGTTTGGGGCAGCAAAGAGAGCTGCCAAGAGGGAATTTTGAGACAAAAAATAAATTGAGAAGGAAGTTGTGCTTTGATTGCAAAGACCCTTGGACACCGGGTCACCATTGTCGTGGGAAAGTGTTGAACACAACTATCTACTGAGGGGGGTGAATCAGTAGATCAATTAAAACTAGTTCTTTTAGACCTTTTAGAGGAAATTCAAATTCATATGCAAGTCAAAGAACAAATGTAGAGATTACACACACACACTAAAACACATTACTCAGGATTTTTACGTGGAAAACCCAAAGGAAAAAACCACGGTGAAAATCACTGCTAGAATCTACTGTTCTAATCCAACCTCACTATTAAATGCCTCACTTGCTAACCTCATTGGTTACATTCAAGAGCACCCACTCTAAGGAAGCACCTACTTCCTAAGGAGACACCAATCCCCTAACTGAGCACCAACTCAATTTTCTGATGGCACCAACCAATCAGAACTGTGAAGCTACAACTTCATAATACAAGATGGACTCACAAATGAATCCAGATCAATTTCTTTGTTACAAGTGTAGTTTGTAACTGCTCAATCTCTGCACATTCTCTGTGTGCTCTTTCTTCTTCTTTGCCTCACTCTCTGTTGCTCACTCTCTACTCAATCTCTGCACATTCTCTGTGTGCTCTTTCTTCCTCTTTTCATTACTCTCTGTTGCTCTGTCTTTCACTCTGTGTCTGCATACATTTTAAAGTGACACTCTTCGAGTTGTTCTACAACACTCTCAAAATGTAACAACAGCAGCAACTAAACAATGTTTAAAAGTCATGTATATATAATAGATTTTGGGGTTTCATGTCTCCAATTGCATTCATATCCCAACTCCACTTAATCGGTTCTCATTTAATGTGACTTTGACATACATGCTTTTCGTGTCTTGATTCATGCTTCACGCCGTAAGTTTTGGTTTCTTTACTATATCTATCAACTGCTAGATTCATGTCATTACTGCATCATTTCCCTTCCACACTTCAACTCCCCTTTTATGGTTCTTCATTCAATGCGAATTTGACATATACCCATTTCATATCTCGGTTCATGCATCACACTGTAATGTTTTGGTCTCTTTACTATGTTTGGCAACTACTGGATTTATTTCATAAATGCACAACCTCCTTAATCGATGATTGATCGGTTGGATCAATCAATCTCGGGCTCCATGTAGATTTTTCAAGCTCACCGTTTATCTAGTCTTGTCTTTAAACAAGGATTATTCATCTTGTCTTTGGCGCCAATCGCTATCTATCTTGAACCATCAAATGTATGCCCTATTTCAACAGAACCGTCGATCTCTCTTGTATTAACCGTCAAACTCTTTCTCACATCTCGATATCTTCTAAATGATTGGTTCGCTTTCGCTCCTTTCGATTATATTCGATATGCTTGACCTTTACCCTTTCTATTGTATCGTTAAACTCCGGCATGTTGATGTGATCTCATTTTCTTCGGCATTCTTGTAATGCTTTTGCACCGTTGATCCTTGTAGACTTGCTCGATCTTTAACATGCCTTGTCCCTTTGAGAATGCCCTATAAGACTTCCACACTTTATTTTCGGTAACGTTGCAAGTGACCTTTCTCTTCGGACAATTTGTTGAAGGCTTTTTGTCAAGGGCTTTTCGAGACAATTTCCCCGGACAATTTCCCCGAAAGAATTGTTGCGGACAATTTCCCCGAAGGAATGTCTAAGTGCCCTTCGGATTTTCCTTAAGGGTCCACATACCCTTCGGCTTTTTTGCAAGGGTCCACATACCCTTCGGACTTTTTGAAAAGATCCCTTCGAACTTTTTGCAATGGTCCACTTGCCCTTCGGAACTTTTGCAATGGTCCACTTGCCCTTCGAACTTTTTGAAAAGATTCCTTCGGACTTTCTGCAACGGTTCACTTGCCCTTCGGACTTTTTGAAAAGATCCCTTCGGGCTTTCTACAACAGTCCACTTGCCCTTCGGACGTCTTGCAAAGTACCCTTTGAAAATTCTCAAAGTATCCTTTCGAAAACTTTGTTTGGTCCACTTGCCCTTCAGATTCTTCTCAATGCTTTGCTCATTAGATTGAAAGAAGTAAAGTCATTTGATAAACTCGATCAACTCCACTAGACCAATTCGGGTTCTCAACATTGATTAACTTATAAAATTGAACGAAGTAAAGTTGTTCCATAACCCCGACTAACTCTTCCTTGACCCATTCGGGTTCTTCACATTGCTTGACTTATAAAGATGAGAGCAGTTAAGTCATTCTGGAAACCCGATCAACTCTGCTAGATCCATTATGGTTCTTGAGACTGCTTAACTTATGAAATTGAACAAAGTAAAGTTGTTCTGGAAACCCGATCAACTTTGCTAGACTCATTCGGGTTCTTGAGACTGCTTAACTTATGAAACTTTATGAGTCGAAGCAATTGAAGTACATAAACCCAATCAACATTCCCCTAACCCAGTCAGGTTTTCGACACGGCTTTACTTATGAAACTTTATACGTAAAAGCGAATGAAGTACATG
This sequence comes from Torreya grandis, assembly GCA_037957365.1. Lineage (NCBI taxonomy): Eukaryota > Viridiplantae > Streptophyta > Pinopsida > Cupressales > Taxaceae > Torreya > Torreya grandis. The sequence goes on from JARHVA010000458.1 coordinate 4,336,094, forward strand.
GACTTGACAAACCCAAATCACTATGCCTTTGTCATTAATGTTTGCCTATTTGACATCAATGACAATCTTACAAACAATCTCCTTATACACCATGATACTCAAATTGCCAACAGAAAGGTCAAGTGCACTACATTGAAGTGCATTCAAATGAAGAGGATGACGATGAAGGGGCAACCACCTATGATGAGGAGCATTTGGAAATTATTGGTGGAGAAGACTTGGAGGGCACCTTTCCTTTCTTATTCGAAACCCCTAAGTACTATCCCTTTCGTGTAAAGGGTAGTTTGAAAGGTAAGGATGTCACTATTCTTATTGATAGTAAAGCTACTCATAATTTCATTGATAAGAAATTAGTGGCTTTATGTGGATTACAATCTATTGAATTTAGTGGTTTTTGTGTGACTGTGGTAGATGGCTTCACCATCTTTTGTACCACTAAAATCCCCAAGTTAATCATAAATATGGGAACACATCTCATTGAAGATGACTTTTATGTGGTTGGTATTGGGAAAACCAACCTTGTACTTGGTATACAATGGTTGCACTCTCTTGGAGAGTACACCCAAAATTACCAAACAATGGAGCTCAAATTTGATGCCAATGGGAAAGAAGTGATTCTACATGGTTTGCATGATAGGGCACCCAAGGGGAGCAATGTCCAAGAGGATGGAGAGCATAATGCATGAAGGAATTCAGGTAGGCGCAGCAAGACAAATCGATTTTTTTGAGTTGGAACAGCCAACTCTCATGAAGGGAATGAGTCACATACATGCCACATGGGGTGAAGAAAAAGTAGGAAAAGGTTACCCATACAAAAAACTCAATGATGGGGGCATAGGGCAGCCTCTAAGGTAAGGAAAGAACTTTCAAATTCTTCTTTGCATAAGCTGGTTTCTAAGGTATGCTAAAATGTGGTTTCTAAGGCATGCTAGAGTGAACAAAGTTTTATTGGAGGGAGTCAATGCTAGTTTGTTCCCAAGGTATGGATAGAATTATTTAATCCTTTTTTCTCTAGGCCTTACAAATTCTGAAAATATGAGCTTAAAATTGGTGTTGTGGAGGACTAAAATTCCATATGTGAAGAGAATAAGGAATTCTGAAAAATCGCATGGGAAAAAATTTACAAATGCATTCAGAAAATGCTGAGTTTTCTATGTCATTTCAGCTTAGTATACATTCTGGAAATATGGCGAATAAAGTGTCAACTCAGCTTGTTAAATACACCCCAAGGGTTGAAACCAAGAGTGCGCTTGGTGTTGGTAGCAATGAAAGGATAGATGAGCAACTTCAGCTGAACATATGCATATGGAACAAGGTAAAAAATAGCAATGAACAACACCCTACAAAGTCTGAATTTGCAAAAAAGTGTAGGTTTTTCTTTGGGGGCAAAGTTCCGATTGATGCATCACTCCTCCAAGGTATGCAACTTCTATGTTTGTGGGACTAAACATGTGCTTTCAAGACCATCAAGGCATATATAGAGGGCAACTCTTTAACATTTTCCAATTCTGATTTCTTTTGCTTGCTTATGTCCATAGTGTCTCTTTTATGTGGCATAGACATGAAGGGGTTGTTGGAAACCACATTGGTGAATGATGGGTTGACTCCAATAAAGATGTACAAGGTTGTTGCAAGTCAAAATAGCCCACATAAAAAAAGGTTCAGGTTTATAAAAGAGTTGGTTCGCTCCAAGACAAGAAGAGAAGTGAATTTATGGGTCAAGGGTGGAGTTACCATTTCCACTCATGAGTTTCCAACCCTTGGGAGATTCAAATTTGAGAGTTTTAAAGGTAGAATCCAAAGTATATGCAGCTGTTATGAATTGCATAAGATGTAATACGCTTGGGGCAGCAAGGTATTAAAATGAAAAATCATTTTTTGGGTAGATAAGGAGGATGCTAGGGGCTACACCATGCCTAGCGATGAGTTTGCAGCCATACTCCATAAAGAAAGCATTGACAAAAATACAAAGGTGAAGGGGAAGATAATTTTTTGGACTAATATGTTTGCTTCATGTGCAGGTGTTGATACAAGGGCAATCAAGGCCCCACTACTTGAAGACTACCTAGCTGGAATACAATTTTCCAGCCACCTTTGTGATGCCAACTTTGAAGATTTTCTTGTTTCCAGCATTTTATGGGCATTTTCGGAACACTTGGGCTCAAGGGCAAGAACTAAAAATATGAGGTGTTGTTCTTTCATTTTCAGGTTACTTAAGCAATAAGGGAACTTTATCTACGTCTGTAGAAGGCATCATCAAGAGGGGTCTTTCCATTGGGAAGGGCCTAGGTTCAAGTTTGGCACAAAACCTATGGTGGAGATAGCACTTTGGTTACTTCTATTGCTTAAGGAAAACAATTTTGGACAGGGAGGATTCTCATGTCCCTCTTTTGTTAGGGACATCATGGAAAACCCTTAGCCTTAATTTATTCTCGAGAGGCTAAGGGACAAGCATAAAGGGAAAGCGATTGAATATTTGTAAAAAAGTACATTTTTGGGAAGTTACTTTATGTTTCTTATTTCACTTAAAGAGGGGACCTTTAAGGGTCATGAAGGCGTAAATGATTTTAATAAAAAATCATAAGAAAAGGTATTTTAAATTATTTAAGTTATTGTTGATGCTGTGGATTGCACCCTTAGAAAGAAGGCTCAGCATCTCTCTTCCACGTGGCACAATGGAGACATTCCTCCTGCTATGGGCTTGGCAAATCGAGGAATGAATCTCTAGATATAGGCTAGCTCCCCATGATGCATATTTGATGGTCCTTAACTACTACCGTTAACAATGGGGGGGTGAAAAGAGAGAAGGATATAACAAAAGCAGAATCTATCTAATGGTGATGCACCAAATGCTTCGATCTACTCAACTTATATCAACACTTTAGACCAAAAGGGCGGACAGACACTTCATCTGAACAAAAGACCAGACTGTATGGGAGCTTTAACAAGGGGCTAAATGAAGATACAAAGAAAAATAACTTACCATAGGTGCTGCAGAAGCACACTGTCAGATAACTGCTCTTTTGTCTTTATGCTCCAACTTGGGCACTTCCTGTTACCCTGCAGAAATGGTCTTGGATATACTAGATATGTTGGTGTCAACCTATGAAAGCATCAAGATGAAATGACTAAACACAAAGTTGATACACAGACATATTCAAAAGTATAACCAGTCAGATAGAGGTAAAACGCGTTCTTTTGATTCAAAGGTAAAATTGGTAGGGCTTCGCCTTACACAAGTGAGATCTTTTTTTCAAGCTGAGAGGTTACAATATATAGCATTAAGAGAAAGACTATTGGTCCCTTCAAGAATAGGCGGCCCATACTATATTGAACACCTAGGGAAGAGGAATCCGCTCATGTTAGTGTCATCCTTTCATAAATGGCCTGAAAGAACCATGCTATAGATGTCACAGGTATTGACTTTGCTGCTCAAACCATATTGAATGTTCCTGCTATAGCATGGGTCGCTTTGTTTTCTGAAAGACAAGGCCGCCTCTGTGAAGCTTACGCAACTGTCTGCTCATTAATGCTAAACTAAGAAAAATGGGCCGCTCTATTGAATGCTTGTGCTCCCTTTGACGACTGCTTGGTGGAGACTATTTCATCTACAGCAATAACTTCTCTTGCCAACGCTTCTTGTGCCACCTGCACTGCTCTATTCTTCCTGCGCTACTTCTTGTCTTTTCCTGGCAACTCGGCCCTCGGGGCTATTGTTTGTCTCCTCCTGGCTCCTTTCCTAGTGGGTCGTTGAGTCTATCTTCGTGTCCAAGCCTTCGAATTTCCTCGGACAAAACATCCAAAGGAAATCCTTCGGACACTTGTCCAAAGGAATTATGTCTTCCTTCGAGCTTTATCATCTGCTTTCGGTGATGCTTAGGCATTCTGGAATTCTTTCGGACATCTTGTCTGAAAGAAATCTCCTTTAGCCTTTTCTTCAACTGTTAACCCATTTCATGTGCAGGCCCATCCTTAAACATTTGAAAATCAACGGCTATTTCACTATCTTGAATTTGACGTCTGCGGGCACGTCACCAGACGTTTGAACCTCCAACGGCTAGTTCACCATGTTGAAGTTGACGTTATCGGGCCCATCATCATCTTTGGTAATTCCTTCAGCCTTTTGCAAAATGAAACTTCTCAAAGGGAAGGTGACCCTTCGGGAAAACGGAGAAAGCCCCTTTTCTTTGGCCGAGAGCCCTCCGCAAAGGCACTTGCCCTTCGGGCTCCTTTGTCTTCCCAATTCCTTCGGACATTTTGCCCGAAGGAAATCTTGCCTTCATGTTTCGGCCCTCCTTTGGTGAATTTCTTCGGACAAAAGTCCAAAGAAATTCCTTCGAGCATTTTGTCCGAAAGAATTCACCTTTGATTCTACATGAATTTTCTTCAAACAAAAAGTTCGAAGAAATCCTTGGTTTTGCCTTGTCACTTTTCCGAAGGAAACTTCCCTTTCGGCCTTCTCTTTGATCTCTTTCAAATGCGTTCTCTGTCCTCCGCAAGGGCACCCTGGGTCCAAAATTGTCCTTCGGAGCTTGCTTGAATGGTCCCATTTGTCACCTTCCTGCCCTCCGCAAAGGCACTTGACCTTTCGGAGTCTTGTGAAAGACTTGCATCTCTTTGAAACTGGCCCATTCCTTTGCCAAAAAAGGCTCGTCCAAGATAATTTGCTTGAAGCAAAAATAAGCCCCAGGTCAACCTGAAAACCTACAGGACTCCAATCACTCGGCTCTTTATAAGAACAAGCCTATTATAAAGGGAAAAAACTGCAATTGCAGTAAGGCGAAGACATCAGAGACTGACTAATCAGGGCAGCAAGGAATAAGGGAGACCGATTTTTGCCCTGCAGAACCAAAAATGGTCAACAGTTACCCTCCCTTCCTCTTTTAGGCGCCACACTTAGAGGGCTATAAAAGTAAAAGAGGAATCATTTGGAGAGGTTATATAATATTGTGATATTCAATATTGGTTTATTAGCATGAAAACACAAAGCCATTTGCTTTGAAGATGAAACTCCTCAAGCAACGGAGTTAGGGGACGAAAACCCTCTTTCTTCTTTGAGGTGGCTTCATTCAGAGGTTACCATTGGAGTCATTTATTCCTACAAGGGTGTTTTAGACACCATTTTGTCATTGTCAGGTTGGACGGCTTGCTTTTGTGTAGCGACTTGGTTTGTGGGTGAATTCTCATGTTTTGCGGGGGTTTTGTGCCCTAAGGACAATTTTGGAATTTATCCTATTTTTTTGCATAGTGGCGACTTGCTTTGGGAGAGATTTGGACCTCATGTGAAGGTCAATTTGTCTTGAATTAAATTCTGTAAATTTTCTCTAATATTCCAGCTTGGACGATTGGCTTTTTGGGTTTTTTTAGCCAAAAATACATTTAGAAAATTCATTAAAAATTCTGCCTTTGCAATAATATTTGGGCAATTTACCGAGGGTTTCATGAGATTTGTTGCATAATAAATCATCTATAATTTTCAATTTAATATTGCAGTCAAAAGTGCCTAGGGTTTTGAAGAATAATTCTACTTTTAAAGGGCCATAACTTCTTGTTTGGAGCAGCTAATGATTGCTTGGGGTTTGACATATTTTTAAGTTAATTTTGAGCTATATTTGAAGGTGTTTTGGCAGCTAGGGTTTGCTGCTATAAAAAACAAAATTTTTCATTTTGAAGTAGGGTTTTCAATTAATCCTAATATTAAACAAATCGTCCTATGTTGAGACATCTCAGCTTCTGCCATTGTGGTTGCAGCAAATCCAAAATGACCACGACATGAATATCTGCGAAAACCTCCTGTTGGGGTTTGCTTGAAATAGATTTCAGCCCTTGAATCTCCACAACTTCTCCAAGCCCTATACTTGCATTGTTTTATAGAGCCTAAGTTACTGCTGTTTATGGTGTGTCCAACTTCTTGCTTCCAATAGAATTAGAAACCTGAATTTCACTAGTATGTTGTCTAGGTCTGGGTGATTTTGAAAAATTGGAATTGAAAATGAAGAGCGTGTTGGGAAGGATTCAAATTTTATATGGTAACGATGGTCGACATTACATGGTCATACGGTCATTACAAGTGACTGTACGGGTTTAAAATGTTGCATAAGTGAGGGAGGTTGGCGTGCAGTTTTGGTGACAATTAGTGAACGTACGAGGATTATTAGCATTGATGGTACGAGGCAGAAAAGAAGGGCATCACACAGTGATCATACAAAGTGGAAGTGGGCATCAAACAATAGCCATATGGGTTAGGATGTTATAAGTTGCGCATCAACAAGTTGGGCATTGGCAAGTTGAGCATTAGCTTGCATGGCTGGAGAGGCCGTTACTGAGATCATACAGCTGCAGTTGGTCAAACAGAGCATTCCTTGTTGAAGGTTGGGCTCCTAATCGTTTGGCAGGGATTGTACAACAACTATTTGGTGCTTGTAGACTCGGTGGTCAATCGTTGGTTGAATCATGAATCCCCCTATTTTTTGGCCATATGACTGTGGAGTGCCAAACTACATGTATGCTCCTATTTTAAGTCTTTCCTTATCCTTTTCACTTCTTTTTGTCACTTCTCCTTTAGGTTCAATGGGACCCGATATTCTTTATGTTTGATTTCTCATAAATGGAAGCCCAACATCAATCATATTTATATTTCTGGTTCGTACTTTATACAACTTTAGTTTAGACTCTTAGAGCCATTCATTGTATCTCTAACCAAAGTTCCATTCAAGTTCTCTAATTAGAATGCTCCATTCTCGAAGATCTCCAAAAATTTAAACAAACCTAGCCGCATTACCTTAAACTTCCTCAGTTGAATTTCACCCCTATCATTATACCTCAAGACTAGAGCCCCTGCTTTGAAATTCATCCATCGAAGGTGTTTATGCACATGCCAATACTTTCGTCTTTTTTGCATAACCTCAATTGCCCACTAAGCCATTACTCAATGTTCATCTAGTTTATTCCAATGGATGAGCCATTCGGCTAGATTCTCGTCATCACTAAATTAGTTCTCAAACTACCCTCAAGCTAGTAGTTATTTATAAGCCATATGATAGGCCCATAATATTACTGCTAAGTGTTCTTCTTATTCAACACCCTCTATTTCGCATGATTTTTGGATTACCAATAATAAAACCTTGATAGTTCACTCTACTTGTCCATTTGCTCTTGGGTAGTACAAACTTGAGAGATTGGAAAATTCAAAACTTATAAGTCATCAGCGAAATCACACGGTTGACAAAATGCCCACCTTTGTCGCTTGTGATTTGCATCGAAATTCCAAATCTAGTGACCACTTTCTCATAGATTAAAAAATTTGTACTCTGCGTACTATTATCAGACAACGCTCTAGGTTCTACCTACTTAGTCAAATATTCGGTGGCAACAACAATATACTTGCAATGGTGGACCTTGTTAATCTTCAATTGTCCAATGAAATCCAGGCCCCATCATTAGAAAATTTATTGGGGTTTTGACTGCCACAGGAGCATGAAGTCCCTTTTGAGTGGCTTCCGAGTTCTTTAGCATCACATCCCGACACCCATTATTTTGCATCATGATGCAATCTTGGCCACCAAAGTCTTGAAAGGAGTACCTTCTACGCCATGGCGCTAGGACCCATGTGGCCTCCAATTGGTCCTTCATGTGCTTCCAAGAGTACATCCCAAATGTCCTCCATTATGCACTACGCATGACCTAGTCAGTCCCCATTGTGTAAAAAAAGCCATGGAACAATTGGAACGTTCGAGCTTTTAATGTCAGTTTCTTCCATTTGGCACGTTGCATGTCTTCCAAAAAAGAAGCAATAGATAGGTACTCACCAATATGCTCATACTAGTACGGTACAATAGCCATATCGAATAAATGGGCATCCAAAAAAACTTCATTGACACTTCAAGGGGTTCATTGGAGTTTATCAATGAAAATTGGTCAATAATCACGTGGCTCTTGCCTTGCCTGACAATGATTTTGAAAGTAAATACCTACAACAACATCAACCATATGCTTATTCAATCTTGGATAACAAGTTTGTTGACCAAGTACAACAAGGCTTGGTGGTCTACATAAAATGTGAACGAAGTAGCTAGTAAATAATGATGGAACTTTTGAACAACATAGACCATACCGAGAACCTCTCATTCAGTGGTGTTGTAATTCTTCTCAACATTTGACAATAGCCTACTCACAAAGAATTTAGGGTGGTGAAAACCTTGAACTCCAATGTGTACCAAGGTAGCCCCAATAGCATAATTTGGAAGCATCAACATGAATTGGAATTCCTTATCCCAATTTGGGTATACAAGAATAGGAGAACTAATCAAACATACCTTCAATTCTTTGATTTTTTGTTTTGGGTTCTTCAGTCCATGCAAACAAAACTTCTTTCCTTGTCAATGTATCTAGGGGTGAGAAATTTGGGAGAATTTTTAGATGAAGCATCAGTAATAACTGACGTGGCCCAAGAATAACTTTATTCTTGTGACATCTCTAGGTGCTTCCATTTTCACCATTACATGTATTTTATCACAGTCGGTCTTTAATCCAACTTCACACACAATACATTTAAGAATGTTTCCTTGTGGAACCATAAATCAACACTTCTTTGGATTCAGAGTCAATATCACTACTCGGCAAAGTCACATACACGCTGTTAAGGCTCGAAGGTGGTTATCTTGCCCACTATATATGGACCAGTCATCTAGGAATGCTTTGAAGTTCCCTATCACCATTTTTTCAAAGATGTGCAAGATAATCCGTTGGAAGCTAGCGATGGGCATTGCATGGTCCAAATGGCATCCCATTGTAGGCATAAATTTGTGTCTTCCACTATGAAACCAGTATTCATTTTTTCTTCTTTGGCTATGTTAATTTGGTTGTACCCAAAGAATCAATCCATAAAGAAATACATGTTGTGCCCAACCACCTCCTTGAGTATAGAATCTTTGAATGGGATAGGAAATGGGTCTTGGATAATGATTGCATTCATACTTTTGAAGTCCACACGTATTATTATTTGTGCTGACTCCTTTAGGCTAATCACTATTGAAGACACCCCTTCACTTGTTTCTGCTTTAAAAATGATACCTGCTTCTATAATTTTATCATTCTCTTCTTGTACCTTAGCGACATAATTCTTATTCATCCTATAAGCTTTCCTTCATACTAATCATGTTCCTAGTACTAAAGGGATTCAATGTACACACATTTTGGGTGGTACCACTTTTAGGTCTTTTTATGTCCATGCAAACATGTCCTTGTAGTCCATGAATATTTAGAACGTTGCAACTTGCAATATAGGGTCCCAATCATCTCCAACCTTGATCATCCAAGGTCTCCTTTTGATCCCAAATTTAACTTGACAATGGTGGGTTCTTTGTTCTTCATATCTCTAGCACTCCTACATTGATGAGCCAGTCTTTCATCTAACCTTATATCCCTCACTTTATATTTGGTGGAGTCTGAAGGATAAGACGAATGTGAGGATGATGGTTTTGTCTGACTTGACATTACCGACTTCAATTTCCAATCTTCTTCTTCAATCTCCATGATTTGTAGCATTTTATCTATCTCTTCTGACATCTTAGTAGCATTATTCTCATTCATCCTATATGATTTCCTTCATGTTGGTCGTGGTCTTGGTACTAAAGGGATTCTAAGTACACACATTTCAAGTGGTACCCCTTTTAGCTCTTTGTATGTCCATGCAAACACATCCTTGTAGTCCATGAATATCCAGAACACCATTGATGCCTTCAATATAGGGTCCCAATCGTAGGCCTTTTTTCAATGAAATACCTACAAAATTTATAATAAAAGCTTTGGGTGCCAATGATTACCTTCTATATCATAATAACTCCCAATGCTTTTATTCCTTGTTGGTTTACTCCCACCAACAAGAAGGTCAACGGCCATATAGGGGCTTCCAAGACTCTTCCAAGTCTCCTCTAGAAGAACGTTCACCCTAGATCTGGGATCCACAATTGTATTTGTGAGATTCCATCCCAAGATATCCATATGTAGGACCATCGGTCGACAGGTTAGGTTAATTGTCAAGAGCATAGGATCAATAACTTGGTCACACGAGAGCAGTGGCTCAACTATGGGTTCATCCATATGCTTCTTGATCCTCCCTTTCACCAGATGCTACAACCTCTAGCGCCAAGTGTGCCATTGTATGCTCCTTGTCCGAGGCAATGTTTTGCGTCGTAGCAGTGATAGCATTCTTGAGTTCTCGAATGCTTTGCAATAGGTCGGCTATCTTTACTAGGACCTAGCCTCCAATCCTTGTCTTGCAATACTTTTATCACACTAGAGTTCGATTGTCACTGCATTTGCATGTTCTTGCAAGTTTCTTCGTTCTTCACCCATTGCCTTCTTGGTTTCCACTGTTGCTTCGGTCAATCTTTCTTTCTTTGTGCTTGGGTCCGAATAGTTAGCTTTCTTTGTTTGGGCTCTACTGATTGACATAAACTTGTCCCCTACTACATCAATCATATTAACATTTGCTTGCTTTGGACAATTACTATCGTTATGGTCTTCGAGCCCACATAATCTGCAAAGAAATCCAATGTTGTTTTGATTAGTAGGGCAATCTCTAGAGAAATTGCCCCACTCATTGCATTTACAACATTGTATGATTGGTCGATGTTGGTCGTCATACTAAATGCAACTACCACCACCCATATTGTTCTGGTGTCTATTATTATTGTTATTGTTTCTCTAGCTATGGTACCCTCCAGGGGATGCATCAGGGGATGCGCCCTTGTTCATCTGATTCTTCGTTGGAGTGGTAGGTGGTGTTGATGATTCTCCTTGAGTGAAGAGTACTTGTGCACCTTTATTTTTTAGATTGTATGTGTAATCCTTGACTCCATGGCCTATAACTTGGAAAATCTTGCAAAACATTCTCCTCAAACAATTGGCCTTGGTATGACCTTCCAATTTGTAGTTTGTGCACCATCGGTACCTTCATCTTTTGTGTCCTTTTTCAACTCCCTCATCAATTGAAGCATGTCTCTCCAAAGAGCCTTAACCAACCCAAGTCTATTGTCATCTCTAGAACCGGAGTCTTTATCTTCGCTCCTCCTTTGAGTGTGAGGATGTCTTATTTTTACTTTTTATGTCCATACCTCTATCATATGCGTCAACATATGAAGGTGGGACCACCTTCATCTTCTTTCTCAATGAGGATACTAATCTTTTGATGAAGCATCTCTTCTTCAATCCATTTGCTTGTTCTTTGAGCCTCTAATTGTATACTCAAACATTCTCATGCTTACCCTAATGGGCATTATACATCTCGGCTACAATCTCATGTCATCTCTTAGGAGTCAAAATTCCTTCTCAAAGGCTTTCTTGAGTTTCTCCCATGAACATTTATCAATGGTTGGGGCATCTGTGTACCAATCAACGAAAACTCCACTTAGTGTGGCTGGAAAACATTGCAACCACAAACATTCATTTGTGTGTCCATTTGCTTCTCAAATTGTAATACATGTTAGATAGTGTTATATGGGATCCTCTTATTTGTTTCCAATGAATTTTGAAAAAAAAATCTTTTCTAGAGATAGAGTTGATGGGGTAACCATGGTTCTGGTTACAAGTTGCTTATGATGAGGCTCTTGAAATACGATTTTCCTCTGTATACTCACACACGTCCCTATGCTCAAACCTCCCTTCAGCAGGGATTGATTCACTCTCTTGCCCACCATCAAAATCCCCTTTCAATGCTAATCACTCCAATTTGTGGCTCAATTTGTTGTGGTGTGATTGGCTCTCCGTCGTTAATCAGGAGATCTTCTATCCTGTAGACACTTGTTCCATATGAGCCTCTCTTTGCTTATGTACCAAGGTTGTTATCGAACTTCATTTCAGATCACGAACTTCCCTTGCAAAGAGGGCGCTCTGTCAAATACTTGTTGGATTTAGTAGATAATTTTGCAGACCTTACCAATTGTATTTGGTCGGCAAGGGTAGCACTTCATACATCTGGAAGGGATTGTTGCCTCACAATCTCCACCAACCATGAATTTGTAAGTGGTGTATGTTGCTCCGATACTAGCTAAACCCTTCAACTTCAACTTCGGCTTCCACTACTGTTCCATAATTTTCTTGAAGGTTTTTCAAAAGTGATTAAAGAGGAACTACACTACCAATAACAACATATACAAAATGGCAAAGCAAAGTGATCACTTTTGAAAAACCACCATTGTATTAGAACAATACCATGGCAAAGCAAAGTATTAGAACAATACCAGCATTGTATTCATAAAGGATAGTTCTCAATACAATTCATGTAGTACAGGGAGAAACTAATACAAGCGCCCTTACCCTTACGGCAACATGCTTATTTGAATACCAAAATGTAATAGTTGGTAAATACCACAACCGCTTAACCGGACATCAAGTTAGTTACCACCTAATACTGACTATTAACAACATAACATATCGACTAACAATTACATTATTAAGATTGAACGTTTACACTCTCCATTAGACTGCTTCTCATATGTCCCTTTCTCTTCCCCATTTGAGTTGGAGGTTCTCTTACCCCCATTTCCTCCTCATTCTCAACAACACCTTCTTGGGAGTTAAATTTCGGCTCGCCCATTTTTTTCTTCACCATTCTCAACAATGTCCAAGTTGGGTCTTATGTCACTTGCTCTTGCATGGTGAGCTCATGTTCCTTTTCCTTCTCAACTGTGTCTAAAACTAGGTTGGTTGAATGCCAACCCCTAAATAGTATCAACGATGCACTGTAGATTGATGTTGGTCTACCTTAGGCACTAGCAATGTTTATTATCATCTTTACCATCGAACGTGACTCATGTCAAGCCACTCAGTCTTAAAACAAATCCAAGGCATGCAAAACCAAGTATAAACCCTTGGGGAACCCCACATAGGAACTCAAACCATTTATAAATTTATCTATTTATCAATCCTTGCATGTAAGGAGCAATCCAAAATTACAAATCCATATTTCCCGTCTCACCCATAAATTGGTTACAAATGAGGCATTGTATGCACTGCAACTCTTCATTCTTCATATGAGTAATTTTCAACCCTCGACTACAACATTTCTCATTGGATGTCTGTTTCTTCTTCCATTTTTCCCCAAAGGCGGGAAGTCCCAACACTCAAGATATGTTTGCAACTTCATAAGAGACCACAAGTTGCTTAACCTGCACCTCAAAAACGGACTTGTATGTAGCAAGGTCATAATGCTTCTTTCTTCTCCATGGATGTCTTTGTATTCTCCATTTTTGTCCCAAAGTCTAGAAGCCCCAATGATCGACAAATGCGTGCACCTTCACAAGGCACCATAATATGCAAACCCTACACCTCAAAATTAGACTTACATGTAGCAAAGACATAACACTTGAATATATTAAATAACGCCTCTATGTGGAACATACTCTTTTTTGTCGAACATAAGCATGGACATGACATGATGAACTCAAACCTTTCTAAGTTGCTCCATGAGAGCAGGAGTCTTGTAATGCATAAAAGATCCCATGGCCAAATAATAGTTCAACTACTCGACAGGGGTTTTCTCTATCTTTCTTGTTTTCCTATTGCTAATTCACCTTCTCGAGCTATTTGCTTAGGGGTGAATCAACAATAGAAGTCACTTCTACATCTCTCTAAATAGACAAGTCATGAATGGCAATGCTTTTCAATACTCTTTGTTGTGGCTAGGTCGAAAGGAAAATGCTCTTGCCAATCTCCTCTAAAGTAGCTTTATTCACCTTAGCCATGTATTTTCCTTCCTCTAGAGTAGTTTTCTTCACCTTAGCCATGTAGTTTCTCATGGCTTCAACAAACCTAATCTCACAATAACCATCTGATATGTAGGTAGTTGGAACTCTTCAACTTCCCAAATTCCACCTAGTTGCCATTCTTGACCAAATGGTTCCGAGTCCAAATCAAACTCCTCGTATGCCAAAAAATACAACTCTTCAACTTTCATGTCCAACTGCAAAGGCTCAATGTGAATCCCTAGACGTCGATGGGGTGGAATACATCCAACAGTAGCATCTCAAAACAAAAATTGATACTATCAATCTTCGAGTCCAAAAAGTAAACTATGATTTTTTGTCTAGAAAATCTAATAGTGCCTCTAAGACACATCTTAATTGATTCTACTTTGAATGAACAAGATTCCCCTTCTCAGGTGGATGGAATACTCCCCTTCTTCATATGGCATTGTTAAAAAGGGGATTAGATTCCAAGGCAATTGGTGAGTTTTTTTCCCTCATGAACAATGTTTGTTTCTCCAAACATTGGACTTCTTCATGTAAATTGATCTACTAGTCAACATAGAGAAACTTCTTCAAGCACCAAAATGGCATCCCAATATAGGGAACTCTTTTTTCTTGACACCGAAATAACATGCCAAGATAGGGAACTCTTCTTTCTTGACACCAAAATGGCATGCTCAAAAAATGGGTTGTCATCTTTCTTCTGCTAATAATACTTTTAGACTTAGAATCCTACTTATTTTATTCTCCATCGTTGCTTCTCTTCCATCGATGAACCTTCCCTCGTTGATGGACTCTCCCTTGTCAGTAGACCATCCCTCATCAATAATGGACCTTTCATCATCATTAACAGATCTTCCCTCATTGACAATAAACTCTCTCTTGATGACGAACTTTCCCTTCACAATGGATCCTCCCTTGTCAATGGACCCTCTTGTCATGGTTCAAAAGTTTCATAAAAGCTTAAATTCACCACAGTTTGCTATGAATCCAAGATAGGGTTGTTTCTTCCGACATCATCTATAATACTATCTCCATTTCTTTTAGAAAGGTGCTTCCAACAAGTCTATTTTTAACAATTTGGCCCTTCTTTCCCTCTTCAATTTTGCATCTAATTTTCTTTGTATGCTATAGTATATAATCATTGTTATTACACCGATCACTTTGTCCTTGTGATTTCTTTGGGGATTTATCTGGCAACAGCAGTTTCCTGGTCCTTACGGTTGTCGTCTCTACCTACGGTTAATAACAATTTTATCGTTCACAACTACGTTCAAATGATGGCTACTCTTGGGCTATATTGACCCCAATATGAAGGCGTAGTGGGCCTTCTCCAATCAACAATGGATCTTCCCTCCTCGATGATGAACATTCCCTTGTGAATGATGTACCTCCCTTGTTGATGAAAGACCTTCATCAGCAAAGGACCTTCCCCTAATGGCAAACCTTATCTCATCAAACGACCCTTCTTTTTGTGATTAAAAATTTTCATTCAAAGCTCTATTTCACCACAATTCGCTTTGAATCCAAGATAGTAGCGCTAAGCAAGACATCGTGTATAGCATTACTCGCTGAGTGGACGAGTAATCGTCAAGCTTCATCAAAAACCATTAATCACCACTCAAAATTGTTGTATTTTGAGTACTCGAGCTTCAGCGAGTATTGTGTCGGTACTCACTGAGGCTCGAGTACTGGCTCTCCCACGTCCAGAACGTGTACAGACCTGCAAATTTATGTCTTTTTAATAAATTTAAGTATTTTTTTAATTTGTCGATTAATGGCGAGTGGCTGTCAATTAATCACCGAATAAACTTTTAGGGGGTTAGGCAAGTACTCTCTGAGTACAAGTATGTGAACTATGGTCTATGGTAATGTCTCCGCTTTCTATTTTTAGAATTGGTTTCTCAGTATGTCTATTTTTAGCAGCTAGGCCCTTCTTCCTCCCTTCAATTACACACAATTTTCCTCGCACGCTATAGTATATGACCTTTGGTCGAACACCGATCGCGTTGTCCATGTGATTTCTCTAGGGATGAAAAAAATTACATCGTGAATCCAATGCACAACACAATAAACTGCATAAATCAATGTGTTATAAGCAAAAGCAATTTAATTACAATAATTGTAGCATAAAATAATATTGCAAAATTGTTGCAAAATAAATCATGAATAAATGGAAATAAAATATACAAAGAGAGAACAAATTATGAATAAAAGAATTTACTATTTCATTATGTGGTAGACATGTACAGTTATCCCGAAGAAGAGATGTGGGTTGTTATCTCTAAGAAGAGATGCGAGCTATTTCTCTCGAGCTATTACAGGAAGGTAGTGATCTCTGTGAAGAGATATGAAGCTACCACTCTCTAATCTGCATATTACAAAGTGGTAGCAGTCTCTGCAAAGAGATGAGAAGCTACAAGACTCTGTCTTCTTACAATTCATTCCCTCTCTTTACAATTCGAATGGAATCTCCTTTATAGCAATTTTTATTGGGAAATGAACAATATAAAAATATAATATGAAGTGATTCGACTTGGAATGTGAAGACTCGTGTGACAAGCATTCTCCCAATAAGTTGAGAGGTTTTGTCATGACCTGAAACTCACAAAAAATCCAAAAATATAATTTTACTATTTTTGGCTATTTTTATACATTTTTGTATATTTCATTTTTGAAGCCATTAAGAACATTTTACAAACCCTAAACTTTAGTCGTATGCCCTACATAGTTCCCAACGGCATTTATGTAGTGCATCTAAACTAACTCGTTTGATCAGTTTTCCAACGCATATTGTGGTTTGCAATTATGATCAAGAAGCTAGGAGAAATGACCCTGGCAAGGTGGTGTACTAGTGATATATTAGTTCTTCGATATTATTTCCAAAATGTTGTCCCACATTGTCACCTAGATCAAGGGATTTTTCTTAAGACTTAGAATTTTCTTGGTATAAGGTTGTTATCTATAGTTACAGCTCATAGAACTGATTTATGGCTATCTAGACCCCAATACAAAAGGCGTAATTGAACTTCATAATGTTCTTGCAGAGGTGCAGCTGCCCACTATTTGAATTTGCTTCAACTTATTTGCATTCCTCTTTACCAGCTTCATCGTCAGTATGCTCTGCAAATGACATGGCCAATTTCTTCCTTTACCATTATATTCTCATGAGGAACTTCCTCTCCCACTTATTGCTCGCTCTTCTCCATATCATAATTTATGTATTTTCATTGATATTATCCTAGGCTAGACTTCCTTTTTCTTCTATCGCCTGTTCTTTCATAGAGTTATCTCCTTTCCTTATGGTAAACTTCAATAACACTTCTAATAGAAATTGAGAGAACAAATCTCTTTTGCAGATCATATCGGCATTGTTGTTTATATGTCGCCTTGCAATGACCCCCTTCTTGGTAGAATAGTATGGTACATACCCCTACTAAAATTCTTTCCAACACCAGCGGCCTTGCCCTAACTCCTACCGCACTCATAATTAGAACTTGCAACCTATAAGCTTCCTACAAATAGCTTCATGTCCCATCAATATTTCTCCATTTCCTTCATTTTTATTTTTATTTTTATTTTTATTTTATTTTTTCTCAACATCAATGACTACATTAGCAGAGACAATTGACTTATAGTGAGAATGGGTCTCAACAGCCCTGGTCATTTGCATGAACAAGCTATCAAAATGACAACAATGCCGGTAATGTAGATGCCAAACACTATCAACAATATGGAATACATGGAAATAGAACAATACTTATATGCAAAACAAAGTATTATTCAGCACATTAATGTACAAGAACATAATATGGATATGAAATATCTTCATAATAAAACCATATGATGTACACATTTCCAAGAATCAGGCCTAAATTCACATAATGATATGACAATGACCACAAGGTCGAGATCTCAATCCACTGTTGGCAACTCTTATACGTTAATGTACAAGAATGTAATATGGATATGGATTATCTTCATAATAAAACCATATGATGTACATATATCCAATGATCAGGCCTAAATTTACATAATGATATGACAATGGCCACAGGGTGGAGATCTCAATCCATTGTTACCAACTCTTATAGCAATATCGAGGGACAACTACCCGTAAACTCACAAATAAAATTAACTCATAATGACTTCCTGCATTTACATCATTGATGAGTCCTGTTTTGAGTATTTTTTATGCACTTTTATAAGTATATTTGATAGGCCAAGTGGGTATAAAAAATCCTACTAAACATAAATATGGTGTATTTAGTAGCTTCTGTGGTCTTTGCTATTGGGGTAGTTTTAACCTTTTATTGACCAAGGACTGAGTAAAAATGCTTAAATGGCACAAATATATCCATCTTTTATCTACCCTTATTTTACATGCCTTCCATTTCATATGTTTCATTTCATTTCACTTTTATCATTTTGTGTTTAGAACGAATGGATATGAGTAGTTGAAGGATTGGTGTTTTTATGATGGCTAATGTGTGAGATGAGATGTGGAAGATGATAGGAATAAGCATCAATAATTTTTCCTATAGCTTCCCAGCTGTAGGAGAATCTACAAATAAAACTTACATGACACAACTACAAGTAAAACCTATAGGCACCTATAGCCCCACATCCACACAATATTTTCCACGTGCTTTCATCTAAGATTGCCATTTTGAAGACCTTTCCAAAATTCACATGTTAGTCATGAAAGCCATCAAAATTTCTATTTTTTATCATATTGAAGATTCAACCATATAGATGAGGATTTCTATTTCTAGATTTTTCACAGTTCGCTTATCATTTGGAAAACGATTTTTAGTTATTCCAGTCATTGTTTTCAGTTATTTCTAACTGGCAGAATGAAAATGACTGTTTCAGGTTCGGATTTCAGATTTCACGCTGATGTACTGTAAATTCAAGTTGTCTACTTATTGAGTGTCCAAGTATTAATAAGTGATTAAAGCTAGTCAATTATGACATACAAGTTATTTTGTCAATGTAACTATGTCAAGTCAACAAACTAAAAGGTAGTTGAACCGCCTATTTACTTGTCTCCTCCATCCTCCAACTAATAAAATTGTTTGAGGGTACAAGGGGCCAGTTCAGTGAGATCTGTAGTGAACCATCATTTTTACCACTTAATAACAAGATCAGTTCTCCCAACGTGTGTTAAGGAAAGAAATGATTATACCAATCTTGATTACAAGACCTGGATAAGCCAGCTGAGAAGAAGGGCCCACTTACAACACATGATAAGTAACCTTAGTCAGTTACTTTTGAATCATTGTTTTGAAATAAAAATGCAATTTACTTTTATAAGTTGATCTTTTATTTCTGAATTTCCCTTCTTATAGTAGTTGTATTTATTTACTTTTTTGCAAAGTAGTTTTAAGGCACAAAGTTAATTTCATTTTTGTTCATTAATTATTTTTGTGTGTATATTGCACATCGATGCCTCACAAGTTTACTCCCTAGGTTGACATTTATAAGTTCATCACTTTTTGGTGATGTTGCCATGGACACTAAAAGCAACAACATTAAATAGGATTTCCTACTTTAATTTACAGTTTTCTACATCTATGCAAGGGGCAAGATCGGAGGAAAGTCAACTTTCTTCTTATGGGAAGCCTTGGCTTTGGGTTTTTAGTCTAAAATGTTGGATATTTGTTGTATACTTTGCATGTGTTAAACCCCTTAGGTACTGTATAGCTAGGCACAACAATTGGGGTATGGGGCATAACCCTAGCTAGGGGGGGCCAGCGGCCCCCCAATCGAGGGTTGGTCCACGGCATAACTCCAACTAGGGGGTTGCTGGCCCCCCAATCGAGGGTTCACCCCCAAGAAAAACTGTTTTGGGAACAAAGTCATTTTTGGTGATCCCATAGGTATTTTTAACCTTAGTAATAATATGGGTTGTATTATGACCCATAGTTTTATGGGGAACTGTTATGGATTGTATTCTTGAACCATGGTTTTGGTACCCATGGTATTGTAACACTGCTTAGGCAATTACCTATTGATACACTTATATATACTCGCACATGCAGTAGGGGTAAAGCAAAATTGAAAAGTACATTATTGTATTGCAAGACAGTTAATACAATAGTAAACAAGGTTATTGTGTTAGGTTTTATCCTGTAAGGACTTCCTCGATAAAATCTTGTGTACTATGTAATATTGTGTGTGCACAATTTCTCTTATCCAATTTTAGCATAAAGATTTTGCTAGTATTGCTTTTCTTGCATCGGTTTATCGATCATTTTCTCATCGTTTGGTATCAAAGCTAGGTTTTAGCTTTTATGTGAAGAGTTTAGGTTTTTATTTACCTATGATAAACTATTTCACGAGTGGGAGTTCTATACGTGAGAATCTTTGTGTGAAGAAGAGTTACAGGAAACACAAGGATAGAGATTGAAAAATTCAATGGTCAAAATTTTGAGTTGTGGAGGCTCAAGATGGAAGATCTTCTTGTGGATAGAGATTAGTGGGTTGTCGTATCAAGAGTGCAACCTACAGGTATGAAAGAAGAAAATCAGGAAAAAATCGATAAAAAAGCAAAGAGTTCAATCAAATTGTATTTGTCAGAGGTTGTTTTGTTAAATCATTAAATGTGTCAATGGAGAAAGCTTCTAAGGAATTATGGGAAATGTTGGGGACTTTGTATCAGAGAAAGTCTCTAGTGAACAAATTGTTTCTCTAAAAGAAGCACTCATTGAGAATGAATGATGATGACTTTGTAGCTAAACATCTGATTGCTTTCAATACTGTGGTAAGTCAATTAATTTCTGTTGAAATTAAGATGGATGAAGAAGAAAAGTGTATTCCTTTGTTTTGTTCTTTGTCGGACTCTTGGGATAATTTAGTTATGGCAATAACTAGTATTGCATCAAAATTAAAATTTAAGGATATAGTAGGCCTTACTATCAGAAGAAATGAGGAAAAAATCCATTGAGGATTATCAAAGGATGCCTTGATTGTGAAAGAGAGTTTACAAGAGTGAAGTAAAAAGAGGTCTGAATAGTCAAAGTCTGAAGGTAAATCTAAGACTACAACAAAAGATAAGAGGAAATGTTGGAACTATAGTAAAACGGGGCATTTCAAGAAAGACTACAGACCTCAAAAAGTTGAAAAGGGTAGGTCATCTGATGATTCTCAGTCTGCAGAAACAAAGACCACCAATGAAAACTTGGGGGATCTATTCCGGGCAACATTAAACTCGCATGCATGCCATGATGCAGGGTTGATTGACTCAGATGCCTCTTTTCATATGACTCCTCACAGGGAGTGGTTTTGTGAATATAAAAAGATTAATGGAGGTGATATCTTCTTTGGAGACTACCCACAAAATTGTTGGTCGAGGAAGAGTCAAGTTGATGTTCAAAGATGAAAGAGTTAAAACGCTCCCCGACATTCTACACATTCCAGATTTGGCTAGAAATATAATTTTTATAAGCACGATAAATGATGTGGGTGTGCAAGTGATATTTCAAAAAGAAAGTTGCAAGATAGTCCGTGGAGCCATGGTATTGGCAAGAGGAGCCCGCATTGGAACATTGTTCAAGCTTGAGGCAAACACTATCAATGATGGGTGTAATAGGTCGATTTTTTCTAAGGACATAAATGGACCGGATCAAACTCCTACGCTACTTGCAAAAAAGACAATGCTCTAGCATCAGAGGATGAGTCATATTGGAGAGAAAGACCTTTGAGCACTAAAAACTAAAGTTATGGCTGAAGGTATTTCTAATTCTCCATTAGATTTTAATTTTTATGAACATTGTGTATATGGGAAACAAACACGAGTAAAGTTTCCCAGTAGTGCTACTAGATCAAATGGTATTTTGCATCTAATACATACAGATGTGTTTGCCTGTGAAATTTCCATCTCTTGGAAAGTCATTGTATCATGTGTCTTTCATAGATGACTACTCAAAAAAAACATGGGTTTATTATATCAAACATAAATCTGAGGTTTTCAAGAAGTTCAAAGAGTTTAAGGCTCTTGTTGAAACCCAGATAGAAAAAAAAAGATTAAAGTCTTGAGAAGTGATAATAGTGGAGAATATTGTTCCAATGCTTTCGAGCAATTCTGTAAAAATTGTGAAATAGAAAGGCAAAAGACGACTCCATATACACCACAACATAACGGAGTTGCAGAAAGAATGAATAAAACTTTGATGGATAAGGTGAGAAGCGTGTTAAGTGTTGCAAGCTTAGAAAGGCAATTTTGAGGAAAAACAGTTACAATTGCTTGTAACTTAATCAAAAGATCTCTCACATCAACCCTTGATAAAACTCCACAAATAGCATGGACTAGTAAGAAACTCTCTCTCTTAGGGTTTTTGATTGTGATGCTTTTATGTATATTCCAAAAGAAAAAAGGACTAAGTTGGACAACAAATCAGCGAAGTGTATGTTTGTTGGATATGGTATTGGTGTAAAAGATAAAAGTTGTGGAACCCACAAACGAAGAAGATTGTTTACAGTCAAAATATTATCTTTAGAGAGGTTAAGGGGGTTCAAAAACAGGAAGGACAACCAAAAGATGAACTTGAACAGTTTCATGTTGAACTAGAAGAGGGCATATCTGTTTTTGAATTCAAAGCAACTGCAGAAGATGAATCAGAAAGGGAGTTGCAAGAAGAAGATTCAGATGAAGCAAAGGAGAAACTAGAAGATGCAGAACCAGAAACCCCAATTTTGAGAAGATTAGATTGAGTGAGAAGAATACCAGAAAGGCATCCTCCTAATTTCCATTCTGCATTTCTTTTATTAGTTCTATCAATTACTGATGAAGATCCCAAGACTATAAAGGAGGCACTTCGCTCAGATGAATATAAGTCTTGGAAGAAGGCTATGGAGGAAGAAATGGAGTCCTTAGTTTAAAATAATACATGGGACTTTGTTATATTACCTCCAAGTAGAAAACCAGTTAGTTGCAAATAGGTATTCAAGAAGAAGTATAATGCAAAAGGAAAAATGGAGAAATATAAAGCTTGTCTGGTAGCAAAGGGATTCTCTCCGATAGAGGGAATTAGTTTTGGTGAGATATTTTCCCCTGTTGCCAAACTAAATTCAATTAGATTTCTTTTAGCTATTGTTGATGCTTTCGATCTTGAGGAAGAAATCTACATGATGCAACCAGACAGTTTTAAGGTAAAGGGTAAAAAGAATATGGTGTGTAGACTAAAAAAGTCTCTTACGAAGGCTGTGATTACAGAGTAGTTTTCTTAGTGTAGAAGATGGCATGGTTGCCCTTAACTACTGAAATTATGCAACTATGAACCCGTTTGCAAAGTGTTCAACAAGTTGGAGAATGTTGGATATTTGTTGTATATTTTGCATGTGTTACACCCTTTATGTACTATATAACTAGGCACAACAATTGGGGTCTGGGGCATCACCCCAACTGGGGGGTTTGGAGAGTCGCGAGAGTTCAATAAAAATTGTTTCGAGAACAAATTCATTTTTGGTGATCCCATAGGTATTTTTTATCTATAGTAATCATATGGGCAGTATTATGACCCATAGTTTTATAGAGAACCTATATGTGTTGTATTCTTGGCCCATGGTTTTGGTACCCATGATATTGTAAGATTGCTTAGGCAATTACCTATTGATGTGCCTATATATACTCGCACATGCAATAGCATTAAAGCAAAACTAAGAAGTACATTATTGTATTGCAAGACAGTTAATTTAATACAATAGTAAATGAGGTTAATGTGTTAGGTTTTTTCTTGTAAGGGTTTTCCATATGAAATCCTGTGTACTGTGTAATATTGTGTGTGTGCAATTTCTCCTATTCAATTTTAGCATAAAAACTCTATTAGTATTGATTCTCTTGTATTAGTTTACCGGTCATTTTCTCATCATGTTTGGGAGTAAGGCAAAAATTAGCATTTATTTTGGATTAAGACAAGATTTAGTAACCTCAACAAACTTACTATCCCTTGGTAATTGTTAGAGGAATAATTGTAGGTAACTGCCTTGCTTATCTAGCAGACCAAGGGACAATAGAAGATGTTTTCTTCCAAGGATCCAACAAAAATATCTTGAATTAGTGGAGGAAAACTCGTCTGATGATCAATAGCAACAAAATAGATAACAATACACATATACACCATTTGTGATAGCATTTAGAAAATCACAGAAAGGCTGAAGAGAATAAAAGGAGAATTGAGGAGAATGAGGTGCAAGAGGAAGAATCTGAAACAATCAAATTCCCAGTTGCTGCACCCGAAGATAATTTTCTAGTACCTGTTGACATTTTTGCCCCCACAAGGCAAAATTGTCACCCCTACACTTCGGAACTTTGCTATGGTGCCAAGTTGGTCTTATGAATCAGTTTTGGGGTCCTCAAATGAGCATTTACAGCCACCCAAGTGGCCATCTATAGCCAGGTGAAGTTTAGTCATGTAGAGGTTTCCAAGGAGCTTGCTTGATTACAGCCAAACGTGCAAATACAGCCAAGATATTCATGTTGTAAGTTCATTTGTTGTCTTCCCAAGGAATTTTCGGGTATAAGAGGACTATTTCTTCAGAGATTTTGTCTGACAGAAAGAACTCTCAAAGGACTGACAAAAAGTCCGAAAAAAGGACTACGTGGCAGACGTTCAAGGCTTTTTCTTTGGGTTTTTGTCCGAAAGAAAAGAGGAAGAGCACAGTTGAGAAGACAAGACAAAAGTCCGAAGGAATAAGGACGCTTACAAAAAACTCGGATGCCCTACAAAAAGCCCAGGTGCCCTTCAATTCTTCTGAAAATCCAGTTTCGAAGGACACCTGCCCTTGCAGAGGGCACTTGGTCGGTAAAGTGGACCTTTCCAATTTTCCCGAAGGGCACTTGGTTGGTGGCAGGACCCTTCAAAAGTTTAGAGGGGCATAGAGGAGACACAAAAGCCATTGCGACGGGCACTTGGTTGGTGGCAGGACCTTTCAAAAGTATCCGAAGGGCACAGAGGAGAGACAGAAGCCCTTGCGGAGGGCACTTGGTCGGTGGTAGGACCCTTCAAAAGTTTTCGAAGGGCATGAAAAGATAGCCAAAGGAGACGAATTCCTTCGGACTTTTTGTCCAAAGGAAATTCCTTCGGACAAAAAGTTCGAAGAAATTTGAGAGAAAGAAAAAACCTGCGGAATGGAAGAATTCCGAAAGAATTCAAGAAGGGTAGGAAACCAAGAATTCCGAAAGAATTCAAGGGAGATAAAATAAAGTCCGAAGGAAATGAGAGTAAACATAAAGCCCGCGGGAATTTGAAACCCAGAAAGCTCGAGGCATATAGAAGGAATAAATTCAAGAAAATTGGCAGGTAGAAATCCGAGGAAATTTACAAATTGCAAAAAACCCAAAGAAATAAGAAGCAAGTCAAAGAAAGAAAAGGAGGGAAGATATCCTTCTGTCCGAAGGAATTCCTTCAGACTTTTTGTCCGAAGGAATACTTCGGAGAATTTGCAAACAAAAACCCGCAGCCAACAAGGAAATAATAAAAGCTGAGAGGCCAACAAAAATGCAGCCAACAAAAGGTCCGAAGGGCAAGACTGTATAAGTCCAAAGGAAATGGACCAAAACAAAGACCGCGAGAATTTGAAAGTAGAAGACTCCAAGGAAAGAATGATCATAACAGAAAATCACAAAGAAATAGAGGCAAAAGAGGATGCAAGACAAAAGTACACAGCTTCCAAAAAAGTCCGCAGAAAATCCGAGACCAAATGAAATCCGCAGATAACAAAAGAATATCCGAAAGAATTAAGCTAAGGGGTTGACACAGGATAATAGACCAAATATAGATAAGATTATCAGAAAATATAATCCCACCAAAAATAGACAAGCCACGAACAGGCTAGACCAAAATAAGAGAAAATACATGCAAGCAAAGGCTATTTTTGGTTGACTGGTCAAAGCTTCAGTTGACTGGTTGTTGAAGTCAAGCTCATCTCCGAGTCAAACTCGTGCTTTCAAATGTTCCAACTCAGCTTCCAACGTTTCAATTCAAGTTCTAATTTTAGCATGGCATGGATTTCATGCATGCTCTTATTTATCTCGTGCTTTCAAACGATCAAACGGCTCAAGAGGAAGTCCATATTTGGAGGTGGGCGTAGCATTTTGCATGATAAGAGTTTGACTTTCAACAAACCAACCATCCATTTCCTCTAATGCCAAGGAGCTTCATGCAAGACAAATACAATTTTTGTAAACGCTGAGTTGGACGGATTTAGCCTCTCTCCTATTTTTCCAACGCCAACTCTTGGCTGTTGTAATTTTCTATATAAGTTAGCTTTTCAGCGTTGAATTGTATCCCTCTTGGTAAGCCCAGACTCTGCCATTGGTGAGTTGTCTAACTTCTTCAATCAATAGAAGGATTGTACTTTCAGATTTCAAGTGTTGGCATAGTGTATATTCATTCAGCAATTTGCATACGTGGTAGATTTCTCTCCCTTCCCAAATTTTGATTCGTACCTAGTTGCTAGCTCATCATATTATGCAGGTCATGTTCAGTGTTCTATATGTCTTTTGTTGAAGCTGTAAGTGGATGTTAGGTGGCTGCAAAGTGTCTTGTATCAGACCTCTCTCCATCGTTTTCCTTCATGTTTTGGTCATTGGATCGAACCTTCTCATGAAATATTTATGCATAGTGATCAGTTGAAATCAAAGGTCTTATTTTTGCCTTGTTTGATTTAGTGTTCAAAGTTCCAAGTAGAGTGGATCAACATTATGGTGTATCACCGTCATTAGGTAGGATTTCCCTTTCAAGTTTCTTTCTCCCTTTTCCATGGTAGATTCGCAGCACAGAATAGAGATCCATTGATACATCTTATAAAAACTAGCCTTCTCTGGAGGTTCTTCTCACCATTGAGGCACCCACCCTCGTGAGAAGATCCCATTGTTTCAACCGGAGAGAGGATTGGCCATTTCAGCACGTCTTCGATCCAGGGTGCAACTCCAGGTTGACAAAAGTTTTTGGTACGTCTGGTGGGACCACGAAAAAAATTCTTTGCATAGAGTTTTCGCAGCAGCGGAGGATATTCATCTACATCCAATTGCAGAGTTCATAGCGTCATTCAGGAAATCCATTCATGCCAAAGGTTACCACAAGATCAGCAAGTAAAGGTATTCCTTTTGAATTTGTAACTTATAAAAGAGCAAGGTCTAGGAGGGCAGATCCATATCCTCAAAGGGAATATTTACCTCCCTCTCATCCTATCATTTTAAACACTGCAATCCCCACCATCCAGATAGCCGTTAGAAATCAAGTGTTTGCTCCATTCAATAAGGGAAATCCACTAAATATAGCACAGTTAGACGACATTCCTGTATCTGCCCTCAAAAGTATTCCATTCTTCTCAGGAGAAAATCAAACAACCCCTATTGAGCATATCCAAGATGTGGCAATCTTTGTTCAGTTCATAATGTTGTTGAAGATAATGTTGCTATCAGATTGCTTGTTGTTTCATTCAAAGGAAAAGCATTACAGTGGTATAGAACCCTCCCACTTAGATCTGTTTCTACCTGGGATGAATTGGGTGCAGCCTTAGTCAAAGTAGTTTGAAGACAAATCTGATCACTTATCTTTAGTTGAGCAATTAACTGCCATACAGAGAGCTCCTCATGAGTTCATATCCGATTTTAATCTCAGATTCCAAAAGACATGGACCAAGATACCAGTTCTGATGAGGCCATCCCTTGAATATGCATTTCTGTATTTTTTAAAGCTCTTAATTCTGACATTAGTGTGATGATACTACTTTGCCAGATGCTTATGAAGTTGCAATAAGCGCAGAAAATAGTTTGATACAAGCAGGTAAGCTTTTTCCAAGACCTCCAATGCCCATATTTCTAGAAATAAGTTTTGTACCAGCCCCTCAAGTTCCTCAAATTCCATCACTGGCTCCAATTCCAGCACCTCAAGTTCCTATTGCAGCCCCTACGAGTCAATCTAGTGAGATAGGAGAGTTGAAAAGTTTGTTAGAATCTTTTGGAAATGAAATAGTACAGCTCAAAAGGCAGTAATTTCAGTCAAATAGGCCCTATCAACAGCAAAATCAAAACAACTATCATCCCTTCAAAGATCAAAAGTCTCTTTATCAAAGTTTCAGAGAAAATAGACCACCCTATCAAGCACAAAGAGCCATAACTCCAACTAAGTCATACGCTGCTCTTGATCCGAATGCTCCTTCCACTTCAAAAGCCATTGTTCCAACCCCACCTCAAAATAATTTGGTGCAGGATTCAAGTTGGCATCCCTCAAATCTCAATGATGCTCAAAACCATAACTTGGTATCATCAAACATCACCATGCCACAGATGACACAAGAAGAGTTCTTTTTTCAAGGGGGTCAATATCTATATATAGGTTTGACATCACAAGGAGCAACTCAATGGCAGCCTGATGCTATCAATGTAAATTGGCAGGTAGATGATCATGTCGTTTTTACTCAAGATGTTAAAACTAACGTTTCAAATGGTCAAGTTGCAGCTATAACCTATCAGAGAACTAAAAGAAGAGTTGTTGAAGAAGCTCAAGCACTAGCAAATACTTCAAGTGATCCTAGTATTATTGCTCAAGGTACAAAAAAGCAACTTGTTGCACTCACAACCCAAAAAAATCAAAATATAGAGGTTAGTAAAGTGCAGCAAATACCTCTAATTCATGAGCAATAAGTACCACAGAAAGCACAATCAAAGGTTAGTGCATCTCAGTTCCATATTGTAGATCAAATGAAGAAGTCTAACATCAGCATTAGCATGTGGGATTCTCTTTCAATTCCAAGGCAAAAAGATAAACTCATTCAAGAACTTTCAGCTCTTGAATTATCTCCAAAATCAGTTGAGAAAGGTGTTATCTTGACAAATTTAGATCAGCGAACTAAGCAACAAGTGCAGCAAGGAGATAAAATATCAAACGTGGACAAAACAGAGGTAAAAACGAAAAAAACTCTTTTTTATCTTTCTTTGATAGTGGGTGATACTTTGGTTCATAATTGTATGGTGGATAGTGGAGCTAGCAGTGCAATGATGCCCAAACAGATTGCAGACAAGTTCGACCTTGTTTATGAGCCAAATACTAAAGGGGTATTGCAGTTGGATGGTTCACCAGCAAAAATGGTAGGCATTATCAAAGATTTGAAATTGACATTACATGTCTGTCCTAACGTTACTATTCAGCAGGATGTAGTGGTGGACCTGCCTCCTTATTTCTCTGTGTCTTTCAAGGGATTTCACCTCAAAAATTGGGGATATTTATCAGCTGATTGGACCTATTTGTTGTTCAGAACCAGCTATGGCACAAAGGTAACAATTCATTCAGAGCCTATTGCACTTTTTCATATGGAGCCTTATACGCCAAATGTTGTCAATGCAAATTGTATCATCTCAGATGAAATATTACAAACTAGTGATATAGAAAAGGACTCGCCTTTGGATGGAGTTCCAGATTTGTTTCTTGATGAGTGGGCTTTCAACTTGCATGAGCATGATCCCTACACGCTGATTGAAGAGGAAGGTTTCAGTGTGTATTGTCTTCATGAGAACGATACACCAATTCCAGCCATGGGCAAAGAAGACGAATCTAATGAAGGCTTGTGGCAATTATACTTTGATGAATCAAGAAATAAGCATTGGACCGGAGCTGGAATAATGTTAATTTCTCCTACATAACAAAGGTATTTCTCCTCTATCAAATTTTAGTTTGGTTGTTCAAACAACGTTGTTGAATATGAAGCATTAGTTCACGGTTTGCAGTGGGCTAGGAAGATGAAAGCAAATTGTTTGCAAGTGTTTGGAGATAGTGAACTTGTAGTCCACCAAGTAAGAGATTTGAATATATGCAAGAATTTGTTGCTTAAATCTTACAAACACAAAGTTTGGGATTTACTTGAAGATTTTCAGGCTTTTAATATTCAGGGAATACCAAGAGATAGGAATATACATGCTGATAGGTTGGCTGCAGTTAGGGCACAATTTGATATTCCAGCTGATGTAAAAAGTGACATTGTTCAGTCACATATAAAGGTAGTTGTAAGGCCTATTCCAGATAACCAAGAAAATTGGCAGGTGTTTGAAAATGACAATCAAATTGTGAGATTTTTGCAGGAAGAGGCTGAAATTTTTTTAAGAAATCAGTCGAAACACTTACAACAGTCTGGTGATCAGATTGTACAACTGAAAACTAATAAGCAACCCAAGGCATTAGTCACTCTTGAAAATATTTTCAAGTGAAGATGATGAGCTAAGGAAAGAGAAACCATCTTTGTCAACAAAGGAAGAGCACTATGCCAATGTAGAGATTGCAGCTGGTAAAATTTTGAAATTGGGCAAAGTATGCACTCCTCCACAAAAGAAATCTTTCATTGATTTATGCACAATTTTTGCTGATATATTCGCATAGCAATATAGTGATCTCAAAGGTTTTGATCCAAGTTTGGCTCAACACACTATTGAGTTAGAAGAAGAAACTAAACCAGTGAGACAAAGACAAAGGCCAATCAATCCAAAACTTGAGCCTTTGATAAGCGCTGAGCTTCACAAGCTCCTAGAATCAGCGTTTATATTTTCAATCAAGAACTCAACTTGGGTGGCGAACCTCGTTTCAGTACGGAAAACAAATGGTGAGATTCGTTTGTGTATTGATTTCTGTGATTTAAACAGGGCTTCACTTAAAGACCACTATCCATTGCCATCAATGGAACAAATTTTACAGCGTGTTGTAGGTTCAAAGAGATTTTCCTTGTTGGATGGATATAGTGGTTACAATCAGATTTTGGGCAAAGAAAAGGACCAATTCAAGACAGCGTTTATGACTAAGTGGGGGACATTTGCATACAGAAAGATGCCATTAGGTTTGTCTAATGCTGGAGCAATCTTTCAGAGAGCCATGGATATGGCCTTCCGAGACCTTAACAGGTTTGTGCTTTTTTATTTGGATGATATAACAATATTTTCAAAAGATGCAGAAGATCACATGGTTCATCTCAAGCAAGTTTTTGAAAGGTGTAAGCAATTTGAGATATTTGTAAATCCCAACAAGTATGTATTTTCAATTCATGAAGGTAAGCTTCTTGGACATGTTTCAAAGCACGGTTTAAACATAGATTCTGAAAGGATTCAATCCATTCTTGCACTCTCCTTGCCTAAGAGTAAAAAGGCTTTGCAAAGTTTCTTTAGAAATATCAATTTTATAAGGAGATACATTTCAGATTTCGCTACTGTAGCTAAACCACTACGGCCATGTTAAAGAAAAATCAAAACTTCAATTGGTCCAAAGAGGGAATAACAGGGTTTGAAGATGTTAAGAAAGCCATAGCAAGTGCTCTTACGCTTTTAAATCCAGATTTTACGAAAGATTTCATTCTGTATACATATGCTAACGTGGACACCATTTCAGGCATTCTTATGCAGTAGAATCATGAAGATTTAGAGCAGCCAATAGCTTTCTACAGCCAAGGCTTGCAGGAGTATGAAACAAGGTATTCTTTTGTTGAAAAACATGTCCTTTCAGTTATAAGATCTCTGAAAAAATTTCAGCACTTGTCTAATAATAAAATACATTTAATGGTTGCTCATCCAAGCATCAAAGAATTTTTTCTGAACAAAGACATAAATGAGAAGAGAGCTGGTTGGATAACCAAGGTAATGGAATATAATGTAGAAATTAAAGTTACAAAGCTAATAAGAGGCAAAGGACTTTGTGAGCATCTAGCTCAGGACTTGCAATAAACTAATGAAGTTTTAGTGTCAAATGATGAAGAGATTGTTGTTCACACCTCACCTTCCAGCCGGTTTCGTGATTTGGTAAGCTATCTGCAAAATGGTTTTTACCCTTCTCACCTAAGTGCTTCAAAAAGAAAGTATTTCAGATTGCAATCAATTCCATTCTTGCTTGTTGACGATGTTTTGTTCAAAAAGGATATTAATGGAATGTTACTAAGGTGTGTGGAACCAAGCCAAACTCAAAGATTACTTGAAGAATTCCATGATGGACTTGGTGGAGAACACTTTTCCGTAAGAACTACAGCACTTAAAATCATAAGAGGTGGGTACTATTGGCCTACTATATTTAGCAATTGCCATACATGGGTTAGGAAGTGCAAACAATGTGCTATGTTTGTAGGAAAAGTTAAACTTGCAGCCCTGTACCTTCAGCAAATTGCAATGGATCAGCGTTTTGTCCAGCGGAGATTGGACTTTATTGGTCTCATTAATCCTCCTTCGAGTTCAGGGCATAAGTGGATTCTAACAGCTACGAATTACTTCACACGTTGGACGGAAGCAATTGCATTGAAAGAAGCAAACGAAATTAGCGTTCTTGATTTCTATGAAGATTTGCTTACTAGGTTTGGAGTTCCTTCGACCATTATTTCTGACAATGCAATGGCTTTTGTGGGATTTAGGATCAACCAATGGGTTGTCCAACATGGATTTTATCTAAGCACTTCATCGAACTATTATCCACAAGGAAATGGCATTGCTGAATCTGCAAACAAGAACCTCTTAAGGATCATACGAAGGACTATTGAAGACAATCAAAGGTCATGGCATCTCAAGTTGAAGTCAGCTCTATGGGCTGATAGGATCACCTACAAGATGTCAATAGCCAACTCTCCCTACAAGCTAGTCTATGGTAAGGAAGCAAGGTTACCTGTTTCTCTTGAGTTTCCAGCTTTGGAACTAATGCATCAACTTGAGTTGGTGGAGAATGAGCTTATGGAGATCAAGGATGCAGAGCTTATGGAGTTGGAAGAGACAAGAAATCAAGCCATGCTAGCCATGAAAAGTCATCAGGCACAGGTGAAAAGAACATTTGACAAAGGAGCTTCCTCATAAAACTTTAATGAAGGAGATTTGGTCCTCAAGTGGGATGAGGATCAAGCCAAACCAGGAAGGCACACAAAGTTTGATTCCCTTTGGAGTGGTCCATACACGATCTCCAGCTGCAAATCCCACAACGCCTTCCAACTTGCCAAGATGGACAGCCAAGAGCTTCCAATCCCTGTCAATGGGATACATCTAAAACATTGCTATTGAAGAGCAAAGCTCTATGTACATAGTTGTTTTTGCTTTCCTCCAAGTGTTGTTTAAGCACAGTAGTTTGCTTCAGTTTTGTTCGATAAGTGCTTATTTGCACATTTGCTTCTTAGTTTTTCTGCTTTCGTGTTTTTCCTTCCTTTTTGAGAGAGAAAGATTACTTCAGCCAAGGCCAAGAGGAGATTTTCAGTCAAAAATCAGGTTCACCATTTGGGAATTCGAATAGCATTTATATGGCCTCAGTTCTCTAGCATAGCAGGCATGCTTCCCAACAGAATCGCCAAAAATGTTGACATTTTTGCCCTCACAGGGCAAAATTGTCACCCCTACACTTCGGAACTTTGCTATGGTGCCAAGTTGGTCTTATGAATCAGTTTTGGGGTCCTCAAATGAGCATTTACAGCCACCCAAGTGGCCATCTACAGCCAGGTGAAGTTTAGTCATGCAAAGGTTTCCAAGGAGCTTGCTTGAATACAGCCAAATGAGCAAATACAGCCAAGATATTCAAGCTATAAGTTCATTTGTTTTGTCTTCCCAAAGAATTTTCGGGTATAAGAGGACTATTTCTTCGGACATTTTGTCCGACAAAAAGAGCTCTCAAAGGACTAACAAAAAATCCAAAAAAATGACTAAGTGGCAGTCGTTCACGGCTTTTTCTTCGGGTTTTTGTCCGAAAGAAATGAGGAAGAGCACAGTTGAGA
Source organism: Torreya grandis (assembly GCA_037957365.1). Lineage (NCBI taxonomy): Eukaryota > Viridiplantae > Streptophyta > Pinopsida > Cupressales > Taxaceae > Torreya > Torreya grandis. The sequence continues at coordinate 4,369,558 of JARHVA010000458.1, forward strand.
AGACAAGACAAAAGTCTAAAGGAATAAGGACAGTTACAAAAAACCTAGGTGCCCTTCAATTCTTTCAAAAATCCAGTTCCGAAGGACACCTGCCCTTGCAGAGGGCACTTGGTCAGTAAAGTGGACCTTTCCAATTTTCCCAAAGGGCACTTGGTCGGTGGCAAGACCCTTCAAAAGTTTCTGAAGGGCATGAAAAGATAGCCAAAGGAGACGAATTCCTTCGGACTTTTTGTCTGAAGGAAATTCCTTTGGACAAAAAGTCCAAAGAAATTCGGGTGAAAGAAAAACCCCGCAGAATGGAAGAATTTCGAAAGAATTCAAGGGCAGGAAACCAAGAATTCCGAAAGAATTCAAGGGAGATAAAATAAAGTCCGAAGGAAATGAGAGTAAACATAAAGCCCACGGGAATTTGAAAACCAGGAAGCCCGAGGCATATAGAAGGAATAAATTTGGGAAAATTGGCAGGTAGAAATCCAAGGGAATTTACAAATTGCAAAAAACTCGAATAAATGAGAAGCAAGGCAAAGAAAGAAAAGGAGGGAAGATATCCTTCAGATACAAAGTCCGAAGGAATTCCTTCGGACTTTTTGTCCAAAGGAATACTTCGGAGAATTTGCAAACAAAAACCCGCAGCCAACAAGGAAATAATAAAAGCTAAGGAGAGGCCAACAAAAATGCAGCCAACAAAAAGTCCAAAGGGCAAGACTGTATAAGTCCAAAGGAAATGGACCAAAACAAAGCCCGCGGGAATTTGAAAGTAGAAGACTCGAAAGAAAGAAAGAATGATCATAACAGGAAATCGGAAAGAAATAGAGACAAAAGGGGATGCAAGACAAAAGTCCGCAGCCTCCAAAAAAGTTCGCAAAAAATCTGAGACCAAAGGAAATCTGCAGATAACAAAAGAATATCCGAAAGAATTAGGCTAAGGGGTTGAAACAGGATAATAGACCAAATATAGATAAGATTATCAGAAAATAGAATCCTTCCAAAAATAGACAAGCCACAAACAGACCAGACCAAAATAAGAGAAAATACATGCAAGCAAAGGCTATTTTCGGTTGACTGGTCAAAGCTTCAGTTGATTGGTAGTTGAAATCAAGCTCATCTCCGAGTCAAACTCGTGCTTTCAAACGTTCCAACTTAGCTTCCAACGTTTCAATTCGAGTTCTAATTTTAGCATGGCGTGGATTTCATGCATGCTCTTGTTTATCTCGTGCTTTCAAACGATCAAACGGCTCAAGAGAAAGTCCATATTTGGAGGTGGGCGTAGCATTTTGCATGATAAGAGTTTGACTTTCAAAAAACCCACCGTCCATTTCCTCTAATTCCAAGGAGCTTCATGCAAGACAAAGACTTTTTGTAAACGCTGAGTTGGACGGATTTAGCCTCTCTCCTATTTTTTCAATGCTAACTCTTGGCTGTTGTAATTTTCTATATAAGTTGGCTTTTCAGCCTTGAATTGTATCCCTCTTGGTAAAACCAGACTCTTACCATAGGTGAGTTGTGTAACCTCTTCAATCAATAGAAGGATTGTACTTTCAGATTTCAAGTGTTGGCATAGTGTATATTCATTCAGCAATTTGCATGTGGTAGATTTCTCTCCCTTCTCAAATTTTGATTCGTACCTAGTTGCTAGCTCATCATATTATGCAAGTCATGTTCAATGTTCTATATGTCTTTTGTTGAAGCTGTAAGTGGATATTAGGTGGCTGCAAAGTGTCTTGCATCAAACTTCTCTCCATCATTTTCCCTCATGTTTTGGTCATTGGATCGAACCTTCTCATGAAATACTTATGCATAGTGATCAATTGAAATCAAAGGTCTTATTTTTTCCTTGTTTGATTCAGTGTTCAAGGTTCCAAGTAGAGTGGATCAACATTTTGGTGTATCACCATTAGGTAGGATTTCCCTTTCAAGTTTCTTTCTCCTTTTTCCATGGTAGATTCGCAGCACAGAGTAGAGATCCATTGATACATCTTACAGGAACCAGCCTTCTCTGGAGGTTCTTCTCACCATTGAGACACCCACCCTCGTGAGAAGATCCCATTGTTTCAACTGGAAAGAGGATTGGCCATTTCGGCACGTTTTCGATTCAGGGTGCAACTCTAGGTTGACAACAGTATCCATGAAAAATATTTCTTTGTCAAGTTTGCCACATTTTATAGAAAAATCAATCCAAACTTTTCCTACTTGAATTTGAGGTTCTATATAGAAGTTATAACTATGAAACAAAAGTATAGAAATTAAATCTATTTCTAGTAACTCTTTAGGATGCTGCACATGAATGGTTTATGAGTTCGGGAAGAGTCATCAGCAACTGAAATGAAATGAAGCAATTCCTCAAAAGGTACATTCAAAGAAGCCCAAAAAGAAGACAAAAGTTTCAAAAATTATGTAGAAAGATTCAACTACACCTTGTGTAGATGCCCTTAAAATAATCTTGATGAGAAATCCCTGAAGCAGATCTTAGTAAGAGGAATGAGATAGGAATGCCAAAAGGACTTAGACATGATTGGAGGAGGGGATATTACAAAATTAACCCTTGATGAGAATAAAGAGATGCAGAATACTTTCAAAGCCAGCCCAAAGATTATGTGAAACTTCAAAAATCCTTGTAACACCCTCATGTATTCAAAGTTCATTGATTACTAAGGCTGAATTACAAGACTTGTTGAAGGATTTTATACAAAAAATTGTGTATTCTCTCTCTACTTGATTTGACCAATTGTAGACAGAACAAAAAGGAAGAAGCAGATAAGGCAATGGCATTATATTTCCCAAGTTATAGGAAGAAACATAGAGCAAATGACTTCCCCCTGAGAAAGGCAAGAACATGTAAAATATGACCTGGTGAGCATCCTGATACTAATAATTCCCTTTGATCCCACACAATAGAGTGACACTAGATGTGGATGAAGAAACATGGCAACAACTCTGTTACATGGATTTTCGGAGCATGAAATTGGGTTGGTAGTCTGGACCCCAACAACAGAGCCAAGGCATGTTCTAATCTAGGAACCCATACCAACCTAAAAGGCACAAATTTCTATGGTGGTTGACTCATTTGGATGCTAGAAACAGCAATTTGAACAACAACATCAATCACAGCAGAACAAACAACAGCAATGACATCCTCCTCAACCATGACAACAATTCCAACAACCACCCCCACAACAATATTTGCAGTCCTATCAACAACCACCACAATCCTATAATGGACAATAGGAAATATGCCAGCAACAACTATTGCAGCATGAATTACCTACTCCAATAAGGGAATGCTCCAAGAGGGGGCTAGCAAAACATAGTTAGAAAACCCACCTCTAGATTAACATATCCTACTCCCAACCCCGCAAACAAGCCAACACATACATTCATAATTCCACTAATATTTTATTATCCTATTGCGGTTTTTGATATATACTCTCCTTACTCTCCTGATTTTCTTAACATGATTCTCCATTCTGGAAGAGACCCCTCTGGACCTTTATAACAAATACCCAATTTGAAATTAATAATAGAAGAGCGAGAGGAAGAGGTTCCTATACGTCAACCCATAGAGCCTGAAATTGAAAATCCTAGGCCTATATAGTATAAAAATCCCACCTAAACACCAACAACACATAGGAAGCCACCATAACCTGAGAGATTGACACAATCATAACCACAATCTGAGTCTAAAGGTGCTTTCCATATGCGATGAAAAACCTGTGCATAAAGATTCCCTTGTTACAAGCTATATACATGCAAAATAGTTCTTTGCATTAAGTGGAAGTAGAGAAAGGACCCCAAGAATGTTCACGTCATAGGAAAATTTTCAGATTTGATGCTTAATCAATCTACAGTCCCAAAATATGGCAACCCTGGTAGCCCCATAGTTGACGTGAAAATTATTAACAATGTCTTAAGAGTATCTTGGCAGACAGGGGGCAGCCATAAGTGTAATGCCTAAGGGAACCATGTAAGATTTGAACTTGGGAGGCTTAAGAGACACACATACCATCCTTCGGAAGACTATCTGCTCCACAATAAAACTAGAGGGAGTACTTGATATTATAATTGTCATAGTTTAATAGGAGTACCCTGTAGGTTTTATAATTCTACAGCCCAAAAACAGTTTAGGTGGATATCCATTGATTTTAGGCAGGCCTTGGCTTGCAATAACAAATGCCTACATTGGCTCTAGATCAAGAAAAATACAAATCTCTCATGGGGATAATATTCATAAGCTCGCTCTTTATCCACCTGTTCGACCAATTTCAGATTTAGGGTAACCATTTTGGGTTGAATATGATAATGATAGTGTTGACAAAACTTATGCAACAATCACCCAAGAACCACTAGTTAGTAATGTCATGGTTTTGGATAAATGCTAATCTTTGGAAAATATGGATGGTGACCAGTTTCTTGAAAACATGTATAATGAGGATTCCGTTGGTGAAATTTCTTATTCTTTGTTAAAGTATAGGACATGAACAATTTGCAGATTCTATTTGGAATTCTGTAGATGACGGTCCTGCAGGGTGTCATGTCCCCTTTCCAGTTGACATCTCGCAGAGCTGATGATTAGCCTATTATTGCGACCCTCATAGGCTGATAGGATGGATAGAGGGTCATGATGGAGCTTGGCTTGGCTTCGACTAGCAGAATTTTTCCAGTTGGCTTTCGTTCGGGCTCTTTCGGACACGTTTGCCTGAGCTCCTATTTTTTAGGGATATTCGACACGCAGCAGAGCACCCCTGTTTTGGTATGGTCATGTGCGGAATCACTCCCTTGTTCGCCAGCTTCAGACGGATCGAGAATCGGACATGTATCGAGGGAGATATTAATATTTAATTGATTTAATTAAATATTAATTATTTGGCGTAATTATGACTTAGGCGTTTTGGGCCAAAGGGGCGCTCATTATGAAGGGGGCCGTTTTAATTATATTTTATAATTAAAATTGTGTCTTAGACTTTCGAAAATTAAAAGAAAAAAAGAAACCCTAATTAGGGCAAGTGCACTTTTTTGAGGATATAACGGTTTCTTATTGGGAGAAGCGCAATATTCATGTTGAAGAAAATTTTTGCTAAGTGTTTTTTCTGAGAAGACTAAGCCAAGGGTTTCCAGTATTCTACTTGCATTGGAGAACGTGCAATCTTCAGTGTGTGCAATTCAGAAGTTGTGAGATATCAGCTAATCTATTGCCAGGAGAGAGATAATTTCACACAGAGATTATCACAGAGCTTTACAGATATTTATTTCATCAGGGGTTTGATCCGGTAATTGTCTAGATAAAGATCTACAGTATTAGCATAATATTTCTTGAGATCAGGGGTCCAGCATACAGGGCGTACAGTTTTTACTACTGCTGTACGGAATCCGTACAGTTTTGTACCAGGACGTACAGTTTCAAAAAAAGGCGTGTTTCAGCAGTCACAAGCCGCAGGGAACGTAGAGACCGACATTGGCCGACTCAACACCGACATCGGCAAAGTATACCGACATCCAGAGACCGACATCGGCAGCTAAGAGACCGACATCGGCCGACTCACATACTGACATCGGCATAGTAAGCTGACATCGGCATAGTAAGCCGACATCGACAGTATCATCTGATCGACTGCGGCAGTATAACCGACGCCGGCGACTGTGTTTATGAAACAGCAACCAGAGAAGAGCTTATTAATTGCAACCGTACCAATTCTAGGGTTTATTTTTAGATTGCAGAAAAATCAGGTTTTTAAGACAATATTTTATATTATTTTGTATGTGTGCCAGAGATCTTTATTGTAATCATCTGAAGTGAATAATAAGATCATAGATTAGCCAATTAAGAGATTATTCTGCTATTTATTATTTATACGAAATTATCTTGCAAATTTCGCATTCTTTATTTCATGCAAAAACACAAAAAATCAAAATACACAAAACAGTCCAAAAAAATATTCAGTTTCAGAATTCAGGGGAAACAGGGGTTTCTACACAGGGTTAACCTGCAAATCTGAAGATGATAGTCTTTTGAAAGTGAGAATTTTTCAGGAAGAGCTTAGTCATTGCCAATATGGAGTAATTTGGATTGTAATGTAGTTTCAGATTTTCTAGGGCCAGTATAAATTGCTCCTAGAAGAACTCTCATCATTAACAATAAAATGTGATAGTTGTGCTTGAGAAACATCAAGGTGCCTTTGCATATACTTACAAATATATGAAAGGGATTCCACCAGAAATGTACAAGCACCACATATATATAAAGGATGAATACAAGCCTATCAGGCAACCCCAAAGAAGAATGAATCCTGCATTTATGGCTTTAATTAATGAACAGTTGGAAAAAACTTTTAAGGACTGGGTTCATGTATTCTATTTAAGACAGTCTGCAAGATTCCCCCCCAAGTCATTATTCCTAAAAAATGTGGGAAATGGAAGACTTGTGTTGATTACAGGGAGCTGAACAAAGCTACTCAAAAAGACCATTTTCCATTGCCCTTCATTGATAAAGTCTTGAACTGAAACTGTCTGGTATGAAGTACTTTTTTTTCTTTGATGATTTTAGTGGGTATAATCAAGAGCGGATTGCATTGGAAGATTATGGTAAAACAACATGTATGAGCCATAGGAAACTTATGCATATAGGGTCTTGCCATCCGGTCTTTGTAATGCCCCAACTGCTTTCCAAAGATCTGTTATTAGAAACTTTTCTAACCTCATCCATGATTGTATGGATATATAGATGACTTGTCATTTGTTAGCAGCTGATATAAAAAAATTGAAATTTTTTGAGAAAATATTGGAGACGTGCGAGGAGATTGGACTTGCTTTAAGCAACAAGAAGTGCCAAATGATGGTCTCAAATGGCACAGCATTGGCAATTTGATTTCAGAGAAAGCTATCCGAGTGGACCCTTCCAAGGTAAGTGTGATTGAAAAGCTACCAAGCCCAACAAAGGTAAAAGATTTTAGAAGTTTTCTGGGGCATGCAGAATATTATCGTCACTTCTTTTAAGATTTTAGTAAAATTGTTAGTCTTCTTTACGCTGTTGGTTAAAGAAATTGAATTTGTTCGGACTGCACGTTGTCAAAAGGCATTTAATACAAGGTAGGAGAAACTAGTTACAAATCCCATCTTGAGGATACCTCACTGGACACAACCCTTTCATATCCAGACTGATACATTTGATTTTGTAGGAAGCGTTGTGTTGGGCCAAAATGAAGATAATCATACACATGCAATTTAGTATGTTAGTAAAAACTTGTTAAGGGTAGAATTGAATTATACAGTTATCGAAAAATATTTTTTTGTCTTGGTTTATGCAATAGATAAGTTTAGACATTATATTACTGGTTATCAAACTTTTGTATGTACAGACCATTCAACCATTATCTAATGAATAAAAATGCCACAGATACTCGTCTTATTTGATGGTTGTTGCTTTTTCAAAAACTTGAAATTACAATTTTGGACAAGCCTGGACATGAGAACGTTGTTGGAGACCATTTATCACTATTTCCAAAGATATCAGACTCCGAGCCTATTGAGGACACATTCCCAGATGACCATCTTTTTGCTGTCACAGTGAAGGTTCCATGGTTTGCAGAAATGGCAAATGACTTAGTTGTAGGCAACATGTTTGATCACTTTTCCCCAAATAAAAAAGCAAATCTAATTCTGAAAAGAGCAACATACAGTTGGATAGACGGCTACCTTTACAAGAAAGGGCTGGACAATGTTATGTGGAGATGTGTTAGAGAAGATGAAATCTATGATTCTTGTGTGCTTGCCATGATGAGCCTTGTGGAGGTTATTTTGCAGCAGGATGAGTACCAAAGCAATGAATATTGGATATTATTGGCCAACAATGTACAGTAATGCAAGAGATTATTTCAACACTTGGATAATTGTCAAAAAATAGGAAAACCCACAAAGTTTGATGAGACGCCATTCACACCATGAGTTGTATTAAAAAAAAATTAACAAATGAGGACTATATTTTGTAGGGCCTATTGATCCTCCTTTAAGCAGACAACATGAATACATTCTAGTTTGTACAGATTATGACAAAATGGCCAGAAATGAATCCCTTGAGACATGTAAGAGACAAAGTAGCAGTCACGTTTTTATACAAAGATATCATTACTAGCCGTGGAGTTCTGAGGCAGATGATCACAGACAAAGGAGCACAAATTGCCTCCAAACTTGTTAGTGATTTGGACGGCGAATACAAAATACAGAATAAGAAGTCGTTGCCATATCATCCACATGCAAATGGTCCAGTTGAGGTAACAAACAAAGAATTGGAAAATATCTAGACCAAAACTATAAATACATTCATTAACAACCGGTTGGAAAGATTACCAGAGGTTGTCTAGGCATATTGTATCACATGGAAATCATCAATGCGAATTACACTATATCAGCTAGTGTTTGGTAAGAATGTTCTTCCAAATGATTTTAAAGTTAAAACTTTAGAGATAACTTCGCATCTTGAAATGAATCTGTCTGAAGCACCTGAAGAAAGAAAAAATCAACTAAATGTATTGGATGAGAACCGCTAAGAAGCTCTTCTGCATACAGAAGTTGGTCAAGCATAGAGAAATATGTGGCATTACAGAGTATTCAAATAGAATACATTCTAGCTAGGAGATTGGTCACTCTTGTATGATTCAAGATACAAAGAATTTCTAGGGAAATTAAGTACAAGGTGGACTGAGCCTTACGAGATGGAACAGGCATTTGACCATGGTACAGTGAAGATGAGAATTAATAAAACACAGATAGCCTTAATTGCAAATGGATATAGAGTGAAGCCGTACAAGAAGCCCTTGACCAAAGAACAATGTGAATACAAGATACATTAGCAAGGAGAACTGTGATTGGTGGACAAAGGTCCACATCCAACAACCAGATACAAGCTATCATGAGGTCAATGAAGAACAAAAAGATAAAATACAAAAACAATTGAAGAAACAAACAGAAAATCATGAAAATTCTGCGAACTTTGGAAAACCTCCTGGGAACTAGAGCACTAATGCGGCTAGATCAGTTACAACATTCTTTCCTTCCATTGTCTTACGACCAAATAGAGCGAGGGGGCAACTATGGTCTTGGTGGGTAGATCTAGGATCTCTATTCTATCATTTTTTAATCAATTCCACTCCTAAAGTTTAGTCTATTTTGATGATGATAACCTTCTTCATTTTCATTTCCTATCTATAATGTTGTATTTTTTTTCAGATATACTTTAGGTCCGTCTAGGCTAGGACCAAGGACATTGTTTTAAAATCGCCATCAGATGAGTCATTGTTGAAATTGACAATCTGAAGATGACAATCTCCAATCATTCACTATTGTATGCTTCATTTCTCCTTCTGATAGGGAGATAAACGAAATGTAGTAGTTTTTCATACACATCCCGTTTGTTTCAGCTTCATTTCTCCTTGTGATAGTTTTGAGACATTGTTCATGAACATTTTTGTAAGATCAATTTTTGAGCCAAAGTCCTCTTCCATCCGTACACTGTGGATGGTTGAGGGGATGCACCAGATCAATACCAAGAGAACTGTTTGGACAGTTAAGTGGTATTTTCCAAAATGCGGATCAAGAGATGACCACATATCCCATACATGATTCATGAAGACAACACATTTGAGGCTTCATGCGGCTGGTAGGTACAAGTATAAAGTTCTGATCTCTTCTCTATCTCCTATTTTCAGGATGTCATACTCAAGTGTCAATATGCTTCTACATTCACCCATTCCCAATGTGTGACTTTTACCTGCAGATTCATCCTACAAGTTTCCCCTGCATATTACCCATATCATGACCATCCATTATTATATATACATTTTTTTCTGCCAGACAGGTATGATGCTAATGGAAATAGGTCCCCAAGGTTTGACTACCACTTGGTAAGGGTCTTAGAAGTTTTTCAGTGCATTGTGTGAATAGTTTGAGGTTTTTCTCTCTTTAATTTTTTTCACAACTTGCCAAGTAGAATGGCAAGATCTTTGAGTTTGCGGGGGTCATTCTAGCATTTCCAATGATATCCTGATCAGAGAATGGAGATGCTCAAATCACATCATTGTTAAGGCAGCACACAATGACATGGATGCAAACTGGTGAGAAAAGGAATAGGATTGCTCACAAATTTCAGAAAATAGACCACTAGTGTACTTGATATAAGACTGAAATCATTTGAAAATCATTTTCTCAACTACTGACATTGATTTTCAGGGGGAAATGATTTCTTTTTCAGACAGTGATTTGCAAATAAGTGAAAGGTGCTATGAATGCATAGATAACCCCCAAGCTAAAAACTTAAAGGGCTGTTTGTAAAGGGTAACCAAGAAAGATGAAAACCCCCAAAAAATAGCAGACAGGTTTGGAAAGGGTAACCAAGAAAGCTGAAAACCGGAGAAAATCGCAGCCTAGTGAAGCATCAGACTAAAAAGCCAAGAAGGCGGTCTAGTTGCTTGAGCACATACAGAATTTTGAAAGGTGCACCATATATTTCAAGGCAAAAATCACATTTATTAATACAAAAGAGCCATTGGCAAAAGAAATAAAACCTCAAAAAAACAAGGAATAGAGGTGTCAAAAACTAAATAAATAAAGCCTCAAAAAAAAGGAATAGAGATATCAAAAAATAAATAAATAAAACCTCCAAAAAAAACAAGAGATGGAGATTGAAAGAAAAGGAAAATTTATCAAAAAGAAACAATAAAAGAAAAAGCCAAAAAGCGTCCTTATCAAATAATGATTTCCTTTTCATATTGAATTATAGTGACATCATGAAATGTCACTATCAAAAAATTTTGAAGAGACATTACGGAATTCCATTTCAAGAATGCAGAAATGTGAGATATGAGGGGGAATAAATCCATTTAATAAATTTTGAACACCCGCTCCCCCCTCCCCCACCATTTGTCTCATTTACGACTGACAAAGAAGAGGATTGTGAAGGAAGAAAAGCATAACACAGTTTCCAAAGAATACTTTCAACATCCATTTTTAAGATCTAACATGGCCACCAAAATTGATTTCCATTTAAAACCTTTAAATGTGAAACCCATCAACAAAACCTATAAGTTGTGGAGATTTTTCAGAAGTCTGGGTGGTGGCCATTTTGTGAGAAGTTGCACATGTATAAGTAGGATGACGTCATTGAATTCATACGAAATTCGAAGGATAATGAAACCATTGTAGATGGGAAAACGATTATTGTTTCTGAAGACACCATTGTTGAAGCAATTCAGTGTCTTTGGGAAGAGTGGTTCAAGACAAAATTGACTGCTAACGAATCTCTTCTGGAAAGTACGAAAAACTTTGTAGCAAGGTAAGACTTCTAAAACCACAAACCAGGGAGGTCATAGAAGCTCATTACCCGAACCCTGGGATAATGTAGTAGAATCCATTGGCAAATATTTCATTTGTGATGGACATCGGACACTGTTTTAATTTGTATTTTCACTTTCTCAATCATGCATGGCATCAAATTTTGATGAATGCGCCTTTCTTTTTGTTTGTCTCTATTAAATCTGTTGCAGAAATTTTCCAGGGATAACCTGTAGAAAATAAAAAATTGGTTATTAAATATCCATTTCCAATCCAATTGTTAATTAGAAGAGCTAGAAAGGTTACAGAGGAACTTGCACCTGCAAAAACAGTTAGGACAACAAAAAAAATAGAGGAAACTAGCACCCAAAAAATAAATAAATAAATTGAGGGAACAACCTACACGGACTAGAAGTGCTAAGAAAAACCAAATTCACAGCAAAAACATGCAGAGCAAAGTTTGCAGAAAAGGATGATTAGGCGGACCAATTTTGGGATGCCTGAAATGGAGGTGGATAATGAGATGGAGGAATAACCAGATATGCCTGTTGAACCTAATACAGATAAAGAATAGCAAATTGGGAAATCAGGCCCCTCAAGTAAATTTATTTGTGGAACCCACTCCAAGAAACAACTATGGGAGACAAAGAGCATGGCATTGTTATGCCAAATTAGAACATCTCAAGATGAGGCAGAGAGGGCAGAATAAGAAATAAAAAGGCCCTACATAAAGAATGATATTGATGAGAATTAATTGATTGAGAATGAAACGGCTCAATCCCTAAAAGACAAATTGGCTACTGAAGCCGCACAAAACAAAATTGTTGGAGAGAAATAGAGGTTTGCAAAAGAGGCGGTAATATTAAAGAATGAGCTCAAATATGCACAAGATAAGATAAGATAAGATAAGATAAGATAAATATATTAATGTCCAACAAGTGACCACAAAAGTAGGTCAAAGGCACTGCAAAGCCCACAGAAGGCAGATACAAAGTGCAGAAGCCAAAACACTTCTGAGAAGAACAAAAAGTAAAGAAAAGAAAGGCGGAGACCAGAAGAGAGAGTAGAACCCGTACAACCAGTGACCCAAGTGACAAGGGTGCACTAAGAACATGTCGACCAGAAGAAGAAAGAGGAAAGAGGAGGGGAACATCACAGGATGGGCCCAACACTCCTAGCACTCAAGGCTAACAAGATAGAACTCTGAATGAGAAGCTGCCTAGAAGAAGTGGAAGGAGGCGGGTGTCGCCTACAATGATGTCATCTGGAAATGGAAGAAGAAGAATCCCTAAACTTGGAAGACCTGGTTTGTCTTCCAATAAAAGGTCTAGAATGTATCTGACGCCGCGAACTGTGTGATGTCCCGAGCCCAAACAGATATGAGGGTCAGGGCCTGGTTGTCCTCGCTCGGCCTCTTGGTGCCCCTCGTAGAAGGTAGCACTGTAAAGAAAGAAGTGATCAAACGGGTGGGGTCAGGTTTGGGAGGTGGCTACCTCCTGTGCTCTCGGAACCTCATGGCCTCCTGTATATACAACGCCAGACACCGTTGGTCTTCATATCTGAAAAAGTCAGCGAGAGACTATGATCCCTTGAAAAGGCAATAAAATATACCTCTGATCTCGTAGTAAGTTGGGCACCTAAAGATAAAGTGAAATTCCGTCTCAGGCTCCTGTGTGTGGCACTGCTGACAGATCCTGATATCCCGATCTAGGTGATGATCAGTCTCGCACCAGAGCCCATGTGAGACAACTCTGAACTGCTCTAAAGGGACGCGGAGGGAATTCATCCAATCCCTATGGGTATTTTAGGGACGAACAATAAGATCATCCCACAAAACTAGAAAATGCTCCGCATAAAAGGCCATCTTGGGTTTCAACCCCCCAGGTGGGTTCACTTTGGTGGTCAAGATGTGATGTTTGTAGATATCGTCCCTAATGGACTTATTCAGTACCTATTTGGAAGGAAGGAGATGAATCGGAGCGTCTAGGGAGTACTGGTATGGAGGGAGGCAGTCAATCTAGATGTCAACCTTTCCCAAGAGATCCGAGACCTCGACATACCACCCACGACCCCGGTGGGGTGTGCCAGACTAAGCAATGGCCACCGAAGAGCAATAGGTTGTATGGATACCAAATTCGACCCTCAATGGAATCAGCATAACACCGAATGCGGTGAAGGTAGGAGACCAAATCAAACATGTAGTCAAGTCTAAGTGGGCGGGCCTCGAACTCTGCCAAAATGATATGCAGGGGGACAGTCTGTTTGCACCTAATGATCCTGCGAAGGAGTATCTGAATCCTCTCCATCGAAGCCCAGTCGGTCTCAAGCAAGGAGGGGCCCCAAGCAACTGATCCATAGAGTACAATGAGTCTAATAAGAGAGTCCATGAGTGACATCTTGGAGGAGATATCCTGAAAATGATGATGGAAGCATTGTCTCTCCAGGAGGGCGAGAGAACCATAACCTTTGCAGACACGAGGTTGGAAGGCCTATCGCAAACTAAAACGAAGACCAGAGAACTGAACGCCCAAATAAGTGTAAGAGTGAGAGATCTCGATCTCCTTCCCTCTGAACAAGAATCTGAGGTGCGAGGTTTTCAAGTAGTTGAAGACCATAACCTTGGTTTTACCCAAGTTGACCATGAGTTATCGAAGGTCACAAAACAGAGCCAAAGCATCCAACTATCGTTGCAGTCCTTTAGGGGACGAGGCTAGAAGAACCACATCATCTACAAACAAAAGAATGGAAATCAAAACCTGGTGGAGAAGGCACCCATCCCCATCCTAAGTGTGGTCATGGAGGAAGGACTCGAGCTCATCTATGTAAATCCCAAAGAGAGTTGGGGGCAGGGGGCAACCCTGTTTGACCCCAATGGTACTCCTAATGAAGTCAGAAAGTCCTTGAGTAGTACAGAGTCGGCCCAACATAGATTCGTACAAACACATAATAGCAGTAAGAAGGGTCTCAAAGATACCAATGTCCCGAAGTCTCTGAAAAAGTGCATCTCTTGAGACAGAGTCAAAAGCTTTCCAAAAATCTATGAAACAGTAGTAGACTTTCGATGAGCGATGACGAGCCTCCTCGATGATAGACCGAAGGGTGATTATATGGTCAATGGTTTGATGATTTGGCCGAAACCTTGCTTGTCCCTTAGCTCTAAGGTGTTTATGCTCCAACTCCTCTGATAAGTGAATGTGGAGGACCGTGGCGTACAACTTGGAGAAAGTGTGTCCCACCATGATAGTTTTGTAATTACTGGGATCCGAGCTACTACCCGATTTGTGGATTGGGTGGATGATATGATGAGACCAAGGAGGAAAACCAGAGCACACCACGTGATTGAATAAATCGGATAGGTAACTACCAAGCACGCTCGAACCATACTTAGATAATTATGCCTAAAACCCCTCCTCATCAGCTACCCTACTGCTGTTCATGACTCTGACTACCTCTCTGATTCTATTGTGTGAAAAACCTACAATAAGGTGGAGGGTTGTGGACCTGAATGCTGGGCTGCCCAGGAATATCATAAAGGTTGAGCGTGTGGGAGAACATAGAATCGGAGCTAAGGTCAGCTGGAAGGGGGGAATGGTGAGGGAAAACGGACCGCCAAAACTGCTTGGGAGAGCTATGGAGGGAAGCGCAAAGTATACGCCTTCGCAGGGAAATATGAAGGCATTTTTTGCAACGAAGCAAACAACGGTAGGAGGCTTTGAGGAAGGGATAAGGATGGGTGAAGTTAAAGGCTTGCTTGAGCTGATGATGGAGGGATTTGCATTCTTCATCATACCATTTGTTCATGGGACATTTCTTTTGGTGGGGGGCATGAGAGGGACGGGTGGAAGAAGGGAAGGAATTGGGGGCAGCCTCCCAAATATTGGTGGAGAGAAGTGTGAACTTGGTTGCGGCATCGAGGAGTGAGGAAAAATGTGAAAGGGAGGGTAAAAGCTGTCGGAGATGATCAGCAAAGGAGTCAGGGTCCCCCTCCTCAAAACAAAAGGAAGTACAGTGTTGGGGGGTGTGATGCAAAGTGGTGACGTACGAGGGGGGGGTATCAATGCAAAGGAAGGAGAGGAGAGCATGGTCAGCCAAAGGAATGCGGGACACGAAAAACTGGTTGATGTCTTAAGGAGGAAATGGTCAAAAATAACATAGTCCACCACACTCACGCCCCCACCATGAGGGTGACAAGTAAAGAAATGAGAGTCCGAGAAGCAGGTCAGACCATTGAGAAGCAGCAGATTGTGTGACTCAGCTGTAGAAGGTGTCTGCCGTACACAGTTAGGGGCCCTGATTGATCCTCTGAGGTCCTATGAAGACCAACTATCTCGAGGTCAATCATCTGACTGCACTGCTCATCCTCAGTCCGATCATGAAGGGGGGTCTAATTGATCTTGGTACGTGCATTAAAGTCCCCTAAACGAATAACTTCTCCTATAGCAGAATATTGTGTGATACTGTCATACAAATCCGCAAAGGGGTCCCCATCCTAACCATTATGAATCGCGTACGGAGAAGCAGAAGGCGGGAAGTAGAAAACAGCAATGTATATATCTATGGAACCACGGATACGGACCCACAAAAACCTAGCAAACTCATCGGTGGCGACAACTGACAGCCTCTGGTGACAAACTGTGGTGAGGAAATTTCTAACATTTTCTCTATGCTAAAGAAAGATCCAAAAAGCAAACCCAGTTGGATAAGGTAAAGAGATGTGAAAAAAGACACTCAACTAGCCACAATGAAAGACAATTTGAGCAGGAAGGAAGCATATATCAAGATGACACAAGGATAGTTGAAAGACGCAAAGAACAAACAAATTGCTCCAAGCACCGAAAAATCATCAAGGTTGATGAAGTGGTTTTGACTAAGAAAAAAGAATTGGAGGAGCATGAGAGTATGACCTTGCTATAAATTAGTAAAAATGCCCAAATTTCAAAGCTTAAAATAATTTGCATGACAAAAGATGATTATTTCAACTATTGGAAGGAAAAAGGGGAGAAGAATCAAATTTCAGTAAAGGCCGGTATCAAAAGACTACACACTAAGGTTAAGGAGTTAAGGTTCAGATCTCATGGCCAAGAATGAAGAAATGGAAAAGCAGAAGGATTGGGTTCCCCCATCCAAGTATAGTGATCTGGAAGACAGTTTTAAGAAGCACATGGAAGAGGTCATGGCGAACACACTTCAGATTGTTACTTTTAGTTCTCCACCTAGCGTGCATGCCCCATATCTTCAACAGTTGTGGCACACATGAACTTATCACTCTTGTTTCCTTTGTTCCTTGTTTTGACTTCTCATTAAACATTTTTAGGGAGCAGATTTTTGTACACTGTCCAAACACCAAAATTTGTTTTGTGAGTTGCATGTGGTTAGTCTGATGACACATATTGATGTTGATGTGAATTTGAAACCCCATGTAGGATATGTTCTTCCTATAGTCTATTATTCTACTTTGCATAATGAAATTGCTCTGAAACAAAGTAGGGATAAGTATGAGAGGTTTGAGGAAGAAACCACTCAGAAAGTCAGCGGAGATGGGAAGACTGATGCAGAATTTTTTAGCAAGCATGATGAGATGGTAAATAACCCTCAGGTGAAGGAGAGAATCATGGCTAATCAGGAATATGTGAGTAATATGTATTATGTTTTAGCCAAGGAGAAGGAAGAAGGCTTTTTGAGAGCAACAAAAGAAATATTTTAGAGGTTAACTCCTCTCTTGAAGAAACTAGAACCCCATTACCCTACCATACCATATCAGCAAAATTCAAGATTAAAAAGTATCTACTTCTGTTGCAAGAAAAAGTTGCCAGATGGATTGGGCACACATATCAGCCTTCACTATTATGGATTTCATTCCCAGATCTAAAGACACAGAAAAGAACCCTATGATTGAGTCCAATTAAGAGAGACAGAAATGGCAAATTTTTGAGACTTCTTAGGGTCTAAGAATTTGGAGATGAAGTTGTTGTCATACTCGATGATATGAAACTTCTACATTTCGCTGCAATAAATGAGTTTGAAACTTTGGATGAACCAAAAGAAGATGATCCTACAACAGTACAAAATCATCCTTGAGAGGTAAGTTGGTAACATAGTAGCATAGTCCTTTGAACTTTGTTTTAGTAGATATATACACACTCTTTTTGGCGCAAGTATGTCACAAAGGGACTTGTGACACCTTAAGCAGGGGTGTGTGGTGAGTCCTGTTTTGAGTATTTTTTATGTACTTATCGAAGTGTATTTTATAAGAAAAGCGGGTATAAGTAGTTCTCCTGAACATATGTATATAGTGTATTTAGTAGTTTTTGTGGTCTTTGCCATGCTTAAATGGCAGAAATGAATCCATCTTTCATCTATCCTTATTTTTTATGCTTTTTATTTGATAGGCTTCATTTCATTTCCCTTGATCATTGCATGCACTTGTGTTTTGAATGAATGGATAGAATAAATGAAGGATTAAAGCTTTTATGATAGCTAATTTGTAAGATGACATGAATAAGCATTGATAGTTTCTCCTGAAGCTTGGAATCTACAAAAAAAGGTTACAGGGCATAGTTACAGATAAAACCTGCAGGACCCCTTGTAACCCCACATCCGCATAATATTTTCTAGATTTCTTTTCATTTGAAGATTTATCAGTGTTGAAGACCTTTCAAGAATTCATGAGTTGGTCATGAGAACCATCAAAGTTCTATTTTTATCATATTAAAGATTCAATTATATAGATGAAGATATCCATTTTTAGATTTTCAGAATTAGCTTTATCATTTGTGGAGGACTACCAGTTATTGTTTTAGTCAATTTTTAATTATTTCCAGCCGGCATAATGAAGCTGATTACTTCAGTTTCAGTTTCATATTTCATGCCAATGTATTGTAAAGTCCAGTTGTCTATTTATTGAGTGTCAAAAATACTGTAAATTCTAATTAGGAGTCAAGGTTGTCATTTAAGACTCGAAAAGCATTTTGTCAATGTAATTATGCCGAGTCAACAAACTAAAATATAGTTAAACTGTCTAACTACTTGTCTCCTCTATCCTCCAACTATAGCTATTGTTTGAGGGAGACAAGGGAGGGGTCGGTTCAATAAGATTTGTATTGTACCATCATTTTTCCCACTTCATAAGATGAGCAGGTCTCCTAACATGTGTCATTGAAAAAGGTGATTGTGCCAACATTAATTAACAGGCTCAGATAGGCCAGCTGAGAGGAAAGGCCCACTCACAACGCAATATTGGTGTAGCAACGTCAGGTTCAAATCACTGATTTAAGTAAAAGTTCAGCTTGTTTTTGTAGATTAATGATTAATCTTTTGCTTTTGAATTTCCTTCCATGTAATAGTTGTAATGTAGAAGTACATTTATTTCCCTAAAAATAATTTTAAGGCACAGAGTTAATTTTATTTTATTTTTCATTTATTCAGTTGGTGTGTATACTGCACATTGGTCAATCAAAATACCCAAAAACTAGAGAAGCATGAAGGCCTCAGTAAAGTAGCACAATGACTACCTGTGTTACATCAAAGGAGCAAGTTTCTCAAGAATGGAGACAAAAGAGGGTATCAAATGCAGCAAAATAAAATCACCATTTCCATGAATCTGTACAGTTTTGCAGCCTAAACATGCATTCAAGTGGCAGTGGTTCGACCCCAAACATAGCTTGGGCAACACAATGAGGATAATTTTGCATGGATTGATGCCTATTGTGGAGCATAATGGTAAGGAATCTCCGCATAATCCAACAACATGACCAACACAAGGTCCCCAACTTTATAATTCATAAAGAAGGGTGGGATTAATATTAGTGTAAAAAATACATCTGGTATACTATATCTAGAAAACGTTGTTGAAAGCACTACACTCTTAACATACGTTCAAAAAGCATATTCCTTACATATTGCAACTAAAAACCCATTGTCAAGCCAAAAAAAGGACATGTAAATTGCACTACTAGATCTAAGTAGCTGGCTCGTTTCGGATATGGGTTTAGGTAAGGTGAATCAGGTTCACCGGTACGAAAATTTGTTTTTTACCCTAGGCACGGCTTGGGTATGGCCATACAAAAAATATATAAAAAATGTAAATATTCTAGACAAGTGTTGTTTTATGTTATCTTTTTTAATATTTAACAACTTAGGGGTTTATAAGTGTGTTTTTTTTGGTTTTTTTCATTATTTTAAATCTAACTGAAAAAATAAATAAATAAACAAGCAAAAACCTATGAGTTCACCCTGGGTACGTTCGGGATAGACCAGGTTCACCTGCATTCTTCAGCAGAGGAACCTGAACAAACCTGGGTCGCCCTAAACATACCCAGGATGAACCCACAGTCAAATCCAAATTGTACCCGAATCAAGGGGAGGTGGAGGGGAAAAGGTATCCTAGTCCTAGATAAGTGTAAGAAATGGTGATCTTGACTGCCCAACCCAAAGAGAGATTGAATTTGAGAAAATAAATCTTAGGATATTGGAGACCATAACCTTGCCTTTGCAACTATTACCAATCAGTTCATGAAGATCACAAAACTGAGCTGAATCCATTTGTCTTTGCAAAGAATCAAGTGAGGCGGCTAAAAGAACCAATTACCTACAAAAGGAAGCAAGACGATGAAAACATGAAGGATACAACCATGAAATACCTATGCAGTCTCCATTTAAAATTACTTCAAGTCTACAATGTTGAAGAGAGAGGGTACCCATTTTCAATCCCAATGATGCTCTTGAAAAAGTCAGGAAAACCCATATTGTGCAAAAGCAATTGACTATAAATTCGTAGTCCTCATGATGTAGCTCAAGCTTCTTAATGTGACAAAATCTATTAAATGGGAAATGGTTGGGAACATAACAAAAAGCTTGAGGAGTAAAAATCAGTCTATTGTCTAATAGACATTCCTATGGTCTGACCGCTAAGTCTAAACGAACCTACTCACAACAACTCAAAGATATATGTTGAGGACAACGACATGGATTTTAGAGAGCATCCTCCAATCATAGTAATCCTGTAATTATTTGGGCATGAGTTGCCCTTTTATTTATCAATAGGGTGAATAATGTGTTGGGCCCATGATAGGAGAACCCAAACAAAACACGTGATTGAATAGATTATTAATGGATTTAGTAAGAGGGTCCATAACATGCTCAAGAAATTCAACTTATATTCCCCCACCATCGGCAACACTTTAGTGCTCAACTTTCCAATAGCCCTCCTAGCAAGACTAGGTGTAAAGAGGTGACAGGATAAAGGAGTTGAAATTTGAATAGGCTAACCAAGAACATCATATAGAGTAAAACTGTAAATAGGAAGTCCACAATGTTAAAAGAAGTTTCTGAGAAATGGGGATGCATCACTTGGACATGTTCAAAATTTAGGGACTTCAAAGGAATGCAAGTAATAAAAACACAGGATTATTATTTTTATTTTTATTTTTTTAATGACTAAGAAGTTAAAACATATAAACAATAAGACAATGTAGAAGAATCGTCATATCAAACACAAAATTAAAGAAGTAAATACATTGAGTTCCAACTTCTCAATCTCATTGTTTGACATCTATTAATAATTCAAAAGGGAACAAAAATTAAAATACAATAGTAATAGTGCAATCATGACAAACGTTGCAAGCACTTGTTAGTGCATTACTAGTTACTAATTTGAATGTTATAAATATTAACCTCAATATGATTCTTTATAGGACAACTAAACCTAGTGCCCTAGTTTCTGGAAAGTAATGTGTATTTGAAGAGCAGGTTACAACCCAAGTTGTTCTACCAAAAATAAAAAGCCCAATATTGATATGACCATTCCAATGTTTAAAATCATTAATAAATGTTTAAACTTTAGACACAAATAGATGTCTCATTAACCTTAAACGATGTCCTAAGCCAACGAAATGTTGTACAACCCAAAACTCATGCCATTGGCTAACTACCTAGAGACCTCACCATTCAATGGTGACTCGACAAGAAGACTTGAATGAAGGCAATATTGAAGAGAGGCCCAATAGGCCAACTTATGTATGGAGCCACCCCAAAAAAACAGATAAATAGATTCCAACCAAAACTCACCATTTATCATTACTTTTAAATCGATTGAGTTCTCTTGCTCATTTTTTTAATTGGGTTTCAGGATTAGGAAAGGCAAAAGACTATTTTGGGCATTTGAAGTGACCTATTTGCATCATGAAGGAATTGCAAGCACTTACATGGTATTTAAAACAAATTGACCTCATGGGAGTACACATTTGCAGGGGAGATTTGTCCTTCAATGTTGGTGATGAGTACCCCAAGAAACAAGGACATGGAAAGCCTCCCCCAAGTCCCTCATTGGGACATGTGTCTCAGAAGACAGGGGATGTCATCCCTTGAAATCCCCTCTCTTTGGGGACATCAAGGGGGTGTGGGAGGAATTTCTCAAGAGTTTCCCAAGCCTCCAAAAATGTGCCCCTTGCATTAGGGGACACATCCCCTCGTTACATTGAAATTCCAAGTTTGGGAGATCAATATCAAAGGGAAGGTCTCTCTTACATAAGGCACTGCACCAAAAGGTATTAGAAGATGTGAGAAGCACAATCAAAAGTTCGTTCCTACTTGACACAAGGAGCTTCTTACAAATGGTTGAATAATTAACTTCATGGATTTCTCGAGCTAAAAAGCTTAGATGTAGAAACAAGCAACATTATCGCGTGAAATTCGCCAAGTGGTCTTATAGGAATAACTATTACACGAGAAGATCATACCATCCAAGTTAAATAGGATATTGAGCATGGACAATAAGGATGAGCATCACAATATATTCTTCATTTATGGATTTCCTTGCCCTGTGATTGTATGTCATGGCTTCTTAATTATAAGTTTGCTGACTTACACATGGAATGATTCCATTATATGGACGAGCTCCTTTCTTAGTATAACCTATGGTAACCAAATTATTGAAGTCAAGGCTGATGTCAAAATCACTACAGCATAAACCTGCTTAGAATCTATCAAGGCATCTTGGATTTTCCCAAGCCTCAAGAACAAATACCCTCCAAAAACATCTCCCCTGAGTTAGGCGACACATCCCCTTGTTACACTAGAATTCCATGTTTGAGAGATCAATATCAAAGGAAATTTCTCTCTTAGGTACAACTGTGCATCAAGAGGTCTTAGATGTGAGAAGCAAAATCGAAAGCTCGCTCCTACTTGACACAAGGAGCTTCTTTCAAATGGTTGAATAAATTAACTTCATAGATTTCTCGGGATAGATGCAGAGACAAGCAGCATTATGGCATGAAATTCACCAAGTGGTCTCATAGGAATAATCGCTACAAGGGAATATCATGCCATCCAAGTTAAATAGGATATTAAGCGTGGACAATAAGGATGAGCATAACTGTACCTTTCTGCTTTATGGATTTCCTTGCCTTGTGGTTGTATGTCATGGCTTCTTGATTAGAAGTTTGCTGACTTACACGTGGATGATCCCATTATATAGAACAACTCCTTTCTTTTTCTTTTTCATTTTTTTTTTTTTCCTTTTCTTTTCTTTTCTTTTTGGAAAACATCTCCAAAGAGATGCCACTTTGGGTAAGACCCAAGGGGGCAGGGGTATCTATTCTGCCAAAATCGCCCAGGGCTCACACCTGGCCTGCCCCCTTTGGTTACCGTGTGTTATACTAAGAAAGAAGTTGTTCCCGCAACAACTCCTTTCTTAGTCTAACCCACGGTAACCAAATTATTGAAGTCAAGGCTAATGTCAAAAACACTGCAACATAATCCCGATTGGATTCTATCAACTAGTACCCTATTCACAAGGTATTGTAGATTTTCAATGCACCAAATGGATTCACTACATGGAATAGACAACAAAAACCACACAGGCCTTCCTAGAGGTCTATAGAGGATAGCAAGCAGAGATATAACATATGATGAGATTGTTAAAGAAAAAGTATAGGCAACTCCAAGGAAAATAAGAGAGCTCCCTCAGAATTGAAGACAGAGGATAACTATTACTTTAAACTTATAGGCAAGTTGTAGGTTCTTTTGCTCTGAGGATCAAAATTTATTGTAGTTGGTATTGATCTTAATGGTTGTACTTGAATCTATTAGAATGTAGATCCAAAAGTTCCATCAGAATATGAAACAGTTTAGATTAATTTGAAAGGGCACTAGCTTCTGACCCTACAGAGGGGTGTGTAGAGTTCCATCAGAATATGTGACAGTTTAGATTAAACTTGAAAGGCCACTGGCTTCTCACCCTACAGAGGGGTGTGTATAGTAGCTGCTAGTAATTTTTCTTCTTAACGTACCTTGAAAACAAAATAACACAAACATTGCTGATGTGTTAAGCAGAAAGGATAACTGATAGTGATAATGTAGAGTTTGGATTTTCCACAACATAAAACAAGTTGGCTGATTGCATGTGCACAAGAAAAAAGGAAGAAAAGACATTTTATCGTTCAAAGTGATTACCCATTATGGAGTCTATGTCCACCCTTTGCTTTTAGACACAATATGCCACATGCCAGGTCTGTCATATCAACTATCTAAAGATACAGAGATTTAAAATCCATGTCAGCATAAACCAGCCAATAAAAGGTCATAAAAAGTAAAATATGTGAGCATTTCCAAAATAAACTGCAATATCCAAGACTGATATTTATCCAGACCAATATCCAAATATGGAAGTTTGGGGGTGTACCAGAAGAATGCGGTGAAAAGGTACTCGATAATATACTGCAAGTGGTCCAACCTTAAAACAATTAATCCAAACAAGAAAAGAAAATCTCAGTATAATTGTAAATGGAGCAATACAATATAAATGCATATATGGCTGAAGGAAAGATAAACAGGTACAGTATTCAATAAAATATAAGAAACAAAAACAAAAATAGATAACAAATATCATCCACCCTTCTAAAATGCAGAAATAAAGGAGATTGACAGACATGAACAGGTCACAAAATAGATGAGTTCACAATTGGGGGGAAGCTCAGGATGATATGAAAGACAATCACACCATGGAAGAGGTGAGTGAATCTTGAAATAATACTCTAACAAACAGAAGTTTGATTCATCTTTCCAGAATCAATTTAGGCTTAAGTTGCAAGGTTCTGGCAATGATTTGTACCCAAATAGCATTTCCATTGATGTACATTTTTCTCTGGCACGACGTCAAGATCTATGTCTTCAGTCAATGAGGCTTTTCTTCCACACTCCAGTAGTTGAGGCCAGCCACTTAAGTAAATGTTGTTGTTCTAGGAAGTTCAATGGATCAATTCTAAACTAAGAATCCTAGAGATCATTTTCTGACACTGAATTAGGAATCAGTCCTTATGGATAACTTATTAAAAACACACTGGGTCATATGATCGAAAAAATTGTCTCCGTGAAGAAATATTTGTTATGTCCTGATGAAGAACCCTATCAATAAAAAGATAGTTTAGTATTTGTACCAAAAACAGAGGTGAAATCAGGCAAAATGAGTCGTGCACTCTGAATTTCACTTCTGAATTGAAAAATTACAGGTAAGGCCAGTTACTTTGCATTGTTTTATTTTTTAATTTTCCATTGGCAATCTTGTCTCCTGACAATCTTCATGATAAAGTCATACACTTCCAACACATTTTTTTATGTTCACAATTGACATGGCTCAAAAGAGTAGTTCATCATACTGGTTCCCAAAAAAAATCCTAGATGGAGATGAATAAAATTTATCCAAGAAAGCTAAGACTTTCACAACACCAACGAGAATCATTTTGGTTCAAAAACAACTGTAATATTTCTAACTTTCATCCAAAATGTTCACATCTAGCTAAGAAAGGTTCCTTGGGGCAAAACAAGAAACTATTATTTTATACTTTTTATAGCTTATCATTCTTCCAATAGTAGAAGTTCGAATCCATTTTGTAAAGTTTCAAAAAAATATTTACTTGATCACTATTATTGAGCCTTGACATTAAAAATACACACAATTGCAATGTTCGTGAACCGAACAATGAGAACAATACCAACTGATATCTGGAAAGCTCCTACTAGAAGATTGATCTAGAGCTCAATGATTCCAACAGAATTTCCAAAAGCTTGAAATTTATAATTTCTTAAAGGATAACACTTGTCTCCAGATCAAATGTGATAAAAGTCATTCATTGTGACATATGCATGCTGTAAAAAGGCAAGCATAGGCAATGATTGTTAGCATGATAAATAAGTTTCATCTTACATGCTGTAGATAAAACGTTTGTGTCTCCGTTATTAGATCAATAAGACAAAGACTTACATCATAACTGTGTACATATTATCTCTTATATGTTTAAGTTAGAGGGTTCCCCAAATATAGGTTAAGAGGGTTCCGCAAACATTCTCAAGGGTTCACCAAAGGTTTCATAAGGGTTCATTGAAGGCTTCCTAGAGGGGTCACCAAAGGATGTTTGAAAGCATTTCCAATGGTTCCCAAAAGGGATTCCCTAAACTTTAAAGCATTCACTGGGATGTTCCCAAAAGAGTTTTCCATATGATTGCCAAAAGTTTAGCTTAGGTTCACTGAAGGTTCATCAAACACGCAATCATGTAGTCATGTAATCACATAGATCAAAGTATGTAAATTGTGTTAGACAGTCCCACCTGGTAATACCTGCAACATGTAGTCCACTTAATTAGCCAGAGGCTTATATGGTGGAGCGAAGCCCCCATATTCGTCTCACAAGAGACAAAAGAAAGAATATACTGTTTAGCCCCATTCCAACACTGACACGTGGTTTTGCAGAATGTTGGTTTAGGTTTTGATGTCCTCCGCAGTTTTTGAAAACCCTCTTCGCTAAAATCATTGACTTTTTTTCTCAGGTTCTATTTCTTAAGCCACAGTCTTTCCCATTTCGAAATGCCGGAGCTTCCTTGAACCTAAATGTCAGAGACGAAGATGTTCCCAGCTGAAAATCTTACCGCTAAAAATTGAAGTGAGAAGATCGAATAGCCTCCGCCAACGACCACGACTGCTACAAAGGGAAAACAATGACAATAGAAAGAATAACGAAAGCAAACCCCTCGGAAGCAAAAGCTCCCTCAACTCAGCCACTTTGAATACATTTAAGTCCTCTACCTTTACAAAATCCTTGAATAATTTTGTTACCAATCAACAATGCACGAAATATTCACGAAAATGCAAAAACAAATCAAAGCGTTGAAAATCAAGCCTAAAAAATGATGAAATCTTTATAAAAGATGCATCAAATTTTGTAAGCTTTGAATGCACTTGCTAAAATAACGAACCCTTCACAAAATCTGCACTTTGAACTTGCAGCTCCTAAGTTCTCAAAATCTTCAAAAAAAATCACCGAAATTTATGAATTTTGAACATTAAGCCTCTCAAATTACCAAATTTTCACAAAACAATGCACATTTCAGACATTTCCCCTACAAAACTATAGCACTGAAACCACAAACGGAACTAACAATCCAGCTTTGTTAAACAATTGAGAGCAACAGTGCAGAATTCCTCGATGATATAAGTATTGGGGGTTAAAGCTTCAGTTAACAAAAATTAAAAGTTAAATCTGCCAATTGTCCCCTGTGCTGCCAAACCCAGGACACATAACCTCACCTAAAAAGCCTATAATTCCGATGCCTGTCAAACAATTCAACGAAACCATAGATGGAATAACCGGCAAGTAACTGCCAGTTGGTTGGTTACTCGCCAGGAATTTCACCAGGCGACTACTCGCCACTCAAAACCGCCGACAGTAGGAAAAAATTAAAAAAAAATTAACCAATAACTGTCGGTTACTCGCCAATTCTACATTCTATGGAACCCACTCGAGTTAAACGCATAGAACCCCTGCGAAACCGTGGTTTTTCCTCCAAACACTCCTAAAATGTGGAAAATATGTGGAATGCAGTCTTAAAGAATGCAACACACCTCCTCACACTTCACTCACACAAGATTTGGAGCATTCAAACGCAGATTGAAGAGAATTGAGCAAAGAAATTTCCAAGTTAGTGCACTTGTTTTTTTTGTTTTTTAAATTTTCAAGCATGTAAATGAATTTTAATTTAATTGAAAACATGTTTGATACATATTTGTGATGCTTAGTATACAAATTTGATGCATTTCATTTTAATTTCATGCATTCCGTGAATTTCTGTCATATTTCATGCATTTATTTATTTTTTAAATTTCCAAGCATGTAAATGAATTTTAATTTAATTGAAAACATGTTTGATACATATTTGGGATGCTTAATATATAAATTTGATGCATTCCATTTTGATTTCGTGCATTCCGTCAAATTTCATGCATTTATTTATTTATTTATTTTTAAATTTTTCAAGCATGTAAACGAATTATAATTTAATTAAATACATGTTTGATAAATATTTTTGATGCTTAGTATACAAATTTGATGCATTTCGTTTTAATTTCATGCATTCCATCGAATTTCAAGCATTCGGTTAAATTTTCGTGTTTATTATTTATTTAAAATTGTTTATTATTTCGTTAAATAACCATTATAGATTATAGTTATAATTTGTTCGTCAAAATTATAAATCATAAATGTATTTTAGTTTCCGTTTTATAGTTTATAATTATCATTTATTTATCGTATTTTAATTAATAATTTGTATTTAATGTTTTTACTTTTTAATTTTTTATGTTGTTTTTAACATGTTTGTGCTTTGCAGGTTATCTATTAGCAAACAATGGCATTCAATAGTGCATTAAGCTCAGATTCAGTCAATGGTAGCCAATCGGCTCCCCTTCATGCTCGCATCGATGCATGGAAGTATGCCATGTGGGTTGGAATGTCCCGAACGGTTTCAATTTGCAACTTTTGCTCGAAGAGGATGTCAAGAGGCATCAATCGCATGAAGTACCATCTTTCATACATTCCTTGCCGCGACATTGTGCCTTGTCCCAATGTCATTGAAGAGGCAAAACGAGAGATGATGGCGGAGCTTGCATCACTGGACAAAAAGAAACTAAAGAAGGCAAGGATGCAAGCAGCGCTAATAGCAACCATTGGTGCCACATCAACAAAAGAAGAAACGACAATGATGACAGAAATTGTGGGCTTTGGTCGTGGTCCACACAAGTGTCATGGCACATCCACACCACTTTCGTCTCAGTTACACTCTTTTTTTGTGCCTAAAAACACACCTGGGGCACAATCTTCACTCCAAGCTACTGGATGGAACAAGCAGACGCATGCAAAAGCAGATAAAGCATGCACAAATTTTTGGTGCTTCAACAAACTTCCCTTCAACATGGTGAGGAGCCCGTACTAGGAATATTTGGTTACAACTTTAACAGTTGCAGGAAAATAGTACAAGGCACCCTCTCCAAAAGACTTGAGTGAAAAGTTGCTCAGGAATACAGTTGAAGATGCAAAGGTGATTGTCGAAGATCAGAAAAGGTTGTGGCATAAATTTGGATGCACCATTCTTTCTGTTGGATGGACGGATGGAAAGAACCGCACCCTCATCAACTTTCTGGCATCTTCAAATGGTGAGCTAGTATTTTTGAAATCTATTGATTGATCAAGTAAAATTAGAAATGTAAAAACTTTGAGCTTGATGCTAGAGGAGGTTTTAAATATGGGCATCCAGAATGTTGTCCAAATGATCACAGGCAATGTAGCAGCATATGTGGTGGTTGGGAGACTTCTTAAGGAGAGACTTCCATCTCTCTTTTAGACACCTTGTGCGGCACATGCCTTGACCTTCTTTTGAAGGACATAAGCAAACTTGATTGAGTGCAACTAGTTGTAGAAAAAACTATAGAAATAACTAAATATATCTACAATCACCTTTGAGTTCTCAGCTTGATGAAAGCGCACACCAAGGGAAAAGAGTTTTTTCGAGCAAGGGTCACCAAGTTTGCAATAAACTTTCTTACATTGCAAAGTATTTATAGTTTGTTGACTCCTTTGAAGCAGATGTTTGTCTCTCAAACATGGATGGAATCATCTTATTCCAAGAAAGCTAATAGAGTGAAGGTTTCGAAGACAGTTTTCAATGAGGCCTTCAAAACGAAAGCTACAGAGATTGTGAAGGTAACTTGAAATTGCAATTTAAATTTCAATTTGTTTCCCTTGTTTTCAATTTTTTAAACTTAAAGTTTTTATTTTATAATTTATCTATAAGTTTGTAACACTAACTTTAATTTGTTTGTAACTTTGTAGCTGTCGGAGCCTTTGGTGAGGATTTTGCAATTGGTGGATGGAGAGAAAAATCCAATGGGATATAATGAGGACATGGATAGGGCTAAAAAGGCAATCCAAAATTATTATAGAGGGAATCATGCCATATTTGATCCCATTTGGGAGTTGATTGATCGGAGGTGGAACAATCAACTCCACCAACCCATCCATGCAGTGATGTACTACCTTAACTCCAAGTTTTTCTATTCCGATGGCTTCACAAATGCTAGTGGAGAGGTTATGGAGGGGCTCTCAACATATATTGAGAGTATGACACTTGACATTGAGATGAGGAACCTCATTATTGCAGAGTAGCAGAACTACAAGCAAGCAAGGGGAAGGCTCTTTTCTTCAGCACTAGCTATCCAAAAGAGAGCCACGCAGTCACCAGATAATACAAAATAAAGTCTTCACTTGTATCTTACCAATTACATATTTACAAATTTACAATTATTAATTTCTTACAAAGTTTTAAATATATTGTTTGCAGGGTCATGGTGGGAAGGTTGAGGTGGAAATACCCCAAATCTTCAAAGGCTAACCCTTCAGATTTTATCTCAGCCTTGTAGCGCTTCTGGATGTGAGCACAATTGAAATTTGTTTGATTCCATTCACATGAAGAACCGCAACAAGTTGAACCAACAATGCCTCAATGACTTGGTTTTTGTGCAATACAACATTCAACTTCGCACAAAGAAGTTGGAGAATGCATCGAAGGAGCCTATTGATCTAGATGAAATCGATCTCTACAGTAATTAGATTGCACAAGAGGAGACCCCCATGTTCACAAAGGAGATTGTTGATTTCGAGAGGCAAGCTATGGAGGGTGCAACTAAAGCAAAAGGAGAGATTGGATTGGAGGACATCCTTGGGGATGAGGTAGAGGTGGAGCCACAAGGGCAGGTGCAACCTTCTAAACAGAGCAAGGCGGGTCAGTCGAGTGGGAGGACTAGAGTTTCTCAACCTCCCTTACTTTTCCAAAGGGCACGAAAGAGAAAATTATAGATTATTGTAACTTGTACTTGTAGTCTTGTAGATTCTTGTATAAGACTGTAAGTCCATAAGTATTATTGTAGTTTGTAACATTGTACTTTGTGACTTTGTTGTATTCGCATGATTATGCAATTTTGTACATTTTATGTATTCAAATCTAATAGAAAATACTTTCTCTATGTTTTACATACTCATTCCATCTATTTTGTTTCTATAATTTCTATAAAAAAAATGTTATTTCTAAAAATTCAAGTATTTTTTGTCTTTACCGATTATTCAACTGAGTGGGTCGAATAACCACTGGTTACCTATTTTGGGCCCTCGACGAGTACTCGCCCCAACCGGTTATGCGAACTATGAACGAAACAACACGTCGGGGAATATTACAATAGGATTACCTATATTAAACAATAATAAATACAATAACATTTAAAAATATAATATTATCCATTGATATTATATTATAGTATTAATATAATATATAGCATACAATATGTAATTTTCTCCTACGTAAAGCATGGTTTTGTAAAGTGAAATAGTGTAAGTCGGTAGTCATACCTTTGCTTGAAATCCGTGATCATTGAACCTGTCTCACCTTTTGTACACACAACAGTAAGCAACAATAATCATATAATTATGGTGTAGGGGATGGTACAAAATGAGATTGTGTGCCCCTTCATACGACATGACAATGCGATGTGTGGGGAGGAGACATTTAATTTCACGAAGAGCTTAAGCAATGATGAATTGGTGGGGAAGGGCTAGGGAATACAAAACATGTAAGTGGTGAAATATTTCAAGGTGAGTTAGGTAGTGACGATGATAGAAAATGACAAGGTATTTCATGTGAAATCGAACACCATAGAGCCCATATCATACGCCAAACCCAGATTTAGAGCAACTATTAGATTTACATGACTTTCACACATTACAAAGGGGTATGTACTCTGCAAGGTGGCAACATCTTTGATTGGTCGTTTTTTATTGTTAAGGGTTGACAAAGACATCATTAGCATTGATTTGATTGTGACAAGGCTCCACGTCCAATGACAAGCTTGAATCTGTATTACAATGTTGTTTATGTGCGGTTAAGACATTGAGGTCCTAGAGTCTATCTTGTAGTTTATGTCTGTCCATGCTACAAATATATTAACATCTAGAGTAATTAAATCAGGTTGTCTACATGCTTACAAAAAAAAGGAACGACTTTACAATGTAGATATAATGCCCCATGGCCATTACGAGCAATTTCAAGCATGTTCATTGATAGTCAAGGCCGAAAGACTTACCTTCCAGCACGAAATGATTAAAGAGTAAATATCCATAATGCAAGCATGCTTTCAATATGGCGTTCAAATGCAGATTGCCAATCAGTTATTTGTCGGCATGTTGTGCTCAAATATATAGCAAAATATGCAGCAAAAGTTGAAAGCAAATCCAAAAGCTTCCATCATATGCTAACAAGGATATCATCTAGAATTGGAGCTGAAAGCACAGCCAGGACTGCATATAGCAAGTTTCTATCAGAAACTATTGTTGATCGTGACATAGGTGCACAAGAAGTATGCCACATGTTGCAAAAGCTACCTTTAACAGTTTGCAGCCGAACCTTTACTACCTTATCTGTTGGAAAACAAATCTTCAGATGAGCTCTTCAAAGTGCATATACTAACAACAATCTACCATCTTTCATCGATGCATATCTAAAACGCCCTTCTTTTCTTGACAAAATGCCACTCATTGAAGTTGCACGGAGATGGTCTTACAACATTAAGAGGAAAATAATCAATGGAGAAAGAAACTAAATCAATCAATTGTTCATATATTCCCTTGTTTCTCCTCCAAACCTGTTGTTGAATCACCATTATATGAGAATTTCTGTTGGACAAAGCTCTTACTTTACAAATCGTTCCACAACATTGCAATGGACATTGGTTTGAATAAGGTAGACATTATTACGCATTGGGAACAAATAAAAGATTCTTACAATCCATGGCATACTGAGCGAATACCTACATAAGAAAATAACAATGTCGAGACAAGCAGTGATGAAAGTGACAATGAAAAACATCTACAACAGGTTATGGAATTGCATGAGTGGAAAATCTTATCTCGTACACACCCATCTGGAAACGCTGAGTTAGATGACATTAAAATGCTTGGACTCCATGACTTAACAACAAACACAACTGGAATCATTCAGATAGCTTGCTCAACCTGCACATAACTGTACAGCAATTCATAGATTCACAACGTGCAATTTCAAAAGATGTAAACATTGAGTGCAGCAGCAAACCGATATCATATGAGATGTCAGTACTCAGCAAATAGCCTTTAACATAATTCACCAACATGCTCAAAAAAGCCCACAAAGTACACCGCTTCAAATGATTGTGCAAGGAACAGCAGGGACAATTAAATCTTACTTAATAAGCATAATCACACCCTGGCTAAGCTTCTAAGCAAAATCAAGTCTCCCCTACTTCTTGCTCCAACTGGCGTTGCAGCATTTAACATAAATGTATCAACAATACATTCAGCACTTCATATCTCTATCCAAGAAATGAAAGCATTGGAGGGACAAATGTTAACAACTTTCCAAGAAGAAATGAGACACATTCAATATGTGCTCATAGATGAAATGAGTTGTATAGGGCCAAAGATGTTTAGTAAGATAAATAATCGATTGTGTGAAGCATTTCCTCAGCAAGATAACAAAGACTTTGGTGGTTGCTCAATTATACTCATTGAAAACCTAGGACAACTCCCACCTATAAATGACATTCCAATGTATGCAGACATATCTTTTGGGCACACATTATGGTGAATATTTGATACAATTGTTACATTAGAAATAAATTTTCGCCAATAGAGATGCAAAAAAAAATAAATACTATTCAAAAACTTGTTAACTAACATCAGAGATGCAAACCCAACAGAAGAAGATTGGAATATGTTCATGTCAAAAACATCATCATTCATACCTCTAAAAGAACAAGAAGATTTTAAAAGCTCTACACATTTGTATGCAACAAATGTAATGGCAATAATGCATAATAAGCAAATGTTGAAATCACTAAATATGCCAATTTGCTTTATGTAGAGCCGAACAAAGCAAACAAACAAATACATCTAACCACAATGACACTCAGTTTGAGCTAGTTGTGCTTCTATGTAAGAAACAATTAAATATGTTAACATCCAATCTATGAGTGAAAGCAGGATTAGTTAATGGAGCTATTGGAGAAATTGTTGGCATCATCTACAACTCACATTCAAAGCCACCTTTCCTACCCATATATGCATTTGTTGCATTCAAAAAATACTCTGGCCCCCCATGGGATGTAAAGAATCCTACACATGTACCGATTGCTCTTATTACACGAGGTAATCGTCAGCAGATGCCTATAAAAATGGCATGGGCTCTAACCATACACACAACATAAGGAATGACACTCAATAAAGCAACAATTGACATTGGAGACATTGATCGCCAAGACTTAACATTTACTGTCGTATCAAGAGTGTTCAATCAATGACATGTATATTTCTCCTGCATTTACCTTTAAACACTTTGCAAGAATGAAAGAAAGTAAATATATAAATCTTCGAAAATCAGAGGAAAAAAGATTGACAGAATTAACTCTTCCACACCATTCATAAGAACTCTAGCTTTGTAATTATTGTTATATATAATCAAAAAAAGAGAGATATTTGTAACTATTGTTACATACAATGCATTTGATTGCTTCAACACTTCCATCATTAATATATATTATAAAAACTGATATAATATTAAAATATATATTATATAATCTAATATTTATATAAATTATATAATATATATAATAATAAATTTTCAATGTATATAAAAATTATAATAAATATTATATAATATTTATAAAAGGCAATCAAAGAAATTGATAACTGAATTACACGACTTAAAACCAAAAATATTTACAAGGTAGTGAAGAACAAATATAAACACAGCAAAAAAAAAACACAAATTAAAGTACTTTATCTTTGCGTTAAACCAAATATGAACTACTTTTATCTAACCTCCCGCTTTTCTTGCACCATGGGGGCAATTACTAGTAATATACTAAACTAACCTAGTATACTTGTGTTAGATACTTTATTGATATGATCTGAGCAATACTTGTGTGATATTATGCTGTGTAAGTGAGTAGGATATGTCAGACTGGTTCATCATGCATCCTCATCCTTGTCAGCGCTGCTAGACTTATTGAATCTGGAAGTAATCACTTAACATTTTTGGCATTGTTTCTGGGTGTAGTTCTTAGTAAGAATGAGGAGAAAGAGAGAAAAGAGGAGGATTTGATGAGTTGGAGATCCCATACTAGTTCTCGATGTCACCTAAGTGAGGTATTTGTGTGAGCATTTGTTTGGATGATCTCTTACACTCTCTACAAGATCAATGGAATCTAGTGGGGGTGTAATGGAGGTATAGAATGCAGAGATAGCAACAAGTGGAGAATCGTCGAGGAATAGAAATCAAGATTGAGATTATGAGATGTGGATGTGATGATTTTTGGAGGTAAAGAAAATTAGTGTTGTGGACAAGAGGAGGTGGAAGAATCTATAAATCAATGGCCACATTTGGAGGCATATAAAGCTTCCCATAATCAGTGAGAGTGAAGGAGATGATTTAACATGACATTGCAATATCTATGAAATGGTTTAGATTGTTGATAGCCAACAGGTAAAAGATTTTGCGTGAATCTGTTTCCTGAAATACTGAGGGATATTGCAACCAACTGGCATGTAGAATTCAAAGCATGGGATGAACTTAGGCAATAATTTTATGAGATCAAACTCTTAAAGGATACATTGAGATCGTGGGGGGATATATATAACTTGAGACAAAAAAAATAAAAGTGTTTGTGTGCAATTGAAAATTAAAGAGCGTCGTAAAAAGGATGATCACACATCTCTTGCTAGATCCACAAAAATAGGCATGGGTCATGATCAACACCAGACTAATTTGTAGATAAATCCATTAACTATTGTCTCCTTACTCTCTCACATTAGGATACAAGATTTGCTAATTCGGGACTCCAACCAACTAATCACCATGGATTATCTTTTAAGTAGGATATTTCAATTCCTAGATAAATTCTTTGTTCAAGTAAAACCTCGAATTATGTTGTGCAGTAAAATCCTCAATCCAAATCAAGGTAAGGTTTTTGCCTGGGTAAGACTTCAGGGTATAAACTATAATAGGATGCCTTGTCCTAGGTAATACCTCATGCTCTAAGCTTGTCCATGCAAAAATTTATAATAGGACTCATCGCTGAAGTAAAATATTCAGCTCTAGCTTTGTTTGTGCAAAAAAAATGGATAGGACGCTTCAACCTGGTGAAGACCTCAAGTTCTAGTCTTGTGAAATATTCCAAAATAGGATAAATTACTAAAATCTGGAATTTAAGCAAAACCCTAGCCAAAACAAATATTTTTTTATTTTTTTCCAGCCAAACCCTATATGTCAAAACTCATAAATTGCTGAAAATAAATTATGAAACCCTAGTATAAAATTTATTGAATGTTGTACTGATTTTTAGGGCATCAAATCGCTCAATAAACTCAGCCATATTGGCATCAAACATGCAGGAAATTACAGTGAATTAAATACTGATTTTTTATGCTTTTTCCAATCTAAAAATGTTGTAAAATATCCTTTAAAATAGAGATAAATATAAAAATAAATATAGGAAAATTCAGAATATTAAATAGGCTTGAAATAGCCTATCAAACCCTCTCAAACAATTCCCAATCAAGTCGCATTAGCTAGAATTAAATATTTCCAGCCGTAAATCCAACATAGCCCTAAAATTAGGGGTCTTCAAAACCTAAAAAATCAAAATTTGGGTCTCCAAACCCTAGTCGCCACCCTTCTAAAGCAAATCACAAACCTACAAGCAATTCTTTTTATCTTTTCTAAATATCATGCCCGAATGCAACCTCAAGATGAAGCTGCCCTAGATGAGAAATGAGGGTTGCGTCCCCACTCCTTGGCTTGAAGGTTTTCGTCTCCAAGTCAATAGCTCAAGCTTTTTCGTGCTTAAAACTGTAACTTCAAATTATGATCCAAGATGTCTTTCAAATGAACCCTCAAATGCTTTTATACTCCTCCACAAGTGAAACGTCCAATTTGGAGGGAAATACCTTTTTGATCTTTTTTTTTTTTCAATTTATAAAAAGACACCTCTTATAATTTACTTAAGTGGATTGGCACCCATGACCTCAAAAAGGCCCCATCTTAAGTGAAATTATAACAGTAAAGTGCTTTTACAAGTGTTCTTGATAAAACCAAATGTTTCCCTTATTTTCTCTTGTTTCCCTTAGCCCTTGGGAAACTAGGCAAGGCTAAAGGTCTTCAATAGTGTCATGTCCAAAAGGGGGACATGACATCTTGTCCATGCAAAAGTCTTGAGGTAGAATGCCTCAACCTGGGTAAAACTTTTGGCTCTAGGTCTATGCATGGAAAAATGTTACGGGAGGAAATCTTGACCTATGTAACAGCCCCGTGTATGTTTTAACAAGTAATAAAATGCCCCAACCACATAAGACTTCAGGTGTTATGTCATGCTTCATATCAATGACATTTGGTTAGCACAAAACAACATCTTTAAGAACTACATGTACACTTTTCTGTTCTATTGATATCATCATTAGATTTATTCCAGTTAGGGCACAAAAATATGGTTATGATAAGGCCACCCATTTGATGTCAAAATGAGTAGAATTAATGAACACTTGAGAAAACAAATGCTGCTTTTGGGTAGGTTGGCTTAAATTAAATAACTTTACAAAATGTGACGGGAGGACATCTTGACCTGTGTCACAGCCCAGTTTATGTTTTAACAAGTAATAGAATGCCCCAACCACATAAAACTTCAGGTGTTAGGTCATGCTTCATATCAATGACATTTGGTTAGCACAAAACAACATATTTAAGAACTACGTGTAAATTTTTCTGTTCTATTGATATCATCATTAGATTTCTTCCAATTAGGGCACAAACATATGGTTATGATAAGGCCACCCATTTGATGTTAAAATGAGTAGCATTAATGAACATTTGAGAAAACAAATGCTGCTTTTGGGTAGGTTGGCTCAAATTAAATAACTTTACAAATTCCAAATAAAATTTTAAAATTTTCCTAACAAATATAAGCAACTTTAAAAATTTCAAAGAAAATTTTAAAATTTTCCTTGTACTTTTACCAAATATAGGTATACTATATATTGTCAAAAAGCTGTGGAAGTATATTCTCTGCTAGTAGAGCACCTTTCTTGAATCTGCCTTGGACTTAAAGTTTTCTTTAAAACATTTTTGTTGCATTTTATGTCGGTGTTGTGTTTTAATAAAGTCAAGGATTTAGGATAAAATCTCTAGATATTAGCTTATGGATTCAAATTTCTTTTGAAATTTTCATATTAAAACTCAGTGACAGAAATTACAGATTTACAGTAAAAATAAATGAGAAAAACAATTAGTTAAACAGCACTGCTAACAGTTTATGCCTGCTATCAATGTCATTTGGTTACCACAAAACACCATCTTTAAGAACTATACGTACACTTTTCTGTTCTATTGATGTCATCATTAGGTTTCTTCCAAGTAGGGCACAAGATTAGGGGGATGAATGGAAGTAATGAATATGAGTAACAAATGCTGCTTTTGGGTGGGTTGGCTCAAATTAAATATGTTTACAAACTCCAAAGAAATTTTTTAAATTTCCTAATAATTTTACCAAATATAGGAATATTATATATTGTTAAAACATTGTGGAAGCATATTCTCTGATAGTAAAGCACCTTTCTTAATTCTGCCTTGGACTTTAATTTTTCTTAAAAGACTTTTGTTGGATTTCATGTTAGTCTTATGTTGTAATAAAGTCAAAGATTTAGGGTCAAAACATTAAGGGAAAACCGCTGTCACTAAAAGTTTAAATTTTCCTGAATTTGTAATTTGCAAGAGTCATCGTCTAATTGTTCATATGATCAATTATTTGTATTCTCACACATGCCAATTTCTACGTCTTGATGTCAATATAATTTGGGAGGATGTTTGTAAGTTCGTAATACTCAATATTATTATATTGAGATACTTTTTTGGTAACAACTTTTCTTAATAAACTATCCCATTTGAGTGTTTGTTTCTGATGTTTGACATATGCTGGGGAAATTTTGTGCATTTTCTTTTGGATGGAGAGATTATTTTGTCATAATTCTTAGAAAACAAAATAATAAAAGAAAAGGACGTTAGTATTGGAGAGAGAAAACCAATGTTTATTTCACAGATGCATAATTATTGCAAAGCCTGAAAGATTACAAATGATATCTTTGTGAAGCACTATAAAAAATAATGTTCTGAATAAGCTTCAATGTAAAAGCAGGCAAAGCCATGCAAATGCCTTGGTTGGAGGCAAGTGCCACCACCATAGGAAACTCCTTGGCAGTACATGGCAATTCTAAAAAGACAGACAAAATCTTAGCTAGTTTGCAAGATTGCTGTCGAAGGGCAAGCCATTTCCATTTTCAAAAATAATATTTTTCATAAGGCTGTCAAAGAATGAATTCTAATAATGAATGGATGCTTCCAAGTTATATAAAAATTAGAGTGCTTTTTTAAAAACTCAATGAAACTTGTGTATGAAATATACGAATCTAGCACTCACAGATTCACCACTTAAGTTCATATATGTTTGTGGTTTAGCAAGAAGAACCGGTGCATTTGAAATGTAACCTGCACAAACAAGTTCAGGGATTAATGTTTTAGCAGCAAAATAGCAGGTAGGTCATCTAACAGTTGTGTCAGTATTCTATGTCAATGTTTTTGAACCAGAAACATCAATTTAACAATATGGATAGAGATGTTTACATGTTTCACAATTCAGGCTTTGGCCCTGT
The DNA here is from genome assembly GCA_037957365.1 of Torreya grandis. Classification (NCBI taxonomy): domain Eukaryota; kingdom Viridiplantae; phylum Streptophyta; class Pinopsida; order Cupressales; family Taxaceae; genus Torreya; species Torreya grandis. The sequence goes on from JARHVA010000458.1 coordinate 4,408,977, forward strand.
AATTGCAGCATTGAATAATGTTACAGTAGCATAATAACCTCATGTTCTTCCTAGAACAGTTTCAAACTCTACCTTTTCCAATTAATGCTTTTGATTGAATTGCATTCATGGAAATGCCTTCAGCTTGAGCAATAGAATCAATCATCTTGAATCCCACCTAAATTGAACATCAGAAAAAAAAAACTCATCAATGAACTACGCATGTCGCAAGTTATATGGTCTAAATTACAAAGGATCTGCTCTAAATGGCAAGGTGAAATTGGGGAAAAATCTGAAGCATATTTGATAGAAACATAAAAGTACACAAAAAACAAAGGGGCTATGACATACATTATGCCTGGTGCCTTCATACTTCTTCCCTGGGTTACCCAAACCAACCAACAGCCAGGGTTTGGGATTATTATGCAAGGGACTTCCTCCTTCAATATGTAATGAACATCTAGGACGCACTTGTGGACTAGAAATTGTCTGGCTACATATAACTGTTGAAGTTTGGTGAGGCATATATAGCACTGGAGGGCATGTTGCAAGCAGTAGCATTCTGCCAAATCTGTAGTACTACAACCTACAAATTTATAAACATAAACCATATTCAATTATACTTATTCTACATAATGTTTACCAATAAAGAATCTGCAAGCAAGCAACTTGTTTCTTTTCAAACCAAAAAAAATACAAATAATTTCTGATCTTTGTTCAATGTCTAAGTCGAATGATCTTTAATGAGCTTAACTGTAAATTTCATGGAAACATATAGATGTAGACAGCAAATACGTGTAGACACCTAATTTTGGTACAAGGCTTATAATTACAATGTTATTATCATGTTTTCATAAATGTGGATCATTGGTGGAGGTTAGACTCTTATTGACGTATTTTGCTTTATGTTGGGCCCTATATTGCCTTCCATTGTCTCTATTCATTCCTAATGTTTCCTGATCTATTATTTGTCTGCCTCAAGATCCACCTAAGTGTCCTGCAGCTCATCTAGGTCTCTATTATAGAATTTATTGCATCTTAGCCCACTGTCAAAATATTTGGATAGTGATCTGACCACTATCGCATGGTATGCTAGTGGTCGTGTCGGTTGGGGGCCCATTGGCCCTACTTGCTTGTGTTTGCCACGTTTCATTGTGCTTAATTATTGGTTTTCCCACTTTGGTGTGGTAGGCTTGTGCACCAATGAGTTCCTAATTTGAGTTCAAGAAGTCTATATAAACACAAGCACCCTAAAACATTTATGACCAGCAAACAAGTATGACAAAATGAATTGATTATATCTTACGCTTACAAGAATGACATCTAGATATCACTTCTATTAAATTGTGTTTTTGCATATGTGCACCGAAAGAAGGTCTAAGTGAAGAAGCATACAGTTTCATTTATCAGCGTGCATCTTATACAATAAGGGTGGTAGCTAGATATACACACGTTTGATTGTTGACATGCAAGAGTGTTGGGTGCCAAACTGTACACCTGTTGTAAAGGCAGGATTAGGGTTGACTGAGGTAGGCTCCTCAATAAAAACACCAATTTTTTTATGTTCTCTTAGTGTGGACTTGAGCTCTAGTGAAGGAGAGAAGACTCTTACATCTGCGGACATCTATTCGCATATCTGGGAGAGGTTTTTGAGCATCATCTGTTGGCGAAGGGTTTCAGAGAGTTTCAGATTTGTCAGACCTCCAAAACCATTTTTGGAAAAGGTTGACCCTTTTTTGGGGGGGACTGCCTCTTTCAGAGCATCTGATTTTGGTCTTGCTGCTATCGTACAGTTCGACTCTGGTCACTGCCTCAGATTTTTCCCTGCTTTCTAGGGTCTCTTTTGCACTATTCCAAGACTTCCTTTTCAGTACTTTTAGCCTCTGTCAGAATCTAGATAAGTCAGAAATAGGTGGTTATTAATCAACCTCCTTTGTCAATTTACCATTCAAGATGCTTTCATTCATTTCCACACATAAGCAGATCTTTATTTATTGTGTTTGGATAAGTTTTGCTTATGTGATCCCTTTACATGTGGTTGGTGTAGTGTTTTGAACACTTGTGCACCCTCCACATAAAACAATAAGACAACCATGGACTATATGTAAGAGAAAAGATCATTCTAAGATACCCTAAGGGAAATAATATTGTATGTCATTCAACATCAATAGAGATGATTCCTCCAAGCTAATAGACCAACAACTTTTTGTATAGCCTAAGCAGTGGATATTCAGACCTACCATCCTCCTATAAGATTCCCTGAAGTCAAAAAATAACCTCCCAGGAGAGTTGTGTAAGAGCGAAAAAAATCTCTCGAAACCAAAGTCCAAGGATCATTTTATCTATAGGCATCCTCTCCATTAAGCGATTTGTTATAACTATCACTACCTGTTAATATAGTGGTAGGGCTCCTTTAAGGCCTTCATTCAATACAAATATCATAAATGCCCAGCCTTATTTATTTGGGAGATGTTCCAATTTAGACAAAAAAAACCTTAGCACCAGATCTTCCCAATTATAAAAAAGAAATTAATCAATATCACAAAAGACCAAAGTAGGTCAATGGGACTCAAAAGTACAACAAATAAAAATAGCAAATCAAGAGTCCTAAAAGGACTCCAACAACCATAAATATAAAATATAAAATATAAAATTAAATCCACAAAAATATCTAGCATGCAAACTGACCCAAGAAGAGAAGCATAACCTAAACGGATATTCCCTAGACAAATCAATATATATAAAGCCATGTAGTAAAAAAACAATCCTATGAAAGGAAGGTCTCATGCTAAAAGGACAACTGTTGTAAGAGCAAGAGAAGAGAGCTGTGGAGAACAAAGCTCTTCTCTGTATCAAAGCCAGAAGCAAATTAGGAACCTATTGGCGGAAAAAAATTGCACCCACTACTAAAAAATTAAAAATACCTAAATGCTACAATTTTAATCATATTTTACATTTCATAGCTCTATGTCACCCCACTCTATTGAAATAACTAGGATAGACTACTTTGGGCCACCAAGACAAACTAAGTAGACTGCTTATGCTTTGCATATTATGGTGATATACGACTTGAGTGTTTGGTTAAATTTGGGCGAGCACTACTTCAATCATCGCAATACATGTATCATGGTAATATATTCATACATTCACTTTGGTTAATTGTTTGTGGTTTTGCACTATCGACACTTGTATAGCTATGCTTACTTCACATAGACATGCTTTGTAAATTTTTCCCCTATAACTTATCTTATGGTGTGAAAGGGGCTATGATGTGAAGAGTTCTATGGTGTATAGTGTGAGCAATGATATTCCTAGAGAAATATAATAGTTGCATCATGGTCATGTTTGAGGTGTAAAGGAACTTATACTTTGAAGAAGACAATATATTTTAAAAACAACTTTCAAAACAAAATTTAAACAATAAAAATACAAAGGAAAAAGATAAAGGAGTGGAATGTGATGGAAGAATATGAAATGGAGTGTATCGTGGAGAAGATAAAGACAAGGATTTCGCCACCTATACCCTATACTCAATCTAGGGGTTGGGGTAGAATTTTATACCACCACTAAACTATTTGAGCCAATACTCTACCCAAAAATTCAAACCTTGACTCAATCTTTCCATCAATTCTACTCCCTCCACTTTTCAACTTTACTGTTTGAACCTTGAAATTACTTGAACCCTACAACAACTGCCTCAATTTCCATATACAATGGAGCATGCTTGGGATGGAGGAGGACACTCTGCTCAACGTAGTAGTTCTCGTTGATGGGCAAGCATGAATCCTATGCATTCAACTCACTCTGCCTCATCAAATCGTAGAGGAGCTAAATCCCCAGCTGGTCAAAACCTCAACGGAGCAAATGGTGGTTGTAGCAAAAGAGAAATGATGGAAAAGAAAGAAATAGAAGCAGGAACGCTGACATATCAAGGCAATTCCCATAATTTTGTTTCAAAACCTATTTATTTTGGGTAGAAGAACTAGAATTGTCCTTTACTTTGACTTTTGGGAATTTTTCAAAATTGTTTCTAGAACGTAATGAATGATGCCTTAGAAGGCAGGTTTGATCACCCATTTCAAGGTTTCATTACAAATCCTCAATCTCCTCCAAGGAATGACATGTATGCCCAGGTATCTAGAGTTTTGCTTGTTTCTAGGGATGTTGCCTTAGGTATGCTTATTGCTCGATGTGTTCGTAGCATTGTGTATATGAAAGAGGTACCCATGCAAAATGATGTGCCTTTAGGAAATGTCAATGATGTTGTTGACCTTGTGTTACCTAGACCTGCATTCTATAATGTCCACAAATTAGGGATGTTTTCTGAAATCTGATTTTTATATAAAACCCTAGAAAAAGAAGAAAATCTGATTTTTACCACAACAAATCCTAGCTGCAAAAATACTCCAAAATTAGCATAAAAATATATTAAACCCTTCAAATCAATTATGAATCTAAACTAGAGACTTCTAACGAATTTAATATTCCTTGAATAATCCACAGCCATGGATCTCATCCCTCTAACGTCAAATTTCAACCCTTGATCTTCCCTCCCAAATCTATATAAGCAAGGTCACTCCTCCATTGGAGTCAACTTGAATCTTCATATCAAATCCATGTCCATTTCGCAATCAACTAACTTGCATTTCTATAACACCATTATGCCAAAATCAAGCATCCATCATCTTTGATCAAGCATTCATGTCAATAATCTGAGTCTATATGCAATCACTTGATCATTTGCAAATCCTGGAAGGAGGTAATATGAAGCAAGGAATTTGGTAAGTCTCATATCATTTTGATTTGTTTCATGAATCCTTCCTAATAGGTAGTTTGCATTTTGAGTTTGAATTAGCTTGTTTAATTCATAGTGTGCTCAAAATCCTACTACATTTTGGCGACCATGATGGGACCATAACTCCCAATTAATCCATTTTGCTTGTTAGTTGTGATTTTGCTAACCTGAAGGGTCAATTGAATCAAGGAAATTTCAAAATTTTGAAAATTTTGCGTGTACAAGTTGTAGTCACGAGTTTGCACTAGTGGTCACAACATTGTCCAAGTCAGTCACAATATTGTTTTTGCGAGTCACAATATTGCTTTAACCGTCCTTTTAACTGCTAACTGTATGTCTGACTATATAGGTTTTTACCCTTTGACAATCCCGTGACTCGCGATTAGCGATATTGTCAAGAGAATCGCGATTTTGCGTAACCCAGTCACGATTTTCTAAACCACTAACGGTTTGTGCTGTAGGTCTCATCATTTGACAAAACCGCGACTAACCCAGTCGCAACTTTGTCCTGCTAGTCGCGGGATTGCGGCCAAGAATCACGGTATTGCAATCTTTTATAAAAACATTAACAGCTGACCTCTGTCCATTAATCTGTATGGTCCATTCTGACATCCTGTCTCTGTAGGGATTGTTGTTCCATCTAATCTTCTTAGGGATTTTATGCTTTTAACTCATATCTATCACCTAACCCCAATTTTGTATCAGATTTATGTCTGGTTTTTGTGTGGTCTAAGTGTTGTGCAGGGTCTACCAGGAAGGCCAAGGCAGGAGGAGACAAAGACAACACGGGTCTTTTTCCCTTTTCCTTATTCTTGACAATACCGCAACTATCGGCACATTGAGACTCACGGGATTGCTCTATGGAGTAGCGATGTTGCAGTTGTAGTTACGATTTTTTAATGATTGGCATTTTCACTATTATCTGTTGCTTAGTCTTTTAAATCTTAATCAGATATAGGTAGAATAATATATTTGTGCATAAGCAGGATTCTGTTGATTAGATTTTGGTCAAAATCTTAGTTATTTCAGTTAAAACCTAAGTGCCAATTTGCTATAAAACAACAATTTTTAATCTAATTTTAACCATCTGTATATAATCATTTTTTTGCATCTAACTAAATCTGTCATATAGAAATCTATCTGTGTCAAAATCTAAATCTGAAAGTTTTGTCATTTCTTACAATATCGCGACTAAATATCTATTCATAGTAGCGAGTTTGTAGTTCTCAATCACGGTTTTGTGGTTTATGACAAAACCGTGATTATCGATTTTATAGTCATTAGCGGTATTGTCGACCCTAGTCACGATTTTGTAGATCTAACTATTGTGTTGCAGGTAACCGTCATGGTCATCTATCAGTGAAAATATCGTCATTCAAAAGTAGCGATTTTGATAGCCCAATAGTGGTATTGCAGTCCCTGGTCGCGGGATTGTTGTGTGCACTCGCAGGTTTGCAAAAAGTCATGGTTTTGCAAAAATTCTAAAAATTATTAATATTTTTGGTTGCAGGACCTCTTTTGAGTGCCATAATCAGACTACTAACCCGTGTGCTTGCAGGTCGCCTGTCAAAGACCCATTTGGCACTTTTCGAATCATTTTAATCATTTTGTCTTATATATCACTTTTAATCATCTTGTTGTGTGTATATATATTTGTTGAATTTCTCCTTGTATATACTTGCTTGTGTCAACTTCTAAATAATCGTTGTTTCGTGTCCATCACACGTAGTTAATTAAATCGGTTAATTAATTGTATCGTGTATTGTGTCTGTTTGTTAACCCCTCCCCTCTAGAATAGCACGTGACGTGGAATTGACATCCACGCACGGGCTTAGTATATAGGGTTTAGTGTTGTGGATTTCATCACCACGCACTGACCAAGCTCCATGTTCCAGCAGAGTATAAAAATCAAGGACAGTTGTCGTTAGACTAAGCAGTTCACCTCATACAAGTCATCCATGAAGGGGAAGAGTTAATTCTCTGAACCAGGCATTAAACAACACCCTACATGGACTTGGGCCCTAACGTACCTTTGTGTATATCGAGGACGCCCTTAGAGAGCTCGTTCAACCTAGTATCGAAACTTCTGGCCATAACAGGTGTACTGCTACAACAGTCAGTATCAGCTCCAAAGTAGCCATCAAGTGCACACAAGGTTGAGAGGGTTCGGTTGATACCGTAATGGGTCACCGGCCTACAACCTCATCCATGAAGCCATTGGATGGTGCGGACATCGGGTTACACACCTACCAGTTTACTAATCCTAGGTTGTGGCTTGCTTGTTTGGGTGTGTGTTGTGCTAACCCTCTGTTGTTTGTGAGCCGAGTCAGCCTTCACCCAAAACCTATCTAAGCCTATCTAGGTCCCTTGTACATTTCATCTTGTATATCCTTGCCACATCATTCTATCCTATCATCCTTTGTATATATCCTAGTCATCATCCTTGTCATCCTATCATTGTACATATTGTCTTTATCCCATCTCATCTCCCGTATTAACCACCAATCATCAACCACATTCTCATCATCCACATCTTGTCTTGTACATCCTTGTCATCTTATATCCTTATCCCATCCCTCAACTTGTTTATCCTCCATCCTAGCCTAACCATATCCCCACATTCTACATCATACCCCTAACTTACCTTCTACACCCTTGTCATATTGTCTTTGTCATTATCCCCAATCTACCATCTTGTCCCTATCCCATCCTAGTCTAACCATACCCACTTATCACTAGTTCTCACCCCATCTACTTACCTATCCTAATCATCATCACCCTTATCATCATCCCCTTACACCTATTGTTTATTTCCCATCTCCCATCTTGTCTTCATCCCATTCTAAGTCACATCCCCATCAACCTATATCTTCTATCTTGTACATCCTTAACCTATTGTCCTCTTGTCCATATCAACCTATCATCTTGCATACCCTTGACATCATCCATTTATCCTATCCCCTCTCATCTTGTCTTCATCCCGTATTAGCCTAGTCATCCTCCCCTCATCATTCAATCATTATCTTGCGCATCCTAGTCATCATACCATTCTACATATTGTCTTTCTCACATATCCTAGTCACACCTTGTCATCCACATCTTGTCCTAAGTCCATTACATCCATAAATCATAATCATCATCTTGTCTCATTATCCCATCACCTACATCTTGTCTTGTATATCCTTATCCCATCATCTTCTTGTACATATCACTTGTGCATCCTTGTCATCATCTCATTATCCTTTTGAACATCCTTATCATCATCCTCTCCTACCCCACATCTTGTCTTCATCCCATCCTAGTCTAACCATAACCACTCATCATTGACCATCACCTTGTCTTGTCTATCCTTATCTCATTACCCTCTTGTACATATTTGGTTTTTCTTGTACATCCTACTAATCATATCATATCCTAGTCCCACTTGCTATTCGTCATCGCCTACCATCCCCTAATCACACCTTGTCTCATTATCCACATCCTATCCTAGGTTCACTCTATCCCTCATCATTTGTCTCGACCTTGTCTTCATCACCCTTCTAGTCTAACCACATCTTATTTTATCCGAATTGGCTCTTTAAGTCACATACGGGTCTAAACCATCCAACTTTCATTGCCCCTTTATCATCATCACCTATCTATATTTGTCCTTATCCCGTTACTCTATCACCTTCCTCACTTAACCACCTATCCCATCCCATCTTGAGCGAAATTAGTCTAAAGTCTTGAGCTAATCCTATCATCCTATCCTCCTATCATCTTATCACCTTAATTCACTATCATTCATCCACTAGTGCCCAAGATCATGTTGTGATTCCAAAGATTGATGACACTTATTTTTCTAGCTCTTTGCACTCAAGCTTTACATTTTGGTTAAGAGATTTTTAGCAGTCCTAGATAGACTTCAGTTATATTTTGATCATGTTCGCTCCTGAAACTTGATTATAATTTCAGTGATATTTTGATCAAGCTCAATCATGGGGAATAATACTTGTATTCGTTAACTTCTTATATCGATATAAAAATATATATTGCATATACGCATCAGTACTAATTATATTGAGATCCCAGAAGAATGCTCCCAAATACATAACTTTTTTGCTAGGTTTTACTGCCAAGAGAATGGCCACCATAAAAATATGCAATATGCACGTGCACTTTAATATGATGATTGAAATGTATACATTATTCTCAATGTACCTTGCATTAACAAAAGTATCTACATATTATTAGTAATAATTCCCATTTTGCATGTTTAATTTACTAAGTGAAATCAATTGCTTACAACCACCTTTTTCCAACAAGGTAATGTAGTACATATTCTTAGCACGAAGGAGCATATACTTCTTTTGGCATCACAAAGTTGTACTTCACAAAGTAATCTGTATGCTTCTAGATATGGATCAAGATACAAAAGCAGGGAAATCAGTACTTAAACAAAAGTCATAAGAAGATCCACAATCCAATCAGAGTTTGATAATTGGTTTGCTCTATCACAGCCATTGTTCCTTGGCCTAGTACCCTTTTATTCCTTGATTCTTGCTCACAAGTATTCCTCCCAAGGTATCCATTTGATAGTCCATGTCTAGAAAGGCGTATAAATGATTTGAATTTCTGGTCCATGGAGAAGTCACGTCTATGAAACCTCTTTATCACTAAACACCTTGACTGTATGTTTCACCCTTCCTTTCTCATTAATAATTTCCCAATCTCGAGCTTGGACTTGGCAATAGTTACTCTTTTAGTAGCTTTAGATAAGTTTAAATTTTAAAACCTTCTATTGCTTTGGAAAAACTCGTATAACCCAATGAGAATTTTGCTCATTGTGGATCTCTAATCATGAATATAGCATATCCCTAGATTTGGAAGCTTTGTTTTATTGTATTAATGTTAGTTGTCAAGCATTTGATTACATTTTTGTCATTTGTGGCAAAGAGAACATTAATAATGGGTTACTTTTAAAATTGCACTTCAATATGTTATTTTTTTTAAACAATGTCATGTTGGAATTATGAAAATGTTGGAATAACATTCTTTGTTTATTCTACATTGTTTTCAAATCTGTTGTTCAGATGTATCATGATATTTAGTACACGCAGATGTTGCTGATGTTTTTGTGATTTCAGGTACAAATGGGATTGAGGCATTAATGGCATTCGAGCTCAATCTGAGACAGCATGTAGCCTATAGCAAATTAAAAAACTATAATTTGGTATAGTTCAGTTAAAATGTTAATTCATTCTCTTACTTGAGTTATGTATCTGAATTGATATTTTATATGAATGGCATTAGGCAATTATTGATAAAGTCAATAACACATATAGCCAAAGGCTATCATGTTATCATCATCTATCGATTAAATCGGTTTAAAGTTTAGATTCGACACCATGTAGAGGCATTAGCAAGTTGTTGGGTCCGTTTGGATCTCTGTATAATATCCTGCTTGTTATGAATTGGACCCTAAGGGGCAATGCAGAGGCAAGAATATTGGTTCGAAACAAGTTTATTTTTTTATGCCTTAAAGGCATAAGCATTGCAGTGGGTAACGTTAGAAGTGTTTATTGTTAACGCAGTCAAAGCCACTGTGCAAAAAAAGAACATAAACCCTAGTCTAAGATTGGAAGGACCAGCTCCCCACCATGGCATTGTTTGTTGATTAAAAACTTGCATAAATTTTAGAATCGATGGCATTTGAATTGGTAGCGTTATAATTTTATTTTAATTAACTCAACTCAAGTTAGGGGAGCAACTAGGCAGCTAGGGTTTGTATTGGAATCACAAGTCGTTGACCCATCATTGTTCGATATGGCCAACATGGCCTTGGCGAAGCCTTGCAGAAATTTTGGAACACCTGTGCATGCAATGAATCTAGGATTGGGATGAGACGATCTGCATGACTAATGGCATGATTTTGTTGGGAGAAACTTGTAAGAGGTAATTTCAGTCAAACTTCGCATTTTGATTCATTGTAGAGTTTCTTTTGTTATTGGCTTGCTTTAAACTTTCAGTTTTTCATGCAAGCACATTCATGATTTTATTATGAACTTACAATTCAGTTTTGGGGGCAGTAACTGAAACTTAACATTGTGTTCGACTTGCACTTACATACCACGAAAGGGGAAAATTATAAAACGGCCATGGGCCTATTTGGGCCGGGAGTCGTGTTGCAGAGTGTGGACATTCTTTCAGAGTTTTTGGAAACTTAGATTGATGGCCATGGAAGTAAAGGAGAAGGGAAAAGAAAAGGGCCGTGCGCAGTCGCTATAGGGTTTGATTCTATGGCCACTCCGAGAACCACTATATTGTAGGCAAGTTCCTTTTCTTTAAAACTCATTATGAGTTTTTTTTACGTTAAATGCATAAGTTATTTTAAATCATTGTGGTTTGCACGGCTCGGCCCTGCACATACTTGATGCTTCTGGGAAAATAAATCAGATTGAAGAAATGGGTTTATTTCCTTTTGACCATCTACATTTAGAAATGATGGAGGGAGGGGCAGAATGTTTAGATTCAAGTTTTGTATGAATGCATAAACGAGAAATCTAGACCTGCACCCATAGATGTATTGGAGAATTACTATTTTGTTCTGGGTCTATATCTTTCATTTCTGCTTGCAAAAAAGTAATTAGGAGAAAGGTATGATACAATCTGGATTTACCATGAGAAATGCATGCATTAAGGGAAAGTGAAAGGTAGGTTTGCATTTAGTATATATTCCTGCCTTTCTTTTGGAATTATTTGAGACAATTTATTATCTCTTTGATAGGGATGATGACATAATTCTGTTTGTGAATGGACTATCATGGTGGCTAAGTTAATTTGGTATGCATGAAAAGAATTTTGAAGGCATTGATTGTGGTGAGCAAGTGTTTTGTTAACAGGTTTAACCCCTTTCCTCTTCTGTCATTCAGTTGCATAAGACAAGCTGAGAGTTCTTGCATTTGCAAACTTGTGCGTTGGATGGATGGGTACATACTTGCAAATTCAGCCATCCATAGACATGCACCTAGTTATCCTCTATTGATTGCTTACAAAAAAGATAAACATGTAGGGTTATGCTAAAATGGAAGTTGTCTTTTACTAGTTATAAAGAATCATACATGTAATGTTGACTGTATGAATTTTACTGAGCCTTGGGATGTTGTCTAAAATGTTTAGACTGTAACAATAAGGTTTCTGTACAAGTAAGATTTATTAGATCTACAGATACGTAGATCATTAATTCTTCTGTATTTGATTTATTAAAGCAACAAGTGCAAATTGACAAGCAATTTGAACTTGAGGAAAGAGTATGAGGATTCGTCCCTGTCATTGTGGGTCAAATGACTCATCAAAATTGACAAAAATACACCAAGCGCTTGTGTAAGCGGACACTCAATGCATCCTTATCAAAGTTGACAAAGTGTTTGATGAGAAGCACAAAAGACAGATTCACTTGGTTAAATAAATGTTACTTTCATATAAAAATTCCGAAGAACTACATTGGGCCCTAATCCCATGTCACAGTGTGTATGTATGGTAGACCACTTCACAGGCACAGACCCATAACAATATTCAATTGGGGCTTGTCCTTCTGCCTTGGCCAACAATGACCTTGGGTTCAATTGAACTCTATGAAATGACTTGTTTGTTGGATGCACTTGCAAGAGTGTTGTTGACCTTGCAAGTTTTTTCCATTATGAGGAATTGTGGAAAAGACTAATATCCTTGGAGCCATTGTTGTAATTTGATTCTAGCATTCCTTGTAAAGGCATGTAATGATTTCTAGTTATGAGTCATGTATGTACTAGCAGAATTGTAATCTGTATCATGCAAAGAATCTTGATTTTGTATATTATTCAGACGTGATAGTCTTGTGATCTGAACTCCTCGAATCATTAAATGATAAATGTTTTCCTTAAGTATTAGCTGAGTTTATTGCATTATTAATAAAAGTGGTGGTTATTACAAATGTTAGTTTGGACTAATATCGAATTGCTGAATGTGTATGAGCTTTCCTTAGTAAATTTGGGTTGGACTCATTCTATTATGAAACCTATGTCTTCATTGCAAGTATGTACCTCTGTAAAGGTGGTTTAGACTTCTTGTTAAAAATGGACAAGTAGATGTTTAAGTGATTACTGTTGACGCAGTGGATTGCACCCGGGGGCAGGGGGCCTAGCTCCCACCCTTCCACACGCAACAATGGAACTCCCCTCTCGCCTGTGGGACCGGCGAAGCTGGAGGGGAGAGTCTCTAGATAAGGGCTAGCTCCCTCTGATGTATCTTTTAGGCCCTAGTTTCTCCTACTGCTAACAAATAAATAAAAAAAAGGGGGGACGAAAAGGGAGAAAGAGATGCTGAAAACAGAACCTAAGCCTAAAAAACGAAAAGGTGATACACCAGAAAATGTTGACCCACTCAGCCCGAACATACACTTTTCACCAAAAAGAAACGCCCATAAACTTCATCTGACGTGGGAAACTCTTCTGTTTCAGTGAGTCAGGGGTCCGTAGAGATACAGGGAGGAAGGAACTAGCAAAGGTGTTCTGAGACACACTTTGACAGCCTATTCACATGCGCCTATATTCTTGTTGTAGACACTTCTGGCAGACCTGCAGAAAGGAGACTTCACAATGCACTGGACATGCTGTAATCGATCTGTGAAAGCATGAAAGACAATGACTTAACACAAAAGAACACAGACATATACTTTAAAGTGCAAGTCCAATAGAGGTAAAAATGCTAAAACCTGATTCAAAGTAAAATCTGCAGAGCTCTGCCTTACAAGCCCGAGAGATTTTTGGGCAGAGTTTGTCTTAAGGCTAAGAGAGTGGATCCTTCTCAAATGAGAATTCTTACAATATATAGAAAGAGGAAGAGAACTTGGCGCTTCCTGGGAAAGACTTTGGCACTCTTTTTGCAAGCTGGCCCATGTGCGCCGAGAGCATCGGGAAGAGGAAGTCACTGTTGCTGATATCATTCTTCTAGAAGAGATCGCCGATCTTGACTTTGGCGTTCGAGAGCACGGGTTGTGCCTCTTTTCCTGCAAACAGACTACGGTTTGTCCCCTCATGAATGCCAAATGGAGAAAGCAGGCCGCGCCGCTCACTGTTTGCGCCGTTTGATGACCTTCTGACAATAACTCGCCTCCCCTTTGTCACTTGGACTGCTTTGTCTTCTCCTGCACTTGTCTCATCCTGGTTTTGTCCCTTTCTGGCTCCTTCAGCCCTCGGGGCTATCTTTTGGCGGGTCGTTGCGTTCCTTGGGCTCTTCCTGCTTGCCTTGGCCACTATCCGTCGATTTCAAATAAGTGACATGTGGCGCGTTCCGTTGTGAAACGGGCAGGACACGTGGCAGCATCCGCTTGACTCATGGAAGCTTTAGGCACCCTTTGAAGGTCCTGCGAAAGAGGACATGTGTCGGCTTCCGCTATCTTTAGCAATTCGTCCGGGGCCCACCACAGTTTGTGCGGGACAAAAGAGAGACTGCGGGTGTTGACACTTGTCAGCGTCCACCGAGCCTTGCAGGGGACACGTGGCATGTTCCGTTGCTCCTAAAAAAGCATGTCAAAGCCTTCCGCGGTTGCCACTTGGCGCCTTCCGCGTTCTGGATTTTCTGGTGTAAAATTTAACATTCGCGGGCCCATCAGTTTGAAAATCAACGGCTAGTTCGTCGTGTTTAACTTTGACGTCCTCGGGCCCGTCACCCTTGGACCTTCCATCGGCTTCCTGTTTCGGCCTTTTGTCATTTCGCGGGCCTTTTCTTTCGGATTTCTTCCCCGCCGGCTTTTTTCGGCAAACTTTTTCTGGTGGGTTTTTTCTCGCGGACAAAAAGTCCGCAAGAATTGCCTTGTCACTTTGCCTTCGGAAATTTCCTCTCGGGCTTTTTGCTCGCGGTTTCCCCGAATTCCTTCGGACTTTTTGTCCGAAGGAATTCCTTCGGACAAAAAGTCCGAAAGAATTCGTTTCCTTGCCTTAACATAATTCCGAAAGATCTTACCTTCGCGGTTTTCTTTGTGGCCTCTTTGAAGTGCTCCCTGCCCCTCCGCAAGGGCTCTTGAACCCAGAACTGCCCTCCGCAAGGGCACTTGTCCTTTGGGAGGCTTGAACTTTCGTTTGAACCGCTCCCTTGAACCAACTGTTGAACCAATCCATTGAATCGGCTCAACGTTTCAAACGGTCGTTGAACCAAGCTTTGAACCGAGCTGTTGAACCGACGGGTGAACCGACTGAGTGAACTGAGTGATTGAACCATCCGATTGAACCGAAGCATTGAACCAAAATGTTGAACCAACGCTTTGAACCAAGCCGATGAACCATTTGATTGAACCAAAGCGATGAACTTTGCCAATTGAACTTTGCGATGAACCAAGGTGACTGAACCAAGTCGTTGAACGAAAGCGACGAACCAAGGCGTTGAACCAAAGAGATGAACCAAGGCGTTGAACCGGTTCAATGGTTCAACGGTTCAAAGCTGCTAACTCTTTGAAAGATCATGTCGTTGAACCACTGTAGCTCCCTTATGAATTTCTTCAGACAAGACTCCGAAGAAGCTTCGTAAAACCTTGCACTCTTTGACTGGTTCTTCATCTGCCCAAAAGACTACACCTGCAAAGTTCGTAGAAGTCCCTGTGAAGTCCGTAGAAAACCTGCAGAGTCCGTAGAAATGGACCTGCAGAGTTCGTAGAAACTTCATTGCTGAGTCCGTAGAAATTCGCAAGACTCGTGCAAAATCAAAAGTACTGGCTCAGAATAGCATGAAAAAAGTGGGGACAGATTTTTGGCTTGTTGGGCCAAAAAATAGTCAACAAATTGGCGACTCCCAAGGGAAGCATGCCTGCTATGCTTAGAGACCAGTTGTCTTGTAGTCCATTGGGCACGGAGTCAGAATGCAGCTTTGAAGAATAGGTTAGCAACAGCCCCAAAAGATCCAAGAATCAAACATGAAGCTTTTTACCCCAAACACAAGGGAAATCACACACAAGACTAAAAACACTACTTGTGCAAACTGCACTTAGGGAAAGCAGGAAAAGAAACTGAAAGCAAACTATTATATACAACTAACCAAGTACATCTGCTTCCCTCCTGGATCAAAGGGAAAACTTCTTAAGTCCCCTTCCTGGCAAGAAGACTTATGGTGCCAAACAAGTGGCTGAATGAAAAGGAGATTTGGTGACCTACTCGTCTTGCCTACCACTTGGATTGGCTTGCATCCGAGTGGATCAGAATCGAACATGCTTCCGACATATACGTACTCTGTTCTTGGAAGCTTGTTGAATGCTGGTCCTTCATGCTGGTGCATTTCACCAAGAAATCCATGGCTGCTGGCTCATCACCATAAGCCCTTTGATCTGCACAATCCCTCTGCAATGCATCATGGTTTGACTCGTCTCCTTCTGCTTCGCTGAAAACCGTGTCAAACTCATCCTCTGCTGGAAGCTTGAAGAAGGGTGACTGTGGTGATGTCTGAAATGGAATCACAAAATGATTGCTCATCCCACAGAACATCACCTCTTTGTTCAAAGCTTTCTTCTTCAAAGTTTTCCTCAAAGAAGACAGACCCCTCCTTTTCCTCCTCAAAGATCAGGATCTCTAGATGTTCAAAGATATCCTCCTGATCCTCCTCCAAATCAGGCTCCTCGGTGTAGTCGTCCTCCTCATCAAAGCAACAAGGAAGCTCATCAAACAAAGGGGGAGATAGCTCACCATGCTTATGTTCCTCCTCGTATTGCTGAAACATCTGCATGTATGCATGCCTTGTGTCTTCTCCATTGCTGATGATGTCTTCCGAAGGAGCATCGATGATGATTTCTTCTTCGTTATCGCTCATGATAGCCTCTTAGAGAGCTGCAAATTGGATCTTCTGTTCCTCACTCGCCTCCTACAGAACAGGTTCCTCCTTGAGAAGGGATGAAGTGGAAAAACCATGTGGAAGAGGAGGCAGTCCTTGAGCTAGAATCGAATGATTCTCCTCCTTCCATTTGGTCAGTACTTCATCAATATTAGGTGTGGTCTGATAACTCTCTTGGATGTGTGTAGATGGGGTGTGTTCAGACATGGAATGTGCCGTTGGGTTTGAACCGTCCATCACACATTGGTTGAGGAATCTCTCTCTGGATTCCAACTCTGCAATTCTTCTGGCCATATTCTCTTGGAAAAGCCTTTCTTGGAGGTCACCAGCATCATCATGAGCAGGAGCAACCTCATCTTCTTCAAGGTTTTGAGCAAAACCTTTCTTCTCCTCCTTCCTGCCCCATGATTCTACTGTTTTCTTCCAGTTCAGGATCTCGGAATTGGAATTTTGCTCCTGTGAACAGGGAGCAACTTTGTTTTCTCCAAGGTCCTGGGGCTCCTCGGCAAGGTCTGAAAGTTCCATCTCTCTTTCACGAAGCAGTCTCATCTTAGCCTCTAAATCCTCAATTTGCTTAGCTAGATTATCCTGAAAGAGTCTTTCTTGGAGCTCATAGGAATCATCACAGAGAGGGTAGGAGCAGTGTCAAGAGAGATGCGCTGGTTCATAATGTTCCCCCCAAAAGAAGATTCACGATCTAAGGAATTTAGAAGGTTCATCTCCATGGGAGGTTGTTCCAGTTCCCTTTGATGCTTGAAGGCTAGGCGCACGGGGTCAAGAGCAGGGTTGATTGATGCATCGGATGAGCCAGAATAAGCAAGTGCCATTTGGTAGAAAGGATTTGGTGCACAAGAGGGGGCTTTCTTTAGGATAGGAGGGGGCGTGCAAGGCTGACTGCCTTGAATGAATGGATTCCTCCATTTTGCTACCTCCTCCTCCATGGATTGCAAGGCCTAAGCTTGCCTAAACAAACACGCCTCTTTATACATCAGCTCCTGCTGATATCCATATTGCTCATCCAGTTTGTCTATCTCCATTACCTGCTTCTCAAACTCCAGAGCCACCTCCCTTATCATTGAAGGGCAACTAGGAGGGCTGCTTGAGGGGATTCCCTGAATATCTTGAGCTTGATCATAGTTAAATGAAGGAATACAAGGTCCATGATTTTGTGCAAAGGAATTATACATACAAAAAGTGATTTCTTGATGGCCCCAGGCTGCTTAACCAGCTGATTCAACTCGGAGTCGCCATTGGTGTTGATGCAAAAACGTCCAAAGGCTGGTTGGTTGAAGAACACACCAAAAATCCTTCAACTCTGTGGACACAACTTGTCCTAGTTGATCCCACTGGGCGTGCCAAAAACTGTTGACGTAGTGGATTGCACCCGAGGGCAGGAGGCCTAGCTCCCGCCCTTCCACACACAACAATGGAAACTCCCCTCTCGCCTATGGGACCGGCGAAGCTGGAGGGGAGAGTCTCTAGATAAGGGCTAGCTCCCTCTGATGTATCTTTTAAGCCCTGGTTTCTCCTACTGCTAACAAATAAATTAAAAAAAGAGGGGGATGAAAAGGGAGAGAGAGATGCTGAAAACAGAACCTAAGCCTAAAAACGAAAAGGTGATACACCAGAAAACGTTGACCCACTCAGCCCGAACATACACTTTTCACCAAGAAGAAACGCCCATACACTTCATCTGACGTGGGAAACTCTTCTGTTTCAGTGAGTCAAGGGTCCGTAGAGATACAGGGAGGAAGGAACTAGCAAAGGTGTTCTGAGACACACTTTGACATCCTATTCACATGCACTTATATTCTTGCTGTAGACACTTCTGGCAGACCTGCAGAAAGGAGACTTCACAATGCACTGGACATGCTGTAATCGATCTGTGAAAGCATGAAAGACAATGACTTAACACAAAAGAAGAACACAGACATATACTTTAAAGTGCAAGTCCAGATAGAGGTAAAAATGCTAAGTCCTGATTCAAGGTAAAATCTGGCAGAGCTCTACCTTACAAGCCCGAGAGATTTTTGGGCAGAGTTTGTCTTAAGGCTAAGAGAGTGGATCCTTCTCAAATGAGAATTCTTACAATATATAGAAAGAGGAAGAGACCTTGGCGCTTCCTGGGAAAGACTTTGGCGCTCTTTTTGCAAGCTGGCCCATGTGCACCGAGAGCATCGGGAAGAGGAAGTCACTGTTGTTGATGTCATTCTTCTAGAAGAGGCCTACTGGAACCATGCTGTGTAATCACCGATCTTGACTTTGGCGTTCGAGAGCACGGGTTGTGCGTCTTTTCTTGCAAACAGACTGCAGTTTGTCCCCTCATAAATGCCAAATGGAGAAAGCAGGCCGCGCCGCTCACTGTTTGCGCCGTTTGATGACCTTCTGGCAATAACTCGCCTCCCCTTTGCCACTTGGACTGCTTTGTCTTTTCCTGCACTTGTCTCATCCTGGTTTTGTCCCTTTTGGGCTCCTTCAGCCCTCGGGGCTATCTTTTGGCGGGTCGTTGCATTCCTTGGGCTCTTCCTGCTTGCCTTGGCCACTTTCCGTCGATTTCAAATAAGTGACATGTGGCGCGTTCCGCTGTGAAACGGGCAAGACACATGGCAGCATCCGCTTGACTCATGGAAGCTTTAGGCACCCTTTGAAGGTCCTGCGGAAGAGGACATGTGTCAGCTTCCACTCTCTTTAGCAATTCATCCGGGGCCCACCATAGTTTGCACAGGACAAAAGAGAGAGATTGCGGGTGTTGACACTTGTCAGCTTCCGCCGAGCCTTGCAGGGGACACGTGGCACGTTCCGCTGCTCCTAGAAAAGCATGTCAAAGCCTTCCGCAATTGCCACTTGGCGCCTTCCGCGTTCTGGATTTCCTTGTGTAAAATTTAACGTTCGCGGGCCCGTCACAGTTTGAAAATCAACGGCTAGTTCGCCGTGTTTAACTTTGACGTCCTCGGGCCCGTCACCCTTGGGCCTTCCGTCAGCTTCCTGTTTCGGCCTTTTGTCATTCCGCGGGCCTTATCTTTCGGATTTCTTCCCCGCGGGCTTTTTTCCGCGGACTTTTTCCCGCGGGTTTTTTCCCGCGGACAAAAAGTCCGCAAGAATTGCCTTGTCACTTTGCCTTCGGAAATTTCCTCTCAGGCTTTTTGCTCGCGGTTTCCCCGAATTCCTTCGGACTTTTTGTCCGAAATAATTCCTTCGGACAAAAAGTCCGAAAGAATTCGTTTCCTTGCCTTAACAAAATTCCGAAAGATCTTACCTTCGCAGTTTTCTTTGTGGCTTCTTTGAAGTGCTCCCTGCCCTCCACAAGGGCTCTTGAACCCAAAACTGCCCTCCGCAAGGGCACTTGTCCTTTGGGAGGCTTGAACTTTCGTTTGAACCGCTCCTTTGAACCAACTGTTGAACCAATCCATTGAACCGGTTCAACGGTTCAAACGGTCGTTGAACCAAGCTTTGAACCGAGCCGTTGAACCGACGGGGGAACCGACTGAGTGAACCGAGTGATTGAACCATCCAATTGAACCGAAGCATTGAACCAAAACGTTGAACCAACGCTTTGAACCAAGCCGATGAACCGTTTGATTGAACCAAAGCGATGAACTTTGCCGATTGAACTTTGCGATGAACCAAGGTGACTGAACCAAGTCATTGAACCCAAGCGATGAACCAAAGCGATGAACCAAGGCGTTGAACCGGTTCAATGGTTCAACGGTTCAAAGCTGCTAACTCTTTGAAAGATCATGTCATTGAACCAATTTAGCTCCCTTTCCTTATGAATTTCTTCGGACAAGTGTCCGAAGAAGCTTCGTAAAACCTTGCACTCTTTGACTAGTTCTTCATCTGCCCAAAAGACTACACCTGCAGAGTGCGTAGAAGTCCCTGTGAAGTCCGTAGAAAACCTGCAAAGTCCGTAGAAATGGACCTGCAGAGTCCGTAGAAACTTCACTGCTGAGTCCATAGAAATTTGCAAGACTCGTGCAAAATCAAAAGTACTGGCTCAGAACAGCATGAAAAAAGTGGGGACCGATTTTTGGCCTGTTGGGCCAAAAAATGGTCAACAATTACTTATATAATCTTAAGATCCTTATGCGGGTATTGTCTTAAGTAATGGACTCCATTATGTTTCAATGCATTGTCTGGGTTTTTTATAAATCAGACATCAACCTAAAGTAAGGTCTCAAACATAATGTTGCTTTCATTTGGTTGAACATACTCTGAAGTTTTAAGAATGCTATAAGACTTAAGAAAATCATGTTGGAAATAGTCATTGATGTCTGTGATACTGTCATTGATGTCAAAGGAAGCAGGTGCTATTCTGCATTAATGCCAAAAGATGAGTTGAACAGACTTGCAGTGTTAATCGGATTTCTCCAATGCCTTTACTTCACAATCTTGTCAAGTCAAGTTGGATGAAAAGTCCGAACGGGTCAAGCCAAGCTATGCAAATCGGAGTTTCCGCATGACTTAACTTCCCCTTATTTCTCAAGTCAAGCAATAGGAAAAGTCCGAATTGGCTAGTGAAGAAGTGATTGGGGATTCGCAAGTGCTTTACTTCTCTTGTGATTATAAGCTAAGCAAAGTGAAAAGTCCGAAATGGTCTAGAGAAGAAGTAATCGGGGTTTCGGGAGCATCTTACTTCTCTTATGATCATAAGCTACGCAATGTGGGAAACCTGAAAAGGTCCAGCGAAGAGGCGATCAGGGATTTGCAAGCACGTTACTTCTTTATGTTGATAAGCTAAGTAGAGGTAAAAACCCGAAAGGGTCTAGACGAAGTAATCGGGATTTTGAAGAGGGACTGCTTCTCTCAAGTTGATAAGTCAAGTAATGTCAAAAACCCGAAAGGGTCTAGAAGAGGCAATCGGGGTTTCTGAGTGGCTTTACTTCTCGTACGTACATAAGTCAAGAAGGATGGAAAACCTGAAATAGTCTTGAAGAATTCCTTCAGAGGAATTCTTTCGAAAAAAGTGGCAAGGACAATTTTTTCGAAAAAAATTGTTAAGTCCGTTTTGGAAAACTGTCCCTTAACAAAAATCCGAAGGGTACATTCAAAAAGCCAAAGGACACTTTGAAGAAAGCCAAAGGGTATGTGAACCCTTTGAAGAAGGCCGAAGGACACTTTGAAGAAAGCCAAAGGGTGTGTGAACTCTTTGAAGAAGGCCGAAAAACACTTTGAAGAAAGCCGAAGGGTATGTGAACCCTTTGAAGAAGGCCGAAGGACACTTTGAAGAAAGCCGAAGGGTGTGTGAACCCTTTGAAGAAGGCCGAAGGACACTTTGAAGAAAGCCGAAGGGTATGTGAACCTTTTGAAGAAGGCCGAAGGACACTTTGAAGAAAGCCGAAGGGTAAGTCGAAAAGTCCGAAGGGTATATGAACCTTTCCAAAGTTGTCAAAGGGCACCTTTCAGAAAGCTCGAAGGGCAAGTGCACCGTTGTAAAAAACCTGAAGGGTAACTTCAGAGAAAGATCCCGAGAGAAAAGACTCGGACAAAAAGTCCGAAGAAATGTCTTGGACAAAAAGTCCAAAGAAATTCAAAAAAGAGCCCGAAGACCAAAAAGAGAGACAGGCAAAAACTCCGAAGAAAAGAAACCCGAAGGAGAGAGATAAACTCGGGAAAATAGCCTGAGAAAGAATATGAAGAAGATGAGCTCGATAGAAAGAGCCGGAATAGGAAAAGCCAGAAGGAGAGAAAGCCCGAATAGAAAGGAGAGAAAGCAAACCAAGAGAATATCGAGACACGAGATAAAAATCGATGATTCCAAAACAGGGAAAATAGCAAACAACTCAAATAGACGATGACTGGCGCCAAAGACAAATGAGTAAATCCTTGATTAAAGACAAGACCAGGCAAACGGTGAGCTCGAAAAGGTCTACACGGGGCTCGAGACTGATCGATTCAACCGATCAATCTCGATTGGGGAAGCTGCGCATTTATGAGATAAACTAAGCAGTCGTCAAATGAAGAAAAGAGATTTGACCATTGCAAGGTGACGCATAAACTGAGGCACAAGAAACGTGCAAGTATAAGCCATCTTTAATGAGAACCGGTTTAGTGCAGCTGGGTGTGAACGTAAGGAGAAGATGAAAACCCCTAAAAGGTAGTTCAATATAAACGACTTCAAGAGGACTTTATGAAAAGTTGTCATTGCTGCCACTGCGTTTTCAAGTGTGAGAAAAAGGGTCGTCGATAAAAGAAATATGCAAAGTAAAATGCAGAGAACAAGGAAGGGAATGAAGTGTATCTAAATAAAGCATAACCAGATGTATGCAGATACAGAGTGAGAAACATATGCAGATAGAGATTAAGCACGTAGCAAGATAGAGCACAGACAATGAGAAGAAGGTGAGCAATTACAAATTAGACTTGTTACAAATAACATTGAACTGGATTCTCTTGTGAATCCATCTTATACACTGGAGTTATAGCTCCATAGTTCAGGTAGGTTGGTGCCTACATACAAACTGGGTTGGTGCTCAGTAAGGAGATTGGTGTCTCCTAAGGATCAGTGTCCTTGAATGTAACCAGTGAAGTTTGCTAGTAAGGCATTTTATTGTGAGGCTGGATTAGAACAGTAGATTCTAGCAATTGATTCTCACCATAGTTTTTTCCTTTGGGTTTTCCACGTAAAATCTCGTGTTATGTGTTTCTGTGTGTATGTATGACTTCCGCATTTGTTCTTTGATTTACACATGAATTTAAATTTTCTGCAAAAGGTTCTAAATGGACTAGTTTTAGATCATCTACTGATTCACCCCTCCCCCCTCTCAGTAGATAGGTGTGTTCAACAAATCATTAGGGAAAAAAAACAAAGGCAACCTAGGAAAGGAATCCTTTGATTAAATGATTGTAGAGGACCTTAAAGAAGGGCTTTGGGTCTGCTTTCTAAATGGAAAGAAAAAAAATGATTTCCACTAGTACTTGAATTCAAATAAAAAAATGTTGTGGCCAAATGAATGATGAAATAAGAGTTGCAAACATCAATCTATTAAATTAATTGAAACGAAATGAGTATAGTTAATAAGAGCTATACAAGATTAATTGACAAGAATAAATGGGACCCTTTGATCTAAACCTAAGTTGCCGATACGGGTATGGGAACGAGTACAGGTACAAGTATCAGGTATGTGGCTATAGGGATTTTTTTGGAGGGTGTTTGGGTACCACTGGGTATGGCCATACAAAAATATATATAAAAAATTAAAAATATAAAAATATAGTCATATAAGCAAAATTAACCACATAATATGCATAGAGGAAACAAAATAAGTTAAATAACCACAAAACATACTCATAATTTCAATGCCAACGGCAAATATTATAATATTAAACGGTCGAACTTTAATTAGTTTTATAAATTTATAATACGTACATAGTGCAAATGTTACTAATTACAATATATGGAAAACAATAAAGACAACTCAACATTCATTGTAGTCTATATTAATTTTCATCTTCGACTGCAATGCCTTCATCATGATATGGTTCATTAGAAACACAAGCAACAACAATGCCACTACCACTAGCTCCACTATGCAGGTCATGTGAAAATGAGCAAGAGTGAACAAATATGCAATGGGAGGGGAAAATGCAATGAAAGGTAAATGTGTTGTTATCTTTTGATAAAATGAGTGTGATTGTTGCTTTTAGGGTTACAAATGCACTTTCAAATGTTTTTAAATGTTTTTTGAAGTCCATATTTGATTTTGACAGGCAAAATAAGGAAAAAATAAATAAATAAATAAACACTTTTCTTGGGCGGGAACGTGTAGGAAACGAGCAGGGTACATCCCTACCCCTATGAGTATGCCCGAGTATGTTTGAGGAGCAGGGACGTACCCTGCCCATTTCCTGCACGTACCGCCTAGTGTACCTGTACCCAAGCGTATCATACCCGTACCCAGGGGGCTTAGGGTGTGTCGAGTAACGTAGATTTAAACAAACCATTGAGAGATTAAGTGATAGTTGAATACAAATTACTATAAAATGGATAATAAGGAAAGGACCTTAAATGATCTTGACTTTATTTGTAACTTGAAGTTGCACCAAAAAAAATAGGGAAATCAAGGAGGCTCTAATATAGTCTTTGCCATTGACTTATGGGAATTAAGTTGTAAGAGTAAACGTAATAAATATAAGGTAATAACTAAGAGAATGTTAAGATTCCATAATGGGTTCTCATATCATCTTATGGAATTTAAAATGTGAATATTGAGGATGCCTCATTTAAGTGTCTACCCCAAGTGATGGAATCACAGTGAAATGAATACAATGCCTTAAGGCAGGGTTATAAATAAATAAGGGCAGGGGTGTATGACCTTGTAATGTCCCCATTTCCACATCATGAATAAATAAGTCTTGAAGACCTTTAGTCTATTTCCCCATAGACTAAAGGAGTCATTTTTGGGGAATGTTATTTTATTAGTTATTAATTGTTGAAATAGTGATTTTTATCATAAGGCAATTATTATTTAATTAATAAAATATTTAAAAAGTGGTTTTTACCACTAAAGTGCTTAAATAAATTAATTATTAATTTCTTTGTCTTAAAGTAATTTTAATTATTGTTGTAGACTAGAATTGCACCCCTTTGTGGGAGAGTTTTTTAGGCTCTCTCACTCCTAGCTACAAGCATTGGGACAACCTCAGGCTGTGGGTATCTTGTAGTGAGGTTGAACCTCCAGAGAAAGCCAGCTTCCTCTTTGATGCTCACCTAAACTAATGCTAAACTAATGGTTCACAAGGAAAAAGGTTAGAAAGGGGATAACGGTTCCTAAGAAAGCTAACCAGACAATGCACCAAAGTAAAATGGATACTCATCTATGCTTGAACCCACACTAGATCAGTCATAAGACAACTATGGCTTACACAATCTCGAGATCAAGTTAACACACTTGAAGAGGTTCAGGCAGAACACTAAACCAGACTTACAAGAGATTGAAAATACATTAAAGAGGCAAGCAGAAGGTTGATAGACTAGGAAGAATCTCCTTCACGAATCCACCAATCACAAACATACTAAGGCACTGACCAATGACAAGAGATAGGCCAAGAGATAGGCAAAGAAATCATCTTATTACATCAAGAGGTAGTTCTTACAATAGACTTGACAGGGGCGAGCCTAATCAAGCGGAGCATACTTTGCAGTATCTCAATGAATGTCTGTCTCCCAGAAAGATGAAAAAAAGTCTAAACGCTGGGAATCCTTTACAAATGAGAAGAAAGGGCTATATAGGAAAAAAAAGGGGGGAAGAGAAAAGGAGGGGAGCTCGCTTGGGACTTGACAGATGAGCAAACACATCTTTGCAATGAATGTTCCGTCGTCCATTTGATCAATCAGGGCACTATTCTATGTTTTAATAATTGAACCTTTGTTTGTCCCAATGATCCCGAGCTCTCCCACTGATTGGGCAACACGCTAGATGACAAGAATGCTCCCAGAATGCCTTTAATGTTTGAGTTACTTTCTATAACCACCAGATCTCTCAGTTGGTCTGCACGCTATCATTCAATTGTCTTCATGATGAGGACAAGATCCTCATATCTTTATGAACCTGGAGGAGCCACGCCTTTGAGCAATGTAGGACCTGTCTTGTCGAGGATGAGGCCATGTTTTTGCATTGATCACCCACCTACCCCATGAAATGAAACTTGGGCCTGGCTTAACTATAGGTAAAAACCAATCCAAGATCCATTGGTTTTCCTATAGTCTTTATATAAATCCATAGAACATACGGCCCTACTGGACTCCTATTAGGTCTAAAAAGGCCTAAACAGTCTTTACAGGTCTTATGTTCACAATGACGAATACATCTGAACAATTTGACCCTATATGATATAAATTTGTGATCCATGGGTCCGTTCTTAGCTTTAATAACGTCCCCTTTTGTTCTTTGTGCTTGGCTGCATCAATTGGACCGCTTCGTGTCGTTTGAATGAGCTTAAATAGCCTCGAGAAGACCCTGCAAAACCTTGTTCTCATGGTCGAAAATGGCCTTGCGTCCTTTTCCTCGAGCCCCTTTTGCTTCCGAACCCTTTTTGCTCTTCCGGGCCTTTTTTTCCATTCAGGCCCTCGGGGGCTTTTACACCATGGTCTTTGGCGACTTTTACACTTTTTGCTTAGAAGGTAAGTGAGGCAAACTTTAAAAAAAAAGACCGGTGCTTAAAAAACCCCAAGGACCTACCATGTGTCCTTTTCTCGACTCATCGGGCAATTCTTCACCTTTGCACCATCTTTCGCAGGCCCTTCTCAACAACTTCATTCGGGGCACTTTGCCTTAGGAGAATTCCTTCGGGAATTTTGTGAGGGACCATTTCCTTTGGGCTTTTGAAAAAACCATTTCCTTCGAGAAAATTGTCTCGAAGACAATTTTCCTAAAAGAATTCCTTTTGAAGGAATTTCTTTGGAATCTTCTCCCTTTTGTACTAAGGCACTTTATGAAAAGTACCCTTCAGATTTATTTTTAAAGGATCTTCAACTTTGAAAATGAACCTTCCCGAAAGGCACATACCCTTCGGACTTCTTGTTTTGGTCTTTTTGCTCCAAAAGTGCCATTCGGAAGAATTGGAATTGCCCTTCGGAAATTTTGAAGTGGACTACTTTGCCAAGAAAAGTGCCCTTCGGCTTGCTTCGATTTTCTCATGACTCGCAACCTACTAGCCAAATTAAGCAAAGTACCCGAAGTCTTCCACCTTGTAGTTTTGTAAATGTTGATAGAGTCCATAGATGTTCTGATGGAGTTCATAGATTTTCTAATGGAGTTCGTAGATGTTTTGATGGAGTTTGCAGATTTTCTGATGGAGTCCGTAGATGTTCTGATGGAGTCCGTAGCACTATGTAGGCCTAATGTTGCTGCATTTATGACCCCTAACTGCTTGGTTTCACCATGAAACCTGCTCAAAAACCTCTTCTTTGCTCTGGAAACCTATCCTTTAGAATTTGACAGAATAAACTTTAAGCAAACTTAAAAGTGTTTCAAAAGCTTTATGAGCACTATAAGATCTCTCTGGTCCACTCATTCCATCCAAAACATTTGTTCATCTGCTCATCCATTAGCAATTTGATCCATCTAAGCATAGCTTGGTATGTGGGCCAAATTTGGCCAACAATTACTATTTTAATTAAGACAATTAATTAATATATTATTCGAAAAGGAGATGTCGGCATGGGAGCTAAAGCAAGGAAGAAGAAAAGTGTTTTATCTTCCCAAAGTGGTTCACCCTCTTTAGAAGTTATAAATACATGACGAAAGCTACAATGAAGGATATGTTGAATTTGATATTTTTGTTCTTCATGCTTGAAGAAGACTATTGGGATGCATGCCCAATAGAGGTTCGCTACTATTGGTGATTGATCAATCTAAAAGGTGTCTTTTGACACCACCTTTGCGAAAGGAGATCTTGTTTATGCCCTAAGGAGTGGGGCAAATTGCTTTGGAGGGTTTGTGTGCATGTTTTTAAGGGTTTCATGGTATTTTCCTTGCATTTTGAGTTTATTAATTTATTATGCTAATTTTGCAAGTGGAGCGAACCACTTGGGGAGCTTGAAGCTAGGGTTTGAAGGCTTTAAGTGGACAAAAATTCACAAATTAATTAATCTGATTTTATTTGATATTTTTATGATTATCCTTGTGAAGTTTTGGACGTTTTGGGAAAGGTTTGGAAGGAGAAAAATTAAATAATAATTTGCAGAATTATTATTTGATTATCTAACAAGTTTTCAAAGGATTTTCCACTTGTAGAAGGCAAGAATATTTTCTATATTTTTTTGCTATATTTTTAGGCAATTTGAAAGTGGGGCGATTGACTTAGAAGGGCAAATTTGGCATTTTTCATGCTCAAACAAGTCGCTGGAATTTTCCTAGTAGTTTTCAAAGGATCACAGCGATTTTTGGCAAGGGTTTGAAGAGGAATTTCATAGCTGTAATTTTGGTATTAAATCAGAATTTTCTGCCATCTTTTTGTGGCGTTTGAGCTTCAAAAAAAGGGTAAAAAAGGGTACTTATTTGTGCAAATTAATGTCTAAATTTTTCCTGCACATTTTCAGTTATTTCGAAACAAGTTGTTGGCTGAATTTTACCCATAAACCCCTATCATTTTGGCGCCTAAGGTTTTCAGGGTTGATTAAGGGTTTTGAGAATGTATTTTACAATCTAGGTTTTGATGATTGCATTTTCAGATTTGAGGATTTTGGGGAAAACCCCTTTTGCACTAATTCATCCCATTTGGGGACATTATAGACCTAATAGAATCCATGTAGGATTCGATAATGACATTCATTTAAGTCCTAAAAAGCTAAAAGCACACTTCAATTTCTTACGATGAAGTTGGTGGGCATAGGCCTAAGTGATAATAAGTGAATCATGCCTTGCTAATAGGTTGAAATCATAAGGTAAAACATGAAGTGGAGATTTAGGACCAACTTCTGACGCACGATGGTTAAAACATAACGTGGTTTACATAGACTATGATGTCAAAAGAAACCAAAACATGGTCACAAACAAACAAAATTATAAATTGATCTCAATAAGATTGCTTGGTAGCATGTATCAATTGAGGAAACACCATAGACAATAGGATTGGCCATCCTAGTCCGATGGAAGGACTATGGGCTTAGTCGATATAAAAGACGATGGGTGTCACAAGTCTTTTTGAATGTAAACATGTTAAGCGAAGTTGTCACGTCATGAACACAAGCTTAACTAAACTTTGTGCTAGAGACAAAAAGATCAACCTACATGTTTAATCAATAGTGACTTGTCTTGTATAGGAAAACAAAAAAAAATGGAGTACCATTTTTGGGGTCTCTGCAAAATGCATATGCAACTGCATAACCTTTCACTCATAGTCAAAGAAAATTAAGCTTTAACTTGTAAAATCAATCATTCTTTGCTCAAAGTAGTGCTTGAAGTGGTACTCTTGCTTGAAACAATTCCAAAACTTGTCCTACTTGGGTTTTTGTTTTTCTTCATTGGTTCCTATCATTTTCTTATGATGCTCACACCATAATGCTACACTAGCACTCTCGTTTACCTCCAAATTAGATCATATGGTTAAGCTTGATGTTTTTCCATAACTATTGAACTTCCTCTACTTCATGTCATGACCTCTTTTTCAAATAAAGTAAGAATAATAAAGTTAATATTTTTAAGTTAAGTGACTTACTTTTTATTAAAAAGTGACAACTTAATATTACTTTATAATTATAAATAAATAAATGAAGGTAACTTTCTAAATAAAGCAAGTCAACATCAAAAATTAGATGGAAAGTTATTTTGGGGGCTTTTCCTTGGGAAAAGTGTCAAGTGAACTTATAAAAATGCGATGGGGATCATTTGGAAATCGTCTTTTGCCATTATCTATTTTACATTGAGAGTTTGAACTGTTGCTTCAACTTCTGCTTGAGGATGAAAACACTTCATTGCAACTAGATTTTGGGACGAAAAACCCTCCAATCTTCAGTAGTGACTCCATCCAAGAGTTGCATTTGTGCATCTAATTAGAGAAATGCAGTTTTCAGTTCAATTTTATCAGCTAAAATATGTTTTTGCGTCATTGTCAGGATTTTCGCATTGAACATCATATACAACAGCCAAGGCATCATCTCAAGGGATAATGTCATCATCCCAAGCGCTGACATCACATGGGTAGCATTTTAGAGATAACATCACCCATAGTTGGTTGTCGTCACTTCTTTCAGTCTACAGAGCCATCAATTAGTCTATTCCAACTATTTGGCACACCATTGGTCAGAAAATTGATGCATGCATCCAGCTGGTATTTTTTTTTATTTTCAGTGTTGAAAAACTAAATAGCCGATACGGGTATGGGTAAGGGTACATGGATACATGGGATTTTTTTTTTTGGTTTAGTTAAGGCTGGGTACAACCGTACAAATATATATATATATATATATATATAAAATTAAAAATATAAAAATATAGCCATATAAGCGAAAGTAACCATATAATTTGCATATAGGAAACAAAATAAGTTAAATAACCACAAAAGATACTCATAATTTCAATGCCAAAGGTCGAACTTTGAATAGTTTTATAAATTATAAATAGGTACATAGTGCAAATGTTACAAATTACAATGTATGGAAAACAATAAAGACAACTCAGCATTCACTGTAGTCTATATTAATTTTTAAAAAATCATCTTCGACTGCGATGTCTTCATCATGATATGGTTCATTAGAACCACAAGCAACAACAGTGCCACTCCCACTAGCTCCACTATGCAGGTCTTGTGAAGCACCCTCCAAATCCGTATCAAGCAATGAAACGTAGGTAACAGAAGCATCCAAGTCGATAGTCTCTAGGTCCACATCTCAACACTTTGTTGCCCCTTGTAATCAGGGTGCTTGTGTGAGAGAAGACTCAAGTTGGAATGCACATAGACTAAGTCTTCCACCTTTTTTGTCTTCAACTTGTTGCGCTTCACTGAGTGGATAACGCTGTAGGTACCCCAGTTTTGCTCAGTGAAGGAGGAACTTGCAACCTATTGAGGCAAGCCACAAAGTCAATTTAAATTGAATTTATAAAAATAAAATAGTTAAAATAAAACATAGACAAGAACTAGAAGGGTAGAGAGTTTTTTTTTTTTAAATCTTACTTGTGATAGAAATCTAATAGCAAGTGGTTGGAGGTGGGTGTATGCTTGCCCATGGAGGTACCACCAAAATTGAGTTTCTTGTACTTGTCACGGATGGTGGCAAGGGAGTGACCCACAGAGGATATGAAATGTGCAAACTCTTCCCTAACTTTGGTCTTCAAATTATAGATCAGGGAAGAGTCTAGAGAATGTCGCCTTATATCCCTCGCTAACCTCAACATCCCTATATGGTGTGATCCTCATAGACAAAGAAAGGATCTTTGTACTGTAGTATTTGGGCGTCAAGACAAAAGTAAGAAGATTTAATGGGGTGGTCATTTTGTTCCACCTTTCAATGAGATGCAACTGCACTTCCTTGAAGAACCTTTTCGTAAGATCTTGCTCTTTGGCATTTATGATCGATCTAATGTTCTCAATCATTGAGTCGATTCTATCATAAAACTCACCCAAATATGGACAATCCATGTCCATATATCTCAACATGCTGACAATGGACTCAATAAAACTTAGCAAAAACTCCACATATTCCCACCATGCATCATCAAGAATCCATGCTTTCACCTTTGTGGCCCTCTCAGTGTTTACCTGCCTCCATATACTCTAAAGGTTGTTGATGGCCATGCTACTCAATGCCTCACGCACCTTAACAAGTCATCTTAAGACAAGGGTGTGTGAGGCAAACCGAGTCTCAGCAACCTAACACCAAATCAAAACAAATTAAAAAAGTGTTCAAATTACAAACTTACAGAATTAAAAATAAAAATATACATGATTCATGAATAAAATTTAAAAATTTAAATAAAATGTTACTTTCGACAACTGCAACTTCGAAAAGGCCCTAAAGATGTCTTGGGACAAATGATGGTTAGATATGAATATTTGGATCTCACTCGCCTCCTCATATACTTATTTGATGCAAACAATTTTTGTGCCCAATTTTTGCAACATAAAGTTGAGGGAACAAATGGCACAAGGTGTCCAAAATATGTGCCCATACCTCTCCTCAACCAACATGCCCGCAAATTTACAATTTTTTGCGTTGTCCGTTATAACTTGGACAACATTTTGAGGCCCCACCACCTCAATGGACTCTATCAAGATGTTGGCAATGAATTGTGCATCCTTCACTTGCCTCTCACAATCAATGGCCCTCAAAAACATTTATCTTTTAGGACTCACTGCAACCACATTAATCAATGGTCTATTTATTCTATCTTTCCATCCATCGGAAATGATGGACACCTCTGTCTCGATCCACGAATCCTTGATAGGCTTCAATGCATCTTTAATTTTTTTCTTTTCTTTTGTCAACAAGGTGGTTCGCACCTTTTCATACCCTGAGCAAATGAACCATTTAGGGGCAGCATTGATGGATCTCACCATATTGTGCCAATATGGTGATCTAACAACATTAAATGGCAGCCCACTTGCATAGAGACAATGTACAATACTCTGTTTTGCTACGTCCTTTGACTCATCCTAGCATGACCTTTCTAATGGGCTTGTATCTTTTGTTCTCTTACGAGCAAGAGGTGAATTCTCTTCCCCTACGGCCACGTCAAGTGTAGCAAGAAATGGGTGTGTTGGGGCAGCCATACTAAGACGAGATTGATCAATATCCACAAGGGTTGATCCTTTCTTGCTCAAAGGATGGTTGTCTTATAACAAAAAGGGCATCTGCTTCTTGCTCTTTGATGTATGCAAGAACATTTGCATGTGGCAAGCCCTTTCTTGGTTTTTCATTCATACTTCGCCCACCACAAATTTTGATTCCTTCACTTGGAATTGCACACAAATGGGATTTCACCCATTTATATGAGCTCTTATATTGATAGTCATATTCTGAACATTGTCAAAGGAAACACTCTCCACCTGGTAGTTGTTCAAGCAACGTCACATACTTCCAAAGAGGAGCTTGAGCACTGGCTCTAGTGGATAACTCTTGGCCCACTGAACTAGCACTTGCATCGGCAAACATTTTGGTGTTGGAAATTTGAGCAAGGAGACAGTTGACAGCTTTGATATCAAGATACAGAAAGCAGCTTGAGGACTGAATAGTTATCATTTTCATCTAGGGCAGCATGAAATTGTCATTGATGTCAAAGGTTAATGTCCTTGATGTCATTGAGATTGAAATTGATCATGCATTAATGCCAAAAGTTGAGTTGAGCAGACTTGTGGAGTAAATCGTGTTTGTGAAGTGCTCTTACTCAAAAGAGGCAATCGGGATAAGTCAAGAAGACTTGAATTGAGCAGATTTGATTGAGGGAATTCTTTTGAAAATATTGGTAAAGACAATTTTTTCGGACAAACTGCCCGCAACTAATAAGGGAATTCTTTCGAGAAAATGTTAAAGGCAATTCTTTCGGGAAAATTGACTAAGTCGTTGTCGGACAAAGTGTCTGCAACAAAGTTTCCGAAGGAAATGAGCGCCACTTGGAATTCTTTCGGAGAAAGTGTCTTGGAGAATTCATTCGGAGAAAATGTCCCGAACATAAGTTCTGAAGGGATCTTTTCAGAAAGTCCGAAGGGTAAGTGGACCGTTCAAAGCTTCCGAAGGGATCTTTTCAAAATGCCGAAGGGTATGTGGACCGTTGCAAAAGTTTAGAAGGGTAGTGGACCGTTCAAAGCTTCCGAAGGGATCTTTTCAAAAATGTCGAAGGATATGTGCACCCTTTCAAAAAGTCCGAAGGGCAAGTGGACCACTGCAAAAAGTCCAAAGGGTATCTTTTGAACGTTACAAAGGGCATATGGACACTTGCAGAAAAGCCGAAGGGTAGCTTGCGGACAAAAAGTCCGAAGAAAAGACTACAGACAAAAAGCCCAAAAAAATGCCACGCGGACAAAAAGTCCGAAGAAATGACGCAGACAAAAAGTCCAAAGAAATGCCCTTGACAAAAAACCCACAACAAATTGTCCGAAGAGAAAGGTCACTTGCAACTTTGCTGAAGTTAAAGTGTGGAAGTCTTATAGGGCATTCTCAAAGGGGCAAGGCATGTTAAAGATCGAGCAAGTCTACAAGGATCAATGGTGCAAAAGCATTACAAGAATGCCGAAGAGATTGAGATCACGCCAACATGCCGAAGTTTAACGTTAAATACAAATGTTAAAGATTGAGTATATCGAGGATAATCCAAAGGAGCGAAAGCGAACCCATGGTATACAAAGCAGCGAGATTCAAAAAGGGAAGAAAAGGAGCTCGATGGTTAATGGCAAAGCACTCGCATTTGACAAGTGTCAAAAGGTCATAAGGAAAGATCCAACAAAGAAAAGAATGTGAACTTGGCGCGACAAAAGAATTTGAAAAAGCTCGCAATAAATGTCTTCCAACTATCTATATTGGAACCACTGGAACTAGTGATGAACTCGAGATATCTTCACGAAGCTCGAGACATTTCAATCAAAGAAGCGACGAATTTAAGTAGAAGTGCAGATGCCTACGATAGTAAAGGCATTTGAACGTTGCCATTTGAAGCATGAATCGAGACATGTAGTCAAAGTCACATTAAATGCAGACCAGAAGTGATCAAGGAAGCAACGCAGTTAAGTGCAGTAGAAGTGCAGATGCCAGAGACAGTAAAGAAATTTGAACATCGCCGTTTGAAGCATTAATCGAGACATGAAGTCAGAGTCACATTGAATGTAGACCAGAAATGATCGAGGAAGCAACGCAT
Source organism: Torreya grandis (assembly GCA_037957365.1). Classification (NCBI taxonomy): domain Eukaryota; kingdom Viridiplantae; phylum Streptophyta; class Pinopsida; order Cupressales; family Taxaceae; genus Torreya; species Torreya grandis. The sequence continues at coordinate 4,443,870 of JARHVA010000458.1, forward strand.
TTAAATGCAGTAGAAGTACAAATGCCAAAGACAGTAAAAAAAAATTTGAACGTTGCTAAGTGAAGCATGAATCGAGACACAAAGTCAAAGTTGCATTGAATACAGATCAAAAGCTTGAACCAGTTAAGTTCAATTGAAGTGTGAACACTTTAGAGAGAGACAACCCTAAAATGCATATATCTATATATGCTACAAACAGATCATTTGAACGTGTTGTCTTTCTACTGCCGCTACAATAATAATTAGAGTGTTAACTCAAAATTGTCGAGTGAGGACATATGCAGACAGCGTGAAAGGGGCAAAGAAAATAAGGTGTGTCAAAGCAAAAGATATCCAAACACAAAGAGATAAAGGCAAAGAAGCCGAGAAGACACAGCTAAGGCACAGTTACAGACTAGACTTGTAACAAAAAAGTCTATAAGATTCATTCTGAATCTTTCTTCTGTATTTTTGAAGTTATAGCTTCATTTCTCTGATAGATTGGTGCCATCAAAAACTGAGTTGGTGCTCAGTTAGGAAGTTGACGCTTCCTTAAAGTGGGTGATCTTGAATGTAACGAGTGAGATTTGTCTGTGAGACTTTTTCTGTGAGGCTGGATTAGAACAGTAGCTTCTAGCAACTCTTCTCATCGTGGTTTTTCCCTCTGGGTTTCCACGTTAAAATCTGGTGTTGAGCATTCTTGTGTGTGTGTGTGATCTCTATTCTGTTCTTCACTTTACATATACTTTGAATATCTTGTTTAAAAATTCTAAGAACTAGGTTTTAGCTCATCTACTAATTCACCCCCCTCAGTAGATAGTGTGTTCAACATTTGGGAAATCGGAAATCCCTATAACACCTGATAAAATTATAATAATAATTAATATTGTTATATTTAGCATTTGTTGAAAGATCTTAAAATTTATTAAAAACAACAAAAAAATCAAAACTAATTACAAACATACATTTAAAAACTAGAAGAAAAAAAATTAAAAAAACTTCAAAAAAAAACCTACAAAACTGCAAAAAAAGTACCTTGAATGAAGAATCCTCCTTGTTGCAAGCTCCTCAAGGTCTTTGGTGCCAGATAGATAAAGATAATGGCATAGATTTAGCACAAGGAAGGAGTTTCAAGCTTATGCAACTGAAAAAATGAGCAAGAGTGAACAAATATGCAATGGGAGGTAAAAATGCAATGAAAGGTAAATGTGTTATCTTTTGATAAAATGAATGTGATTCATGCATTTAGGTTTGCAAATGCACTTTAAAATGTTTTTTGAGGTCCATATTTGACTTTGATCGGCGAAATAAGGAGAAAAAAAATTAAAAAAACTTTTTTTTGGGGGCAGTACGCCCCAACCCCTACGGGTACACCCGAGTATGTCCTCAAACATACCCGGCCATACCCGTAGGGGTTCAGGCATAGGCTGGGCGTACCGCCCTCGTACCCGTACCCAAGGGGGCATATCCAGTAATGTAATTCAAAAATAAATAAAAAATTGATTTCAGTGTTTATGTTATGGTTGTCATTATGTGCAACAAATCTGGATTTTTTCTAGGGTTTAGAAATCATTTTAATCATTTTCCAACATTTGTAATTTTTGCTGTAAGGGTTTTGCAATAAAAATCAGTTTTTATTAATTTTGCCCTACGGCTTCCGGTGAATCCGGAATTATTTTAAATGTCCATTTAGGGACATTACACTTCTTCACTCTTCTTATTTCATCCACATTAAAGCAAGATCTTTAGCCTTGCAAAATACATGATCCAGATCTGGACCATGCATATATTTGGTCTAGAACTTCCCAAGTTCATTGCTCTAGCCAATTTATGTTCAAAATTCAAATACACTTGAAAGCCCTATTCAACAACGTTTTACTAGAGACTTCAAGCTTCCACAACCCATGGTATCAAAAATAACACCTATTGGGAAAATGGCGAACAAATTTGGGGTTCAACGTTTTGGACCACACTTTGCAGACTATCAACAGGATGAACGATAAGATTAAAAACAAAGGCTCCTTCCATAGATAGCCTGTATTACATAAAGAGGAGAAATCAAAAACCATAATAATAAATGTTAAATGACAATATTAAATAATAGTCCCAAAGAGCATTAAGTAAATCACAACATCTATTAAATATTTTTCTTTTTCAATTTCTCACCTTTGCCTTGAGCAAATGTATAATAGACTTCCATAAATCATTAAATTCCAACCCTTCATCATTAGTGAGATTGTTAGAATGTTTTCCAATCCCAATGTCCTCTCGTAGCGTTATTTTGAAATTTTCATAGAATGCTCCTCTTTCACCAAAATCAAGCTTTTTCCAAATAAATGTCATAAGAGGTAGAATGTAAATCTTCGACTACGGCTGAGGTCTTAAAGTGGTCATGATGGATATCTGAACCATTTTCTTTAGACCTTTGTTGAAAGGACCTCCTCGTTTCTCCAATGTAGGCCCTGTCATGCATATAATAGTGTGTGACCAAATGACTTCAGTCGCAAGTGGCAGATCTGGTGATGCAAGATTGTGCTATTTCTCTAAGGCGTGCAAAACCTCCCAAATTGAACATGTCTATTGCAGAACTCAGAAAATTTTAATAGTAAAAACAGTGCAGTTTTAATGCAAAAGCCACGTTGTGTAGTGTTGATTTCCACATGGATTGCCTAGGCAACTTGTTTTTAATCCACGTTAATTTATTTGAATTTCTACATCCTCTAAGAGACTGCAATTTTTTTCAGTTCCCTTGTTAATGCTTCACAAAAAAGCTGTGATAGCCATTTTTGCAAAGGTTTTGTTTAGAAATTAGTTAAGAATGACTGAAAATCCAAAATTGTAAATGAAGTCAAGTGGCCTCCATTCGGTTACTTCCTACATGAACCCTAGTTTGAAGATGCCATTGTAATTTGCAATATTCCAAAAAAAATCAGAGACCCAAGTGGGGTGGGGGCGGATGTTTTGAGACCAACTGGGGGGGAGACTAAATTTTGGGATGACCATGGGGCACCAATATAGAGAAAATATCAAAAATAATAATAATTAATGATATATGGCTGATTTTTCCCTTTCAGGGATTAGAGTAACTAAGCAATCTTGATAGAATATCAAATGGACTCCTCCCAACACAAGGTGGGTCAAAGTCAATTTTGACGGAGCTTCAAAAGGAAATCCTGAAAGAGCAAACGCAGGATGCATTCTCCAAGATCACAAAGGCTCCTGTATAGCAGTGTCATCCTCCCAACTCACTAGAGCTACCAATAATCAAGCAGGATGCTCAGCCCTCTCAATGGGGCTTCAAATGGCATATGCTCAGGGATTCTTTAGGCTTGAGATCAAAGGCGATTCACAATTAGCCATTTCAGCCCTTGCGAAAGGTTCTATTTCAAATTGGAAACTAGGGTCTCTTCTCAGGCCAGCATTCACTACTCTTAAAAAATTTAATGAAATAAAAATCATTCGTTACTTTAGGGAAGCTAATGGTGCAAAGGATCACAATGCAAATTCACGAGTAAGCTTGGGCACTTTCAATCTCATCAAAAGTGACCAGTTATCAGAGTTTGAATGATCGAGTGTAGTCATTGCAAAGGAAGGGATGTCACTCCCACTCAATAGCTAAGAACTCCCTCTCCATACCATCACTTTTTCCAAGATTCACCACCTCTTTTCACTCAAGCCTGCACACATGGTCCTTATTGGGCTGCTTTTATCAATGGCAGCGCCTTAATTTCTATTGTTCCTTTATCAAGCTACTTATCTTATTTGGCCCTCTTTGTTCCACTGCCTCTCTACCTCTCGCCCTGCGTTTCAACAATGGATTCCCCCCTCCATCCTCCTCCCATCCAACCATTTCTATCGAGGATGTTTGTAGGTGTTTTGGTGAGGACACCTTATCCCAATGACCACTGCAGGCATTACAACAAGACCACCTTACACATCCGAGAGCCTGGGAGATGATTTGATATCCGCACTTGCGTCGATAATGCCCGCATTCTCTACCTTTCAATATATAACGGATTGTGCCTTCCCCTACAAGCAACCATATGAAATCAAGGTGTTAAAACAAATCTGAGTTGTACAGACCTCTCAAGGCTGATCCAGGTAGCACCCAGAGCTTTGGAAAATGGTCAAAGGATGATCTGGAATGTGATGATCTGTGTTGGGCCCCACCGGACGTTTCTCCGGCGGTCGGGACGAGTTCCTGGCCAGCCGGTAAGAGTCAACGACATCGCGATCTCAGAGGGTGTTGCCTCGACGGTCCAAAGTGACTGGCCATATGGGTCTGGAAGAGGACCCAAATCATCCCGGGACTTTTGGTGTGACGGCCAGTCCCCATTGGTATCAGAGCCGAGGTCTCGAGGTCGAGACCTTCTGGGCACGGTGGTCTGTGATGATCCGTGCTGGGCCCCACCAGATGTTCCTCCAACGGTCGGGATGGGTTCCTGGCCAGCCGATAAGAGTCAACGGCATCGCGATCCCAGAGGGTGTTGCCTCAATGGTCCGAAGTGACTGGCCATATGGGTCTGGAAGAGGACCCAGATCATCCCGGGACTTTTGGTGTGACAGCCAGTCCCCATATAAAGTTATAAAGATACTCTCTCTAGGTGTCGAAACACCAATACGCCCATGGGAAACAACTGAATGTGGTAGAGAAAACCCCTCGAAAGACTAGGTAACTGCCGAAGTGACCCTCTAATCATCCTGTCTTGGCCTACGAAGGTCAATGATAGGCCAATCTCATCAAAAATGTGATGACTAGGAAAAAGGGGACATTACATGGAAGCAGTCCTTATCAATGTTGCTTCAAGGACGGACAACATTAAGAGGTCACAGGGTTTTGCGGAATCTCTTATTTTGAAACGCTTGGATGGAATGGCAGCATGCTATGTTGCCAATACAGATACAAGTACGAGAATCGAACATGTGGATACATGGATTTTTTGGGGGAGCTTGGATACGTTTTTGGACACAGTCGTACAAAAATATATATAAAAAATATAGCTACATAATCAAAGTAACCACATAATATGCATAGAGGAAACAAAATAAGTGAAATAACCACAAAATATACTCATAATTCAATGCCAAATATCATAATATTCAATGGTTGAACTTAGATTAGTTTTATAACAAGTACATGGTGCAAATGTTACAATGTATGGACAAAAATAAAGACAAATCAGCATATTCATGATTCACTATATTCATTTTCATCTTCATCTGCGATCTCGTCGTCATCATGTGTTTCATTAAAACCACAAGTAGTAGTAGTGCCACTCCCACTAGCTCCACTATGCAGGTTGTGTGAAGCACCATCTAGCTCCTATGAAAAAATGAAGATGAGAGAACAAATGTGCAATGAGAGGTCAAAATGCAATGAAAGGTAAATGTGTTGTTAGTTTCTTTTGATAAAATGCGTGTGAAAGCTGCTTTTAGGGTTGAGAATCAACTTTATTTTATTTTTAATTATTTTTTAAAGTCCATGTTTGACTTTTCATGAAGTGAAATTGGAAAAAAAATTGAAAAAAAAAACATTTTTTATGGGCAACTCACTATGGATACGGCTAGGAAACATCTCTGGGCCTGCAAATATGCCCGGATGCGTCCAAATTTTTAAAAAAAACATTTTTCTGGGCAATTCACTGCGGATACGGCCAGGAAACATCACTGGGCCTTTGGATATACCCGGATACTTCCAAGGATGTATCCAGGCATATCCGCAGGCCCAAGGATGTTTCCTGATCGAATCCCCAGCGAATCCGTATCCCCAGGCATTTCGTATCCTATCCACATGGCTAATATGCAGTATCCGGTAACATAGGCAGCATAGTTTGAATCTTGCTCTTCCCCAACAAACAAGCAGGGAAGGAACAGCAAGGCAAAGTCCCCCTCTTCCAATACACCATCAGCCAAGCAAGTTATTGAGGGCAGCCCCAGAAAAAAGGGGCAGGAAGAAGAAACTTATTGGACGGCAAGATGGCTAATTCTGGATGTTAGACCACAAAGGGCATCCTCCTGGCTTTCCATTAATCCAAGACATGCTGGTGGTACCGGTGCTCACCATGGATCAGCTAATAGCCGAATACAATGTGTGTGCATCTTTCACTTAGGAGATTTCTTGGATTCTCACTTCTAGCGACTCTCCAGCAGAGTTTACCAGCGAATAAAACCATTTCCAGACCGATACTCAATGGCAGGAGGGATTTGAAAGGTATTTCTAGTTCCAGTGGTTTTGCAGTCACTCAGCTTCATATTATCTGCTTCCTCTCTTCCATTCACTCTCTTTCCTCTATGTCTTCCTCTTATTTCTTCTACTCCATCTTAATATGGAATGTATCTCAAATGTATACGTAATTTTGCAAGGGTAAGGACCCCAATATAACCCTATTTCACTTATTAAAAAAAATGATAAATCACTGATTCATGTATAAACATACAGTCATAAAATTGAAAATTTTTTCAAACACCATAAGAGACATCTAGGCATTGCCTGTGTGATGGGCAACCAGAGATGCCGAATGTTGCCAACCAAATGTACCAGGAACATAAAACAGATTGAGCCATCCTCCCTTCTTCCCTCATTTTTGTGTATATTAGGGAACACTTCTCGAGCATCTCCATGTCCCTTACATGTGAATAAAGGGGACAAATTCCCTGTTTTGCCAAGAAATTGTTACAATGTCTACAAAATGGATTGTTTTGCACCTCATTTTTTAAAATCTTCATGCTACACCTATAACTAGCATTCTATGAGGAATTCTAAAGTTTAGCTCTTCAAAGATTTATATCCAATATTTGGTTCTCAACACACATTATTTCAGCAATCCCATGCAACAACTTGTCTAATATATCCCTAGGACAAATGTGTGTATTTTGGCCATATTCTGCAATTGAATCAGAAACCAGAAATCTTGCCTTCGGAAAAAAAATGCATCATGTTGAGTTACGCCTCCTAAAATAATTTGAGCTCAACATGAGTGAAAATGGTTGAATTTTGAGCAGAAAAATGCTTTAGTCACAGATCTTACTCTTCTTTTTCATGATGACCCTCAAACTCATTTATTCTCCCGTTCTTTCCTTTTCTTCTCCCTCCAATTTCTCTTTTTGTTTTTTAAGGGGGCAGTTTTAAAATAGAAGAGGAGGATCTTTAAAAGAACTGTCTACATAGACCAGGAGCTAAAGTGACTTTGGAAAAATATCAAAATTGAAATTTAAATAATTGTGTGCCATAAGTGCTATAGTGGCTTCAGAAAATATGTGAGACTTCAGGCTTCAATTCCAATGCTCAAAAGCCATAGCGATATTGGTGAATTCTTATGTATATCAATTTCAACTTTTGGGAGTTTTGTAGGATAAAAATCCAAAAAACATTCCTGCTAGTACTAATTCCACACTCTCTGAAAATTCGGAGTTGTACTGAATCTGAAAATTTTGGGTATGCATTTTCAAATTATACAAGCTATAGAACAATATACAACACAACCCTGAAACTTTCAACACTTGGAAAGCTTTAAACTTCCAGAGTTGATGGTGAAGAACCCACTCAAGCTCCTAAACTCTTAGTCCAGAAACTATAATACTAAGAAAAGCTAATGTTTCTAAGCGGATGATGACAACATTAATCCAATCTCTATTTAATTCAATCCGTCAGATTACAAAATGGGTGAACCTGTGATGCCTTGAAGTGGATGCTGATCATGCTTTGGCGGACCACTAATACCCGTGCAAGGGCTGGGGTGTAGAGGCTAAGTCACCTCACATTCTATAAGCAACCGAGGTCCAATTCTCCCAGCAGCCATGACATGGAATGCATTATAATATATGTTGTAATAGGTTAAGTACCCTCCCATCAAAAAGGGCATACCATTATTTACAAAAAAAACAGGCCAAATTAACAAGAAAAACATGTTCTAAAAGAGAATTATTTTGACATCACTCTAACCTCTAATAACGCCAATCTAAAAAAAGGATACCTTAAAAAAAATAAGATAAAAAACAGATTTAGAAAAAATATAACCAAAAACAACATAGTGAATTATTTTCAAAATTAGATAAAAAAACAGATTCAGAAAAAATATAACAAAAAAGAAAAATATAACAAAAAACAACACAGAGAATTATTTTCAAGTAAATATTCCAAAGCATGAAGAACTTATTTCATATAAAAATTATGATTGAGGGTCGATTTCGGTTAAAGAGTATGGGTGAATGTTGAAGCACTCTCTTCAAAAATGCCACAATTAAAAACCATGGGATTTTTCTCAATTCGGAAGTATGTTTTCTACTCTCCTCCAAACTAGTAATGGGGCCATGGTAAAGTTGCATATCATCCAACACTGTTCCATTACAGTTGAGTTTTGCTCCATCCAAAGCACAATGGCTATAAAAGGGATGACGCTGGGTACAACTTTGGCAGAGAAGGTGCCCCTGGCCTTCAGATTTAGCATCTGAGCCAAATGGGAAGTGCATCTCCCCATGCTTCTAGAAGCACCCAACCTGAAGCCAAAAATAAATAAATTAAAGGTCCAAACTGAAGGAATGATTAAATTATATAGAAGCATTTTCACATGCGAAAGGGAGAATGGCTTTCGTTTTCCCCTGTTTTCTATCTGGCATATTCAATTACCAATTGCAGATCTTAACTGCCTAAACTGAAAGAATCCTGGTCTTAACCTACTGAAACTTGGGATAAATTGGGTTTATGATTTCCAGTTGTAACTTATTATTCTAACAAGGAAGATGCAAAACTAAGAAAAAAAGAGAGGTGTGATGTATGGACCTGGATTGCTCTTGTATTGAGCTTCACTGTCAGCCTTCCCTACTCGGTAGTGGAAAAAGCCAATCCGAACAGAGAGAACCGAATGGATTTTGTGATATAATTTGTCTTAGTTGAATGTATTTGACAATTTCATAATAAAGATTATAGTTAGTGTCAGTTTAAAGTATTTGCCAATTTCATAACAAAGATTATATGTATCTTTTTTGCCAATTTGAATAACACGAATTAGGATTATATTTGCAAGGTTGGTAAATCTGATGGCGGTATGACCGTATTTGTTTTTTAGGCCGTAAATACTATCAATTTTACAGAATTCAAGTTTGAATATTATAGTTTTTGGAAACAATTGTATTTTTTAATTTTGTCTTATTATTATTTATGATTTTTTATGGGGAAATAGGATTTATAATTGAATAGTAAAAGCTGTACCACTTAAATAATATAGAAAACAATGATAACGTAAGATATTAAATGAGAGGGTAGTATTATCAAATTTTAAAAATGTGTCCATTTTCATGAAACCTTAAAATTGTTAATTCAAAATAAATAATGAACCTCTCAATTGTAAATTAAGGATTAATGTTTATAGATAATTGATTAAAGATTTATTTAATACGATTTTGATTTTAATTGCAATTTTGATTATAAAAAAATAAAAATAAATTAATGTCAAAAATAATTAATATATAAAATTAAATTTACATAATCTAATTTTGATTTTAATTACTATCATGATTAAAATTATGAAATATAAAACTAAAACTAAAATTTATATGAAAACTTAACTTAAAGATTGTTGATAATAGGTCTCCAAGGGTGACCTATCCTTAGGACCTCGTTTTTATAAAGATTAAAGGAATGTTTATTAATTTCAATGGCCTTTTTTAATATTCGTTTATGGAAATGGTTTTCCATGGGAATAATTTTGGGGTCTTCAATGCATATAGTATGTTTAGTTTTGCACGATTGCTCTACAAGAGTTGATTTCTCCTTCATTTCACGTTGAATATGGTTTGGATATTTTGAAATTTGAGAAATTTAGCTATCTTGTTAGAAATACCTTCAACATACAACAAGAACACTATCGGGTCGCCTTCTAAAGGCATAATTTGACTCTGCCTCTCATTATTATTCTTAGCTTATTTTATAACCCTAGCAACATTTTTCCTGGTGTAACCATCCATTCTAAAAACTCTTTTTAAGTGCTCAATTTCTTGATCTAGGTTGTCTTTATCACAAATTTTGCAAGCTTCTAGTGGCCAAAGTTTTTAACACTCCTATCTTTTGAGTTGGGTGTTGATGAGAAGAAGTATGAAATTAAAAATCTGTATGGGTGCCTTTTCTATAAACCTACCTAGCTAGGGAGTCATCCCCTTTCTTGGAAATGAGGACATCTGAGAAAGATAGGTTTCCCCCCTCCTCAATTTCGTTGGTAAATTTTATGTTGGTCATGAGACTATTAAGGTGGGAGTGAAAGTCTTCCAAATTATCCCTTCCATGTTGCAAGCATAAGTTGGTGTCATCGACATACCTCTTCCACCATTTGGGTTTCAAATGAAAGGTGTGTAGAACCCTCTCTTCAAGCTTTTCCATGAATAGGTTGGCTACCACCAAGGAAAGAGGTGAACCCATCGCCATACCTTCACATTGTTCATAGATCACACCCTTAAAGGAGAAGAAAGTGGAATTCAGATGCACAACTACCAATGAGGTTGTTTCCTCAAATGTGAGATTCAAGACTACTTATATTATTTTTTCAACAAGAAATTTCATGAATAAGGACACCTCATCAAAGCTAACCAACAATTCCTTATTGTCAACTCTCTTCTCCTTGACGAATTCTATGAAATCCCCTAAGTCACAGATAAAAGAGGAAGTCTATTGTGTTAAAGGTTTCAATATATTGGCTAAGAACGTTGCAAGACTATAGGTATGAGATTCAATGGTGTCGACAATAGGCCTTTAAGGATTGCCTTCCTTACGGATATTTGAGGCATCGTAGACCCTAGGGGTAACCTCTTTGTTGGGAATCAACTTTTTTTTGTCAAGACATCAAGAGAAGAAGATTTGATGACCTTCATCACATTCTTTAAAATGTGAAAAACAGGGTTATGGTTAAGCCTCTTGTAGCTACCATTGTTAATGAGGTAGTCTTCAATCTTAGCATCATAATCCCCATGGTTCATAATAAAATTTGCATTTCTTGTGTTAGCCTTGAGGATCACAATATCTTTACTTTTGTTTAAAGTTTTAAAAACCCTCCATTCCTCTTTAAATATGTTCCTTGGAGGGGGTTTTGCACAATGCAAAGCTACTGCACAGTCTTGCCTAACCTCTTCTAAAAATTTTAAAGGAAGGCTTTTTAAGACACTGTTGTAGACACCTAAATCTGGCCACCAATGACCATCAATTCGAGTTTTGATCAATTTCCAACAAAATGCACAATTTGGCCTAAAAACACTAAAACACATTAAAAGCTTTGAAACTGATATATTCAAGTGCCGATTTTGGCCAAAGTATCCCTAAATGGGGCAATGCATTTTATGGGTCAACTAACTTTGATTAGATCATTTCGAGTCAAAATACCAATTTTGCACCTGGGTGCTCTAGATTGCTCTTTTCTATCAAATTTCTTATACAAGACATGTGTCTTTGTTATTTTGCATTGGCAACATCTTAAATGGGATAATAGGTCCAACGCATCTAATATCAATTTTCAATTCCAATCCAATCAAATTTCAAGCTTGTTGTCCCTGAAAAATACTCCTCATTTTTTTAGACAACATATGACTATTTTGGTCCTGCATGGCCAAAATTGTCTCTCCCCTTTCCAAAAATTTGTTTTGAACATTCAATTTTGTCATTTTCTCAACTTTTTGGTAAAAGGATTAGCAGGTTCAACCGTTTCATCAAAGGGTCTGTCGGTAAGCATCAAAACAAAAGCTTGAACCGTTGAACCTTGAACCATTTTGGTTCATCGATTCAACGGCTTCAACGACCAATTGGTTCAACGTGCTTGGTTCAAAGGTATCAAAGAGACTCAGTGAAATCAAAAGGATGAACCAATGAACCGATTGAATCTTGAACTGAAAGAGTTCAAAGTTTAATGGTTCATGGGTTCAAAGGTTCAAAGGCAGCCTCTATCAAAGAGAGAAGCAACAAACAGGTGGTTCAACAGATGGTTCAACCAAGGAGCGTGAAAGTGATTGAACCAGGGAGCGATGGAACAAAAGAGATAGAATGAACTGATGAACCAATGAACCAATGGACTTTCAGCGGGTTCAAAGGTTTAACGTTCAACATGGTTCAAGCGGCTAGCGACTATTGACAGCCCCGCGGATGTCAACTTTAAAGTAAGGGAATATCCGTTGAAATTCAAATAAAGCGTAGAACTCAAAGGAAGAACCAAGCGACTAACCGAAAAGATAAAATTCCTTTGGGTTTGTTCAAAGGCCGATAGAGATAGAGCAAGAGAAAATGACTTTTTGTCCAAAGGAAATTATTAAGAGAAAGAGTCGTTAGAATTCTTTCAGAGGTATTTTCTGTGGGAAAATGACTAAGGCAGAGCCCGAAGGAATTCCTTCAGACTTTTGTCTGAAGGAAAAGCCTGACTGAGGAGAAAAGCCCGCAAAAAAATGCCCGATGGAAAAAAACAAAGTGCAGCGGAAGCCGCCACGTGTCATCTTTTACAGGACCCCCAAAGGTTTCTAAAGCTTCTATAAGTTAAGCGAAATACGTCACGTGTCCTGTTATGACTCAGCAGAATGTGACAAGTGTTTGCATCCGTGTTCCCCTTTTGGAGTTGCTCAGGGAAAATGTGTCATGGACCCCATTTTTTGTAAGTTTATAATGAGCTTCATAATAGCGGAACTTGCCACTTGTCAAAGACACATAAAGGACCCCCCAAAGACTTAGGCAAGAAGGGATATAAAGAGCAAAGAAGCGCTTACGCAGTGAAGAGAGGAGTGAGACAAAAGGATCAAAAATATCTTTGAAAGAGTTATTTCCAGTAGGTGAAACAGTGGATTGAGTAGACTTCTGAGCGCACCAAACCAAGGACGCAGTCTATTTTCTTCCATGAAGTAAAGACAAATATGCAAAGGACAAGACAGTCCATATTAAGGAGGAAACATATCAGATGAAGGGACATGCCATAGTTATGGCAGCGCACTGTTCTTAGCATGGTCTCTCCAGACAAAATTGGAGATGCATTGAAGACGCTGACTGCAGCATGGGCCGTCCCATGGAAAAAGGTGCCAATCCTTGGGTAGTTGTTATAAGTTTGTATTTTCTCTAATTTGTAAAGGAGATCTTCCCCTTACCAAAAGCGAAACTCTGCCCGAATTGAAAGGCATTACTGAGACTTTGAGCTCATATTGTAATTTATATTTCTTTGATTGAATGAGAAAGCAAGTTACTTGCAGACTTTGTGCTATTATAGCTTGTGCTACTTTAGGAGATTGTTCTTATGTCTGTCTTCTGAAAGCATTCTTATTTATTTGATTTAACAAGCAGGACTAGTGGAGGTGATAAGGAAGGTGTCCTGAAGCTAGCTACTTTCAGACTTTGCACTGTCATAGTTGTCTTCAGTGTGTGTTTATTTTCTGCTTCTATGTAAAGGACCTTGGGATGACTTTGTGCCCCCTTTGTTCTTCTTTGTATCTCACTCTTGGGCAGTTAAGGTGGAAACTTTATGTTCTATTTCATATTGTTGGTTACTGCGCCCTTTTGTCACCTGTTACCAGAAAGATTCATGTTGCCTGCAAGAACAAGCACTTCTGAAAGAAGAGAAGTGCCTTGTGTTGCTTCACCAAGATTTCTACTATCTAGGAAGGGATCTGGCTCTTGGCTAAATGTTACTTCTGAAAGAAGAGAAGTACCTTCACCAATCACCTAGGATTTCTCCTCTGTCTGTGAGCATCATATCTGAAAGAAGAGAGATGGATGATGTATTTTTCCCCTATGTCTTACTTTTTGCTTATTTATATAGTATATAGCCTCCTCATATTTAATAGGGAACCTCCCCTTGATGAGAGGAGAGATTTGTCCCCTGTTTATGTAGTAAACCTGCACACCAGGATGACCCATCTCCCTATGCTGTGGTGATAGGAACTATTTTGGTCACCAGTTAGCTGGCTGACAAAATATTCACCCAATAGTTTTTGGTGACTCCGCTAGGGACACAGTAATTTTGTGCAATTTAGAACCTCAAGTTTTAGAATGAAACATCACCTGTGTCTTACCCATTATCATTATAACCCTTATCCATTACAGACTCTGGTGACTCCATTATGTGCTTACCCATAATCATTATAGCCTTACCATCTTCCTCCATCTACGCTATATTGTCTAGTCTGCAAAACTAGAGCTGTTGGGAAAGAAAGCACAGTTTGAAGCCTCAAGCTTTAAGCTAAAGCAGGGCCAATTTCTTTTCCATTTTTGTCCTATAATCTAGAAACTCCACTCAGATGTGTTATCCCTATTTTTCATAATCTAATCATGGCAGTTCGAGGCCCTTGGGGTAACTCATTTGGCCCACTTAATCTAACTCCACCCCTGCATGAGCTACCACTCAGTTCAAGGAAGAATTTCCCCAAATTCTTTGGTGATGGAAGAGTCCACCCTGATGAACACATTGCAGCCTTCACCATAGCTTGTGGTGTGATAGGGGTGGAACTTGAAGACATGGCAGTCAAGATTTTCGTGGAGACACTACAAGGTGCCGCTGCAGACTGGTTTTACCATCTGTAGACTAGATCAGTGACTGGCTGGGACACTATCAAAGCCAAGTTTGAAGCAAGGTTCAAACCTGTAGAAGATGTTCATGCTTTGCTAGCCCAACTTATGTAGATGAAGAAGGAACCTCATGAGCCCATGAGGGATTTTATTGCAAAATTTGACAAGCTGAGAAATGAGATTCCCTCAGTTGCTCAGCCCACACCCGAGAACCTCAAATGCTTCTTCATAAACTCACAGATGCTTGAAGTGAGTTTTCTGCTAAGACGTGTTGGCCGCATAGATCTTGAAGCTGCTCAAGACTTAGCCACTGAGTTAGAAGATGACCTTATCTTGGCTTGAAAGATAAGAAGGGATTCAAATAGAGGTGCATCTTCTGATAACTCACCTGTAGCCACCACTGATCTAATGGTGTAGAAGCTAGCAAATGAAGTGCTAGCCCTCAGAAGACAAATGGCACAAGGGATGTCATCTTCTCCTTCATATAGAGATGTACCAAGGAGGACATTCTCTAATCAGGCACATCAAGGGCAACCCCATCATCTTCCTCTCCCACAGAGGAACCTTGCCATTGAAGCACCTCCAGCCAAATCAGCAGTTGGGTATTTGGAAATAGAGAATGATTTCTCTTTCCAACCTGAGTTTAATCAAGAAAATGACGTTGGTCTCTTCATGGAGGATCAAGAAGAGTCAGCTGGCAACTCCCACATCAGTATCCTGGATTACCAGGATGAACCCAGAAGTAAAGGTGAAGCATTCTAGGGATCATATGTTGTGGTCACCCAGTCCCAGAATCAATCAGCTCAACAAGATGATAAAGGAGAAATAGAGGAGCAACCTCAACCTACAATTTCGATTGCTAAGCGTGGGCCCACTCTGCCTATCCAGCCAAAGGACCCAGTGATTGCTAAGAAAGTATCACAAACATTTATGTACCTTCTATTTCAAATTCACAGGCCAGTCCTCCCACCCCTCCCATAAACCAAAAAGAAGAACTCCCATCCCCTGTGCCTAGTCCAACCCAGCCATTTGACATAATTGATCATGTCAAATGTGTCAAGACCCAAATGGCGGCCCCTGCAGCCCAAATTTTGTTTGAGTCTTCAGGTAGGGATGAAATAGCAGAAGAATTGGTGGAGTGTGACATAAGTGCAGAAAAACCCTCCCCTCCAAATGAAAAAGAATATGAGATATCTGAGGGGGACAATCAAGACATGTGCTGGGTTGAGCTATCAGAACAACAAATTATGGTATTAGGCCGTGCTGCTGCCCATCAAAATTAGGAAAATGAACTCTTTGCCGGGAGAGCAAAGATTCATGGTTTTTAGACCAAAAGTCAAGTCTTGCTTCAAGGCAAGAAGAGAAGAAAACCAAGGGGAAGACATAGAAAAGTGGTTTCCTCATGGAGAGTTCCATTCACCCGTCACCGATTCTGGAGACAATGGTTTCTTGCTGGTTTATCAGGATGGGACGCCATTATCATTGTCTCATAATGGGTGGCATCTGAAGTGCTTCAAATCTCGAGGCATCAGATAAGTTCATTTGTACATATGTATATTTGTATAGTCTTTAGTTCTATTTTGTGCCTTTCATCTTCATTTTTTTCTCCTTTCTTTTTGGGTAGCATGACTCCATAGCCCAATGGCACACTTCAAGGCATCGGAGATTCTAGTTTCTACTCCCCTAAGCTATTATGAGTTGTTATCTGAAGGAAGTTCCCCAACAGGAGCCAGTTGTTGTCCCTGAAAAATAATTCCTCATTTTTTTAGACAACATATGACTATTTTGGTCCTGCATGGCCAAAATTGTCCCTCCCCTTTCCAAAAATTTGTTCTGAACATTCAATTTTGTCATTTTCTCAACTTTTTGGTAAAAGGATTAGCAGCTTCAACCGATTCATCAAAGGGTTTGTCGGCAAGCATCAAAACAAAAGCTTGAACCATTGAACCATTTTGATTCATCAATTCAACGGGTTCAACAACCAATTGGTTCAACGTGCTTGGTTCAAAGGTATCAAAGAGACTCAGTGAAATCAAAAGGATGAACCAATGAACTGATTGAACCTTGAATCGAAAGAGTTCAAAGTTCAATGGTTCATGGGTTCAAAGGCAGCCTCTGTCAAAGAGAGAAGCAACAAACATGTGGTTCAACAGATGGTTCAACCAAGGAGCGTGAAAGTGATTAAACTAGGAAGCGATGGAACAAAAGAGACAGAATGAACCGATGAACCAACGAACCAATGTACTTTCAGTGGGTTCAAAGGTTTAAGGTTTAACATGGTTCAAGCGGCTAGCGACTATTAACAGCCTCGCAGACATCAAATTTAAAGTAAGGAAATATCCGTTGAAATTTAAATAAAGCGCAGAACTCAAAGGAAGAACCAAGAGACTGATCGAAAAGATAAAATTCCTTCGGGTTTGTTCAAAGGCCAACAAAG
Source organism: Torreya grandis (assembly GCA_037957365.1). Lineage (NCBI taxonomy): Eukaryota > Viridiplantae > Streptophyta > Pinopsida > Cupressales > Taxaceae > Torreya > Torreya grandis. The sequence goes on from JARHVA010000458.1 coordinate 4,460,801, forward strand.
ACAGAGCAAGAGAAAATGACTTTTTGTCCGAAGGAAATTATTAAGAGAAAGAGCCGTTAGAATTATTTCAGAGGTATTTTCTATGGGAAATAGACTAAGGCAGAGCCCGAAGGAATTCCTTCAGACTTTTGTCCGAAGGAAAAGCCCGACTGAGGAGAAAAACCCTTGAAAAAATGCCCGATGGAAAAAGACAAAGTGCAGCAAAAGCCACCATGTGTCCATTATAAAGCAAAGCTGAAGCCACCATGTGTCATCTTCTGTAGGACCCCCAAAGGTTTCCTAAAGCTTCTATAAGTTAAGCGGAATATGTCACGTGTCTTGTTATGACTCAGCAGAACATGATGAGTGTTTGCATTTGTGTTCCCCTTTTGGAGTTGCTCAGGCAAAACGTGTCGTGGACCCCATTTTTTGTAAGTTTCTAATGAGTTTCATAACAACGGAACTTGCCACCTGCCAAAGACACAGAAAGGACCCCCCAAAGACTTAGGCAAGAAGGGCTATAAAGAGCAAAGAAGCACTTAAGCAGTGAAGAGAGGAGCGAGACCAAAGGATCAAAAATATCTTCGAAAGAGTTATTTCCAGTAGGTAAAATAGTGGATCGAGTATACTTTTGAGCACACCAAACCAAGGACGCGGCCTATTTTCTTCCATGAAATAAAGACAAATATGCAAAGGACAAGACAGTCCATATTAAGGAGGAGACATATAAGATGAAGGGACACGCCATAGTTATGGCAGCGCACTATTCTCAGCATGGTCTCTCCAGACAAAATTAGAGATGCATTGAAGACGCTGACTGCAACATGGGCCATCCCATGGAAAAAGGTGCCAATCCTTAGGTAGTTGTTATAGGTTTATATTTTTTCTCATTTATAAAAGAGATCTTCCCCTCACCAGAATCAAAATGCTACCCGAATTAAAAGGCATTACTGAGACTTTGAGCTCAGATTGTAATTCATATTTCTTTGATTGAATGAGAAAGCAAGTTACTTGCAGACTTTGTGCTGTTATAGCTTGTGCTACTTTAGGAGATTGTTCTTATGTTTGTCTTCTGAAAGCATTCTTATTTATTTCATTTAACAAGCAGGACTAGTGGAGGTGATAAGGAAGGTGTCCTAAAGCTAGCTACTTTCAGACTTTGCACTGTCATAGTTGTCTTCAGTGTGTGCTTATTTTTTGTTTCTGTGTAAAGGACCTTGGGATGACTTTGTGCCCCCTTTTTTCTTCTTCGTATCTCACTCTTGGGCAGTTGAGGTGGAAACTTTGTGTTCTATTTCATATTGCTAGTTACTGCGCCCTTTTGTCACCTGTTACCAGAAAGATTCCTGTTGCCTGCAAGAATAAGCACTTCTAAAAGAAGAGAAGTACCTTCTGTCGCTTCACCAAGATTTCTACTATCTAAGAAGGGATCTAGCTCTTGGCTAAATGTTACTTCTGAAAGAAGAGAAGTACCTTCACCAATCACCTAGGATTTCTCCTGTCTGTGAGCATCATCTCTGAAAGAAGAGAGATGGATGATGTATTCTGCCTCTGTGTCTTACTTTCTGCTTATTTATATCATATATAGCCTCCGCATATTTAATAGGGAACCTCCCCTTAATGAGATGAGATATTTGTCCCCTGTTGATGTAGTAAACTTGCACACCAGAATGACCCATCTCCCTATGTTGTGGTGATAGGAACTATTTTGGTCACCAGTTAGCTGGCCGACAAAATATTCACCCAACAAAGCTAATAATACAATATTTTGACTAATTTGATTAATTTGTGCATAAATTGCCAAGGTTTTGCGTCAAAGTTGACTAATGTTTAAGGCTAATTAAACTAAATCAAGAGCTTAAGTTAATTTTTCATGAAACTTTTTAAATATTTATTTTTATAAATTGATTGTCATTAACTACATCATCAAATGACATCATCCTATGGGGTTGCATCCACAAGCCATAAATGTCACAAATATCCAAATTAATGCCTTCCATGCCTCATTAAGACCCACCATGCCTAGTTAATGCCCCTCTATCCTAAATATTGATGAGCCTATTTATGAATTTTAATTACATAATTGAATTAATCCTTAGCCACACATCTTCATCTTAAAAGAAACATTACATGTTGATTCTAAATCATTCCAAAAATCTATAATGTTGGGGATCAACCAACAAAGTTGATTACTATATGAAAGCAACTAAACACGGAATTAAACCAGAATGATAAGTAACTAGAATCAAAAATATCAAAGAATAAGAGATACAAGAAACCACCCTGAAAACTTGTATTAAACTCTTTACAGAAGGAATACAATTGAAGAAACTTTTTTTCTTCCACACCTCTCTCAGATGTACAGATCTCTTTCCCTCAAGAGTTCTCTCTCTCAATTACAATCAACTCCAACACCCTGGAATGATTCACATATACAACTCTGTACTATTCCAATTCTAAAATACAATACAATAAGCTATGAAGATCTAATCCTATATATAATATTAGGAAACATGAGCATGCATTTACAACCATTAGATGCACCTCTTAATCAAGGGCTCAAAACAGTCTTACTAAAGATAGAGATGCGGACTTAAGACTAACACTTAATCCTACCATGCAAACATTCTGTTCTGTCCACAGAAATAGCATTCTGGACGCACAGGTGACCGGTGTCGGTTCCTGCCTGTGACCGACGTCGGTCGCTCCTGACTGACGTCGGTGACTGTGTAAATCTTGCAACTTTGCAAACTTGCTCATTTGGTGAAGCTTTTAGATCCACACCTTAACAATCTCCCACTTGGAGATAAACAGCTGCACCAGTACTTATACAACAACATCTTCTAGCTTCTCCATCTTCAAACTCAATCATGAAGACCAACAAAAGTTGAATGAAGATTCAACTTCTCTTTTGTTATCGAGTTGATTAACATATCAGCATGATTTTTATCTATATGGATCTTCTCTAGCTTCAACTCACCATCCTCCAATACCTGTCTAATGAAGTGGTACCTAAGCTGTATGTGTTTGGTTCTTGAGTGAAAGGCTGAATTCTTAGCCAAATGAATTAAACTCTGACTATCACTGTATAATCTGCAACTCTCTTGCTCCTTTCCTAGCTCTTTCATGAACCATGTCATCCATATCATCTCTTTGCTAGCTTCTGTGACTGCAATATATTCTGCTTCTATAGTTGACAAGGCAACAACCTTCTGCAACTTTGAAATCCAGCTAACCGTCATTCCACCAACAGTGAAAATATATCTTATGGTGCTCCTTCTGCCAATCAAATCACCTGCCATATCTGAATCTACATAACCATGTAGAGAAGTGTTTGACCCATCATAGCACAAATTTCTACTGTTGGTCCCTCTCAGATATCTAAGGATCCACTGAACTGCTTTTCAGTGTTCCTTTCCTGGATTGGCCATATACTTACTAACAACTCCCACTGCTTGGGCAATATCCAGTCTAGTACATACCATTGCATACATTAAACTCCCTACTGTGGAAGAATATGGAACTCTACTCATGTACTCTACCTCATCATGTGAATTAAGACACTGTTCTTTACTCAATTTAAAATGTCTAGCCAACGGTGTGCTTACTAGTTTTACATCCTGCATATTGAACTGCTTCAACACCTTGTCCACATAATCCTCTTGAGACAAAATCAACCTGTGATTTTTCCTGTCTCTTGATACTCATGCCAAGGATTTTCTTTGCTGCTCCCAAATCTTTCATGGCAAATGTGTGAGCTAATTTCACCTTAAGCTTAGAGATATCCTACATGTGTGATCCTGCAACAAGTATATCATCTACATACAACAACAGAATAATATATCTACCATTATTCAATCTCTCAAAATACACACAATGGTCAGATTGACATCTACTGTAGCCATGCTCAGTCATAAACCTGTCAAATCTTAGATACCATTGTCTAGGAGCTTGCTTGAGGCCATACAAGCTTTTCTTCAATCTGCACACAAGTTTCTCCTTACCTTTGACCTCATAACCTTCCGACTGATCCATATATATTTCTTCATCCAAATCTCCATGAAGAAACGTTGTCTTAACATCAAGCTGCTCAAGATGCAAATCCTCAATAGCAACTAAAGACAGTACAGTTCGTATAGAAGTCATTTTAACAACAGGAGAAAAAATCTCACCAAAGTCAATACCTGGTGTCTGTGCAAATCCTTTCACTACCAACCTGGATTTATATCTCATCTGTCCATTCTCATCTTCTTTCAATCTATGGATCCATCTGTTCTTCAGTGTCTTCTTTCTTGCTGGCAACTCAACCAAATCCCACGTTTGGTTCTCTTTCAAGGAATCCATTTCCTCAACCATGCCATGCTCCCACTGATTCTTGGATTCTACCTGTATTGCTTCTTCAAAACTCTATGATTCTCCATCATCAGTAAGCAATAAATAGAATAATGAAGGGGAATATCAAATTAGAGGTTTACTTACCCTTTTTGACCTCCTGATGGGCGTCTGAGACTCATTCACAACACGTTGTCTGCCCAAATTCTCTGACAATGACCGACCTCGGTCACCTCCAGGCTTGTTACTGGCTGACGTCGGTTCCACATGACCGACCTCGATTCCTGCTTGGCCGACATTGATCACTGTCTGACCGACATCGGTTCCTGTATCATCAACATCGATTCCTGCCTGACTGACGTCAGTCTCTGTGTTTTCCTGTTTGTGATTATTTCTGCCCGTGAGCTCATTTTGGACCGTCATCTCATCCAATTCTCCATTGCTCTGCCCAGATTGATTCAACTTCTTGAGCTGATCACTATACATCACCTTCTCATTGAAAACAACATCACGGCTCCTAATTATCTTGAAAACTTGAATCTAAAATCTCCAGAGCCATAACCAATAAATGTGCACCTCATAGACTTAGCATCTAGCTTCTTTCTATTTTTCTTATCAACGTACACAAAATCTTCACAACTAAAAACTTTGAGAAATGAGAGATCTACTTTTTTACCTGTCCATGCCTCTTCTGGAATTCCACCATCCAGAGCTATAGAGAGTCCTCTGTTAATCAGGTACACTGCGGTATCCACAGGTTCTGCCCAAAACTCTAAGGGCAAATCAACATGCAATCTTATACACCGTGCACACTCCAATATTGTTCTGTTCATCCTTTTAGCAACTCCATTTTGTTGAGGTGTCCTTGGAACCATTCTTTTCCTGTGGATTCCATGCATATAACAATACCAATTGAACTTGTGGCTGCAGAACTCACCACCATTGTCAGATCTCAGGCACTTCAATCTCCTACTTGTTTCATTCTCAACCAAAGCTTTCCAAATCTTAAAAGTGTCAAAAACATCAGATTTCTTCCTTATGCAATAGACCCATACCTTTCTTGTAGCATCATCAATGAAAGAGACAAAGTACTGTGATCCTCCAATAAAAGCAACCTGAGCTGGTCCCCACACATCTGCGTGAACAAGCTACAACTTGTGCTTCTTTTTTGTTGACCCAGTCTTGAGAAAACTCACTCTCTTCTGTTTCCTAAAAATACAATGCTCACAAAAATCTAAATCTATGCTTTTTAAATCTGAAAGCTTACCTTTTGACTTAAGAATGGACATTCCCTTCTCACTCATGTGGCCGAGCCTATGGTGCTACAACTTTGCATTTACATCTGAAGTAGATAATACAGGAGGAGAATTATCAGTAATACAATTACATAAATAGAGAGTACCTACTCTCTTACCTCTGGCCAATACAAGTGCACCCTTGGTAACCTTCCAAGATTCAGCTATGAAAGTTACTATACAACCCTCATCCCCTAACTTTCTTGTAGAAATCAAATTCCTCTTCAAGCTGAGAACATGCATGACGTCTCTCAACACCCATGTGTTGCCATTCTGCATTTTCAGCTGCACTTTTCCTTTGCCAACAATTTTACAAGGCTCATCATCCCCTAAATAAACTATTCCAAAATCTCCATGGACATAGTCGCTAAAATATTATCTATTAAGGGTTGCATGAAAAGAGGCACCAGAATCTAACACCCAAGATTCTATATTATTATGGAAAGAGAATATAAGAGCATCTTGTGCAATACCTGCAACTTTTGCTTCTTCTTTACCTTCATGTTGATTGTCCTATTTAGGCTTTGACCAGCAATCTTTGCTTATGTGCCCGATCTTTCCACAATTCCAGCAGGCTATCCTCCTGCCATTTCTGGATTTGGATCTACCTCTCATATTTGACTTAGACCTTGATCTCCTATGCTTGCCCTTATCTTTTTGCCTTCCCCTGCTCTCAAAACTTAAAGCGTTCCCTGATGTTTCCTCTGTGCTTTTCTTGCGAATTTCTTCATTCAAGATGACACTAACAACATCATCTACTTTTAAAATATTTGAAGCAGATGCAGTATTACTAACTTCCATTACCAAGTATGCCAGCTTTCAGACAAAGAACATAATATTAAAAGAGCCTTAATTTCATCATCAAACACTATTTTGACTGAATTTAATTGATTTACAATTCCATGGAAATCATTTAGATGATTAGATACAGATCCACCTTCCTGCATTTGCAAATTAAATAACTGCTTCATAAGATATACCTTATTTGAAGCTGAGGGTTTTTCATATAAATTTGCTAAAGTAGTCATTAACTCTACCGTTGACTTTGCCTGTGATAAATTAGATATCACAGTAGATGCCAGACTCAATCTTATAGATCCAAGAGCCTTTCTATCAAGAACTTCCCATTCTTCATCTTCCATGTCTGTGGGCTTCCTTGAAACTCCACCTAACGGTAAGTATAGATCTTTTTGATACAGATAATCCTCTATCTGCATTCTCCATAATTGGTAATTCTTGCCATTAAACTTATCCATTCTCAGTTTACTTTCTTCTGCCATTGCTTCTCCCACTCAAACAAAAATCTCTGCAGAAACTCCTATGAGTACCCTGTAATCAACACACACTACACAGATCTAAACCACCTGTTAGTGAACTTGAGCTCTGATACCACTTGTTGGGGATCAACCAACAAAGTTGATTACTATATGAAAGCAACTAAACACGAAATTAAACTAGAATGATAAGTAACTAGAATCAGAAATAGCAAAAAATAAGAGATACAAGAAACCACCCTGAAAACTTGTATTAAACTCTTTACAGAAGGAATACAATTGAAGAAACTTCTTTTCTTCCACACCTCTCTCAGATGTACAGATCTCTTTCCCTTAAGAGTTCTCTCTCTCAATTACAATCAACTCCAACACCCTGGAATGATTCACATATACAATTCTATACTATTTTAATTCTATAATACAATACAATAAGCTATGAAGATCTAATCCTATATATAATATTAGGAAACATGAGCATGCATTTACAACTATTAGATGCACCTCCTAATCAAGGTCTCAAAATAGTCTTACTAAAGATAGAGATGCAGACTTAAGACTAACACTTAATCCTACCATGCAAACATTCTATTCTGTCCACGAAAATAGCATTCTAGACGCACAGGTGATCGACGTCGATTCCTGTCTGTCTGCCTATGACCGACGTTGGCTGATACATGACCGATGCTGGCATCTCTTGGTCGACTCTTGACCGACGTCGGTCACTCATGACTGATGCCGGTGACTGTGTAAATCTTGCAACTTTGCAAACTTGCTCATTTGGTGAAGCTTTTAGCTCCACACCTTAACATATAAATAGGAGGCATTACCTATTGAATTTAAAGCTCTTTTATGCCAAACTTGTAATGCACAAATACATTCAAAAATTCATTGTAATTAGTGTTGTATTGTCAAATTATTGAGCCAAGCCAAAGCCAAATATGGTACCAAGGATAGATGGAGGTAGCCACACTTCATTGATGTAGACTTCATAAGCACAAACTGAGCAAGCCACTACAACAATCATTTTGGAGCATCCAAGGAAGGTGAAGGAAGGTCTTTCTTTCATGTTTTAGTTGTGTTTTCTATTTATTTTTTTGTTAACTAATCTCCTCCTTTGAGATAGGATTAGGGTGTTATTTTAGTGTATTTTTGATTGATTTGTTTTATTCACTAACACAATACTAATCTCCCCCTATTGCAATCTTATGTTCACAAATGGCATGCCCGATGGAACCTAGCCTCACAAATTTGGTCAAATTTCATCTACAAGCAACATACTAACCATTGTCATGCAAGATCTTGGAGTGTGGAAGCAAAAAAAAAAATTAAATAATAATTCATTTTTTCTAAGCCATGGTTTTATTCACGGGACTATGCAGCCTAACTCATCTGTCCAACCCAACTTGCCTGTCAACCCAACTCACCTGTCTAACCCAACTCACCTACCAATCCAACTCACATGTCAACCCAACTCACCTATCCAACCCAACTCACCTGTCAACCTAACTCACCTATCAACTTAACTCAACTGTCAACCCAAGAGCTAAATTCTTAATGTCATTTGCTCAAACTCCTAAGTGCTTCAAAGCAGGTCATTGTAATCTTGTTTTTTCAGGTTGAAGGTGTGGTTTGGAAACATATTTAAATGTTTTTGACTAACCACACACGTTTCAAATTGGGTTTAAAAAGAACTTGATCAAAAATCATGCACACTTCAAATTTGGCTTAAAATGAACATGTCATGTTTCTCACACGTTTGAATTGGTGCCTAAAATGAACTTAAGATTTAGCTAAGTCTTAGGTACTTTTCATTTAGTGCTTAAAACACATCATAAATCTTGCAACATTTTCAATTTGGTGTTTTAATCATGAATCTAAGCTAAGTTTTGAATTTTTAATTTGGATTTAAAATGAACTTAGGTTTTAATTGCTTCATGTTGTTATTTTGAGCAATATTTTCTATTTTTGTAATAAATCCAAATGGCTCATAATAAATCTAAGCAAACATTTTCAAATTTAGTGCAGTAAATCAACATCACTTCAATTATTTTCAAAACTTGCTTGTTGATTATTTTAGCAAAAAGAGACGTGTGTGTATGCTCTCCCATCCATCCCCTTTAGGTAACTTTTGAGATCAAAAGCCCCATCTCATCACAATTTGAGCCTAGTCCAAGGCATAGAAAAAATGTTGTCTAAAGCACTCTCCAAAAACTCACAATAATTTGGGTGATCTTGAAACGACCCTAAAATCTTTCTATCAGTTATTTATTTTATTACATCTTGACTTGTGAGAGGGACTTCATTACCTCTCGCAAGTTCTGTAAGGAAGTTTTGACCTGGGGTTTCATCTTCTAGCATTGACTTCAACCACTCCCACTAGTATTAGAGGTTTAAGCAGTTAAACCACCTTCTAGTATTGGAGTTGCACATAGGATGTATCTGCACTTTGGACTTCACACTATACTGAGTAAGCAACAAATGTAGTGGTTGCAAAAAGGGCAAGATCTTTTTACAACAAGCCAATTGTCACAGACACCCAATTAAAGTGATGATTCTCTTGTTTGCTAACATGAAAGTTGGTAGACATGGGATCGATCTAAAAATGATTGAAAACTAATTAGTTTTAGTCAACCCCTTTTTGCCATACCCTTAAAAAGAATTTGGACGATTTACTTGTATTTTGTCATTTTCTTACTTAGTGTTTTGAGACTGAAACTAATATGTTTTTTTGTAAACCATATCAAAACCAATTTGTTTGTACGTCACTTTTTTGTTTAAGGAGGCATTATGCTATCCATTTTATACCACACTTATACCTTGAAATTTTTACTAAACATGTTTGTGTGTGTTACTTGTTTAAGGGGGTAGCGTTAGGCCGCCCAAAACATGTCAAACCATTATGACTTTAAGTCTTTGAAACAAAACTTTGATCACATCATTATAGCATGCTAACATTTTTTAAGCTACTCAATTTATTTTAAAACTTATTTACCATTGCACCAAAAGCTATTTGTTTCAAACCATGTCATGTGTACCATTTGGACCTTGTTTATGCATCATCATGCTATCCAATCTTGTCTAGCTTGTTTGGTCAAATCATAATCTTCAACATTGAGTTTTCAATTAACCTTGTCAAGTTTGGATTCAAACATTGATTGATTTCTGTTTAGGCCTCAATTCATGGGGCTAATACATAGATCTTTCTCTTTTAGGTTACATAACTTTGATTAATTGATTACCCAAATTTGAAGACTATCGATTGTTTGTTTGTTAAATGCCTATCTTCATCATTGTTTATGTCTTTATTTAGGAGAACATAGCCTTTCTCCAATAGCCTTTTGCCTTATGGCTTATACCAACTGATCATGTTTATGCTTGATTCTGTGTGTTGGGTCTATGTCAAAGTTATTTCCAAACTTGTTAGATTAAATTAAATTCAAATCAATCATTTGTTTCAAGTCTATATTTTGACATTATTTGGCTAAAAGTCCTAACATAGCCTATTTGAGCTTAGATTTTGATTCTACGTTTGGACAAAAAACTTAGTGACTCTTTTTCCTTTCCTAGTTTAGACCTTGTTTGAAACACTTTGACCTAGACTTTGACATGCTAGTTTTTATTCAAACACTTGACCTTTTATGTGTATGACATTTGACATTAGATTTTTCTATCCAGAGTCTTATCACAAACTATTTTGGATATATATCTCCATGATCAAATCATTGTTTGGAGATACAACTCCACTTTCAACCAAGTTAGACCTAGTTTGAACCATTTGTCTTTTGGACATAGTTTTTCAGAGTTTATAGAACTCTAAACATTTTGTTTTAGAGATTTCATCATTTATGTAGATATGTCTAGATACACTTAAGGTGGAGTCACATACAATCCAACTTATGATAGAATAGCTTCATAAATCTCACTAGGAAGCCCCATAAAGAGATTTTCTAAGGAGTTTTATTATTCTCCCTACAATATTCCATATGGGTAACATAGTCAAAATCCATAAAATCCAAATCAAATTACCAATTGGTATGATATGGTTTATGAGGAGGACTTTGAAGACCCAACTATAGATAATGTTATTTGGGATATGGATCCATACCCTCTTTATAATAATCAGTATACAAAACATATTCAAGAGCCAGCTTATGATCAAACTCAAGATTGGGATGATATGGTTTATGAGGAGGACTTAGATGCTTTGGCTTGTGTGAGCAATCAAACTCCACAATGCCCCTTCATCATTCTAAGACCTCATCCTTTGGCTTATAAGAGCAACCAAGCTCTGCACCACCATGTCGTTACCCTTTTAGGACTTCATCCTTTGGCTCATGTGAGCACCAATCCAATCAAAACCTCAATCCATCAAATCATTCGAAGACTAAGCTGTGTTCAAAACTTGTATTTTCCAACTCATTGGAAACCAAGGCCAAGAAAACCAACCAATCCAAGATTTTTTTGTTGAACCAACCACTTGTGATAAGTTGACTTATGATGAATCGACTATGATCCTATACCAATTATCAAGGAGTCTCACTTTGACGAGCCAACCTTTGCTAAGTCACTTCTTAATGATTATAATTGCCTTTGGTCAAATCATTGCCTCAACCATATGCCTATTTTTGAAGAGCCTTCTATTTACAAGCCAGTCTCTGAGGAGTTGTCTGTTGACCTTTTTACCATCCTAGAGGAGTCATACTCTAACAAACCAGTTTTTGTGGAGCCTATTATGCCATCAGAGGCTATTACTTGTCCAATACCAAAATTTAACAAGACATCATTGTAACAGAGTACCCATCAGATGAAAAATCATAATTAGACTCATGTTCTATTCTTGAACTGACATCAAATTTAACATTAGAATCAAAATCAACATTAGTCTCAATATCAAATTTAGAGTCCATTGAGTCAGAATTAGATTCAGAAACTTAATACATTTACGACTATTACAATATTGGTTATGCATGCCTCGTAAATCAATTTGAATACATTTGTGATCCTTCTACAATTTTTGAGGATGAGTACTTCAAATTTGACATGAGTTATCCTAGTATCTTCTATGAGGATTGTGTAACCTCTCCCCATTCTATTACCATCCCATAGGCCATTACCATCAACCAAAATAGTCATATTATTGACATTCCATCTCCCACAAGTGTTGATTGGGATCGATAGAATCACATTTTGTTGAACTGCATCCATGGTGACCTAGTAGTTGAAGAAGAGCAAGGAGGTCAAGACCACATTCATGTAGTAGAATAACACTCTCCTATTGAAACATTTTTGGAGGTGCTAGGAGACAATCAAATTTCAAACTCAACATCTTCTAGTGAAACTTTTTTGGAAGTGTTAGAAGATAATCAAAGTCAAAAACTAATGTTATCTACTCTCAAGACAACTTCATTGGTGAAAACCTCGTCAAGGCAATAGTAGTTGAGCACAAAAGTTCTTCACTACTTGATGAAGATAAAATCAAAGATGAAATCAATATAGCTTCCTATCTACAACCTAATCAGATGTTAGCTACTCTCAAGCTTAAATAATAGAAAAAAATTGGTGGTCCTATCGAGAGAATATTTAGAGGTCTTTGACCCTGTCACATCCAAAGTTATATCAAATCTGGCATTAGTAACATTACATGTGACTGAACATCCTGATCTTCATTTGTTTCCCCACCATTACATATTCCATTATCATCCACCATTCCATTTCACAATCAAATCTACCATCCATTATGTGTCCCTATTTACCATCCACGATCTCACTTTCCTTTACATAGGCTACAAAGATACCTTGTTTCGATGTTTGAAAGAATCAAAATTAATGACCAATGAAGATCACAACAACATTCTTAGCATCTAGATCTACAGCCAGCTCTTGATAGATAAACTATTCAAATGAGGTGTGGATAGCAATTAACATGATTGATTATTCTATTTGTATCATTTGCTGATCAAGACATGCATCTCCACTTCAGCAGGAACAACAAAATAATATGTCATTTTACCATACCCAGGTCAAATAGAATTTAAAAAAAAAACTCATCAATCACCCAAGCCAAAAACATGTACCATACCATTTCATTTGTAATATCCATTTGCCATTGTCACATATTCCTACCATTTACCCCTTCACTTGGGGACAACTCTCCTACCATTTTATCCAATTATAAAAACCCATCATCATCCTAGAGCAAGACCATGCCATCCTATCATTCCATTCATATCTAGACCAAAGCCTATTTTTAGTCATCCTACCCAATCTTATTTTGATCTTGGTTCCTTTATTTCTTCCCACACTTTTTGTGATGGGATTTCGATCAAGTTTAAATAATCAATCAAATCTGTGTTTCAATTATAATCTATGAAATTAGTGTGATAGTTGATCTGGCAATATATCTTTTATTTTCCATCCTTATATCAAAGTTGGTTTATGTGAGCCTAATTATAACCATCTATAGGCAAATCAATGTTTCATTGGTCTTGCTACTAATTATAACCACCTATGGGTAAATTAGTATCATTGATCTATGTTGTTTTATCCTAGTTATAATTACCTATGGAAAAACTAGGGGCAACATTTGTTTATCATGCATTATTGTATCACCTTACCATCACTTTTTTCATTTGCCTGACCATTTACGAGATATGAAAACTTGTTTGGACCTAGTTGGTTTTTCCTCGCCTTTTATGTGGATGGAATTATTGTGACTTGAGGTCATTCAAGACTATGTAGGTCATGCTCAATTTATGTTGAGGTCAACTCAGTCCCCCTAAGCCATGCTCTTGCCATTTTGTGAGCAACATAAGCCAAATGCTCTCACCATTTTGTGAGTAAGTATCTTGTCATTCTCGATCGAGTTAAGATACCTCAAAATTCTAAAAACATTCAAATATTTAAAAATACCAAAAATATTTGTCTTGTCTAATCTTAGTCAGTTATATTTAATTTTCCCTACTAGGGCATGGTCATTATTAGGATGTTTTCTTTTGATTTTATTTTTGGGCTTTTTGTTTGTTTGTTTATTTAAAAGTTGTTTGTCTGTTTGTATGATTTCTTTGTGTTTCTTTATTTGTTTGTTTTCTTATCTATTTGTTTGCTTTCAACACTGTTGCCTCGCCTTAGTCTATATGTATGCATTGGGTGATTCCTTGCGCACATTATTCTTGAGTCCATCCATATTCATACATCAACATTATCATCATGGTTTTTATCATTGGTGCATTGTTTTCAATTATTTATTAGATCGGGAGTCAGTCCTTATGCATAGTTTGGGATAGTCTTCATGGTGTTCTATCATGATGCATGTTGTCATGTGCCATAGCAAAAATCAACTTCAAGAAGGTCTACACGCAATGGAGCCGTAGAAGTTTCTCCTTGGCACCTTGGTAAATCCTCCCACCCTTGATCAAATCAATCCATTAACCATTCTTGTTGTATTATTGCTAATAAGGATGAGCATCTCCTCATTAGTAGGTACAACTGAATCATTTCTATTGATCAATCTTATTCTTATATTCATCTCTTTCATCACATTGCACCTGCTCATCTTTAATTTGTATTGTAGGTTATATCCTTGAGTTATGCTTAATAATTAGCCCTAACTGGGCACAATCATCTTTATAAAATAATCCAGGTCCCCTTAATGACTATAACCACCTATGGGCAAATCATTATTTCAACTTTTATTCCTAATTATAACCATCTTTGGGCAAATCAATATCATTTTTAAATCAATGCATGCAAGCATTCTCTCATTTGGATTAATCTCAAACACAAGTTAATTACACCTTTCTTCTTGCTTCTTTTTTGAAGGACTATCTATCAACAAATATGATGGGCACTCTATCAAGGGGGCATCATCATAGGCTTCCCAAACACTCTTTGGAGCTTTTTTTTCAACTATCATCTTTTTTTTGGCATACAGGCCATCTCTCATTATTTGAGAAGACATTGTTTTGCCTATGGTTTGTAACATCTTCCCAAACAAGGGCAAACTGTAGACACCTAAATCTGGCCACTAATGACCACCAATTAGGATTTTGACCAATTTTCATAAAAATGCACAATTTGGCCTAAAAACATTAAAACACATTAAAAGCTTTGAAACTGACATATTCAAGTGCCAATTTTGGGCAAAGTATCCCTAAATATGGCAATGCATTTTATGGGCCAGATAACTTTGATCAGATCATTTCGAGTCAAAATGCCAATTTTGTACCTGGGTGCTCTAGATTGATCTTTTCCATCAAATTTCTTGTATAAGACATGTGCCTTTCTTATTTTGCATTGGAAACATCCTAAATGGGACAACAGTTCCAATGCATCTAACATCAACTTCCAATTCTAATCTAGTCAAATTTTGAGCCAATAATATGACATTTTGACCAATTTGATTAATTTGTGCATAAATTACCAAGGTTTTGCATCAAAGTTGACTAACAATGTTTAAGGCTAATTAAACCAAATAAAGATATTAAATTAATTTTCCATGGAACTTTTTGAATATTTTTTTTAAAAAATTGATTGTCATTAACTGCATCATCAAATGACATCATCCTATGGGGTGGCATCATGAAGCCATAAACACCATAAATATCTGAATTAATGCCTCCCATGCCTCATTAAGACCCTCCATGCCTAGTTAATGCCCATTTATCCCAAATATTTATGAGCCTATTTATGAATTTTAATTATATAATTTAATTAATCCTTAGCCACACATCTTCATCTTGAGATGGACGGTTCAAGGTGATTCTAAACCATTTCAAAAATCTTTAAATAGGAGGCCTTGCCTATTGAATTTTAAGATCTTTTATGCCAAACTTATAATGCCCAAATGCATTCAAAAATCCATTTCCATTAGTGTTATAATGTCAAATTATTGAGCCAAGTCAAATCCAAACATGGTGCCAAGGAGAGTTGGAGGTAGCCACACTTCATTGATACAGACTTCATGAGCACAAACCGAGCAAGCCACTACAACAAGCATTTTGGATCATCCAAGGAAGGTATTTATTTCATGTTTTAGTTGTGTTTTCCATTTTTTTTTGGTTAACTAAGATCCTCCTTTGAGATAGGCTTAGGGTGTTAGTTTAGTGTGTTTTTGATTGATTTGTTTTATTAACTAACACAATACTAATCTCCCCGTATTGCAATCCTATGTTCACAACTATGAATACTAATGATGAAGTTTTCTTTAGGGATATGAAAAGGAGAGATAATAAAACCCAAACCCTTTTTTAAAATATTGAAGGTGTGTTTATCAATGTGTAAGTCAGACAAGTTTACTACCAACTTATCCTCCCAACCTAATAATACCTTATTATTATGATTGTTGTTGTTATTATTATTGTTAATGAATATATTATTAATAATTTTGTTTTTTAATTGTCTTTTCTTTAAGTTATTATTATTATCATGTGATGGGCAAACAACATCATCATCATCATTATTATTATCTGCTATGAGCCAACGTCATTATAATTATTACTATAAACAACCAAATAATTCATAATATTTAGACCAATAAAGGTCGATACCCCAAAAAAGGGGGTTAAAGGAACAATGTCTTGGTCAATAACTAAGACACCTTTATAATTAAAAAAAATCCCCCACATTAGTAACTTATGCTAAATTAACCCTAAAAACTAGAACAACCAATAAAATCTCAAGGATTGACACCTTCAAGATGGAGCGCTCTATGTCAATGCATACAATTCACCTATTGCTCAAAGCCCAAAGAGAGGTTTGTTACAAGCCCCATTACCACAATAGACATGTTGTCGTACATGAATAACTTAGCCACAAACCAATACAAATTGCACCTTGAGCTTGCATAACCATCTGTGTGGGTTAGGTTTAATAGTCTTTCCCATGCTTTTGTTATGGGTTCCTTTTATAACATTAAGATTAAGAAAAAAAAGTAATTTTTAGCTTTATATTACTCTAGAGATAAGATAAAAATGCCCATAATCCTATTAATATTGAGATTGTAATGTCTTAGAGACCCAATGCAACCACACATCTTGGAAACACATCATGGGTGGTTAAGTTCCTGAGATTGGAGGTTGCCCCTCCTTTAGCAATACTATGGCTTATAGTTTTAGGTTACCTAGGCAAGGGTATTTTGTCTTCAATTTGGTCCTCAAGAAAGATACAAGGGGTTTGGACATGACAAATGGTATTTTTAATCACCCTTTTCATTTGATTCCAAGACAAAGGTTTTAATGTACAACACTCCTGGAGTTACAGTAGAAAATGAATCCTTTTGCCTTTCACACTAGCATACAATAAAAAGGTTGAGATGTCATTCTACAACATTCTCCAAATGTTACCATTGATCTAGTCTTTTCCATGAACATGAAGGAGATTTCAGTGAGTAGTAGTGATGTTCCTCTTTTAGGGAAGTGCATGATTGGTCCTTTCATGATGTCACACTAGTAAGATGTGATGAATAAGGAATAAATAATAAATAGTTACCAAGACAACATGTTTTTTATGGTGTGAGGGCCTATCCTAGCCCTCTACTTGAGATTATATTAGTAGGTGAATTATATGCATTCATAAGGGGCACTCCATCTTGAAGGTGTCAGTCATATAAATTATGTTAGTTGTTTTAGGTTTAGGGTTAATTTAGTAAAAGTTGTTAATGTGGGGGATTTTGTTAATTATGAAGGTGTCCCAATTATTGAACATAACATCATTACTTTACCCCCTACCCTAGGTGCCTCAGCCTCCCACATCTCCTCTAGATGGTGTGTGTATGCATATTCAAATAGAAGTACCTAGAGTTTGTGCTTGTAAAGCCCTAGAGGATCAAATCACCGCTATGGATAAGTTAATAAAGGAGTTATAGAATCAGAATACATACATGTAAAATCCAAAATATGCTGGTTTTAATCATGTGTTTGCATCTTCATCTAGCAATGATGTGCCCAACAAAGTTTCATATCAAAATAAGAAGCTAGAAGAGACTTCATCTACAACTAGTGATTCAAAAAGTGAAAAATGGCTAATAAAAGCCCAAGTGAAATCTTAAGAGAAATGATTTGAAACAAAGTGATTCAATTATTTCCTCTGCATCCTATAATGAGATCAAAATACTATTATGCATATCATAGAATGCAATAACATCATACATATTGTTATTTTTCATTGAAGAACAAAATACAAAAAGATAAATGGTAGTGATCATATAATTAGTACATCAATCAATAAACCCACTCACATTATGAGTACCTCTCCTAAAACACAAGTGAAAAAATAAAAAATATGGGTACCAAAGGATAATTCAGAGCAAAAACAACTGCAAATAAAGCAAGAAAAGATTTAAAATGTAATGTTACAAAAATAGCTAGAACATAAATTACAAAATCAAACTCAAGATAAGCAAACAAGCATTCTAAAAAGAGGGTTTCTAACAAAGTAATTTCCAAAGTAAGGCATGCCTACAACATCAAATGGTACAAATATGGTTTTTAAGGATCCAAACACAATATTTAATTTATGTATAGGGGAACAAATAGTTTAGTGAAATACTACAAATTCTATGATTTCATCCTCAAATAAATAAGTCAAGGCACAAATTACATATTTTCCTAGTGTGTAAACAAAGATACATGACTCTTCTCTATCCCATAACGAGATGCCACATTTTGACAATGATGAACATACTCAAGAAAAACATTTTTTCAAAAAGGAAACTCGAATCTATAGTGTAGTTGGTTTTTCATACATGGATGCTCAAAATGATTTATCACTAGTTCAAGAACAACCTAAGAAGTTATGTATTTCCTATACTAATAACACATAAGATTGGTATGATATTAATACCAAAAAATAATGGTATGATCCTAATGATATTGATTATGCAACATATGAATATGATACACATGATATAAAGCCTTCACATAATCATCTCCTTGATGAATGCATTGGCTTCTAGTAACACTTTTCGTTGTACATGTCTTCTTTGCTTATCCTTTAAAATATTCAAAACATACAAAAACATTCAAATAAATGCAAAAATAACAAAAAAAAATCAACATATTCCTAGTTTTACCATTTCTTATACATAGGTTGTTTGTTCCATATTAGTAGATAGCATATCTTTCCTTTTCTATATACACATATGTTTCTCGCTTCATTTGAGTGTTATATAGGCATACCCAAATGCATGATATATGCACATATAAATGTTGGGCCATCCCATCACTCCTTCATAAGTACATTGGGGTCATCTAATTCTTTCATCATGATACACATAAATTATATTTCTCTATGATCACTTTCGGTTGTCATGTTTGAACTTATATACTTACACATGCCTATATCCATGCTTATACTTTTCAGAATGTACTTGATATGTTATGTACTTAACATTTTTTAAAAACACGTGTAAGAACTAGTATGATATGTACATGTTGGTTGCCTATATTCTATACTTTTATTTATGCATTTTCTATATTGTGTTCACTGTTTGTTATTGTCTTGCATTCTATTATTTGTTTGAGCATTTGAATATGCTCCATTGATTATGGCCCCCTTGCCTTTGCTTGCTTATTTTGACATTTGAATATGTCACTCTATGTTGTATGTGGACATTTGAATATGTCTTTATATTATTTTTGGACATTTGAATAAGTCATGTCCCTTCAATTGTGCAATATTTTAACATGCTCCTTGTTTGAGGTCTCTTTAGACCATTTCCTTTTGTTTTACTTTTGAGTGTTCTAGTGTGTGTGCTTGATTGCTTATTGAGCTTTTAATATTACTCTCTATATATTACCATGATGTACATCATGCATATTAGGACTTGATGTGATCACATATTGTCTGTTCAAATGCTATATCTACCTAGATATGTTACTCATATATGCTACATGATCCATACACAACTAGTACAATTATCTTGTAATTTTTAGGTAAGGTAACTACCAAATTATACTTCCCCTCACCTCAAAAGAAGGATCATATCAGTGGGGGAATGTCATATAGGCATGAATTAAACATTTTTACACTTTTAAATTTCAGTGGGTTCTGTTAAAAAAGGCATAACCTCCACACTTATCTAGTACTCAACATTTCCAGATGATAGTAGGGGCATGTTATAGAAACATGTTCTTTACATATACATAAGTTCTCATATTCTCTAGATTCAATTGTAGAATATTCTAGAAACATGTCCTCCACACTTGCACCAATTTTAAATTCACCAAATTTCACATTTATATAATTCAAAAACATGTTTATGGTAGTGTTCTATACATTGGTATTGTTATTATACCCATATTTCAGCTTGAGACATATATGATGTGCATTGTCATGCTAAGGGCACCTAAAAATTACAAAAGAAAATTAATTTCTATATTTCAAATACTATTATGGACTATTATCATACCCATGATGGATGGTTATGGACCGTTATTGAGCCAATCTACTACAATAACTACTTCACTTTTGGAAGGTTGAGTTGATTAAATACCTCAATCTTACCAAATTTATAAGTTACATTTGATTAAATCATCTAAATTTACTATAATTATAGGTTGGATCTGATTAAATCAAACACCTTCACAAGATATATAGTGTGAGTTGATTAAATTGCTCACACTCACTAGATTATGCACATATTTGGGTTGCATGATTGAGATGAAACAAGCTCAATGGTTGTGTTGCAACTCAAATTTACAAAAAGGTTGGGGGCATGTGTCCTAAAATATCTATGTATATATGATTCTTTAATGCTTCATAATGAAGCATACTCTCAAATCAAGTTTCTAAAAGGCAAGGTGGTTGCATCAACACACAGGGGTACTCATAACCTTGCTCTCCTTACTTTCAAACATTTACAATTATTTCAATTTTAGATTTCATAGAATGATCATATAATGTAACATGCTCGTGGTTACATGTCAGTCACCAAAATATCACTCAAGTTGGGATCACGTTAAGGCAAAGTTTGTTATATACACCTAAGTATGCATTTCTTTCCTTTAAACTAGAAATTTCATTCCCAGATTAAAAGGGGGGAAATGTAGACACTAAAAATATATAGTACATTAGTCTTATACATATGGAAAATACTTATCATGGTTTTACCTTTCAGTTCTACACCTTCCTACTATTGAAAGGCTCACATTCACTATTACTTTGTACCTAAATTCTTATCTCCTAGTCTGACTATTGTTATTCTAATGACTAGGCATTATATATCATGCAAAAATCTCTAAACCTGATTATTATCATTTACTACTAGTTTTATAACTACACCTTTTTTCTAGCTCCTTAGACACTTACGTCCTAGCTAGACAATTGTATTGACGCAAGTTTCCACTTTCCTACAAAGTGTCCAGTGCCTAAAAGTCATCCAACTTACAAAAGAAACATATCCTAAAGGTAGGTCTAAGTGCTTTAATGCAAGATATTTTCAAAAGGGATTATTATATATAAAATACCAACCCTCATTCATTTTTCACCTAGAAATCACAATGAAATATACGAAGAAGCACTCAATCAAGCATTCAAGTAAGCAAACCTACCCTATTCATCCCTATTTCCATATCAGTCATAAGAGTAGTATTTCTATAGGTCTAAAGCATTCAAATAGTATCCCATGAGCCAAATTTACCAAGTTAAAAGCTAGGTCATTGCATGTCTTTACTTATCACACATTGTACCTTTGTGCACAAATAAGCCAACATGTAGGGGAGAACTACATCAGTCTCAAGCCCTATTCAGAGCATTGGCTATGTAGGCAACACCCATTGATAAAGGGGTCATTAGGGTCAACTCAACATTGTGAGCCTACTGACATTTTTTCCATAGTCACTCTAAGGGTGAAGAGCTAGGGTTTGATCATTTGACAAAGAGTGACACCTTATGCACGTAATTTGAAGATATCAAAAGAAAGGCAACAAACCTATAAGGATCTAGTTGATTACATCTAGATCCAATTAGTATTTCATATAGGACGCCTGTAATAGGTTCAAACACCTACATTGATGCAATTATCCAAATTTGACACAAGCATCTAATTCTACATAAATAATATTTCCAGAATATGATGGTTGTTCCAAGATCATCTTCCAGTCTACTTATATCCTATTCTAGTTCAGACCTACATGCACACAATAAACCAACTAAGTATCATTTATTTCCAATTCAGTACAATATCTATCAATAGCTATATTTTACTATTGTAGCAATTTTAGTTATATAAATTTAGAATATTGTTCATCTAATTTTTCTATTAATTGGCATGTTTACTAGGTTAGTTCACCACTCTTGTGTAAAAGCTAATCTAATCCCCTTTAACCCTAAATATCCCACTTATCTAAATTTAGGGATAAATAGATACCAACCTTGGAATTTTGAAAAATTCCAATAATATTGTGTTTATAAAATCCATACCCTTGAACCTTTACCTAACATACCATTTCATGGATACTAATGTTTTAAGTATCTCGTCAATTCACATTGAGGTTGAAGTGGTCACCCTGATCTTTTGGGAAACATTCCACCAAACCTCCTCAATTATTATGATGATGAATCTAATAAGATTAGAATGAAAATCAAAACTCTTCACCTTCCTCCTAGTATTATAGCTCAATTGTTGCCTACATTACGACCCCATTATTGCAAGAATTTAAATGATGAGTTTCCAGCTTATGTGGTCATCCTTAAGAAGCATTATTCTAATATATCTTATAGTGACATAGTGGTCAAATCACTTAGCATGGATGTCATCACTCTTAAATATGACAATAATTACACTTTAGATGATCCTTACTTGTTTGGATATGCCCAAGCCAAGGATGCAAAAATCCTTCATTATCGTTCTTCCATTCAACACTCTTATGAGCAGCCTTTTTTTCATCTAGAATTAACTTAGTTGATATTGTTAAACCCAGTGCTCTTACTCCATTAGATTTATTGACCTTGTTCCTTCTTTGCTTAATGTTAATAGGTCTAAGATGGAGTTGATTTCTACTTCCTGCATAGTTTCAGTCATTTTTAGCCTCTTCGAAGCATGTTTGATGATCAATATATACCCAGACCCTATCATTTCACTACATATTGTGATTCTTTGAGTTTTTTTCCTCCATAGATTTTGGGTACACTCATATGACTAGTATTTGATATTTTTGAGGCTCTAAAGGCTCAATCCAAAGCATGATAGTTCTCTACCGCTTCACATTCTTATCCATTTGATGATGTTGATGACTTGGATGATGCTCTTCCCATTAGACCACACTATGTCCCTTCCCATTGGTTAGTTCTAGTACCATGCCCACCAACCCAAAATGATGACACATTTTTTGAGTTTTACAAGGTCTCTAATCATTAACATTAGGAGTGTAGAGCTTACCAAATATTTCTATCACAACAAAAGCCAAAAGG
Organism: Torreya grandis; assembly: GCA_037957365.1. Lineage (NCBI taxonomy): Eukaryota > Viridiplantae > Streptophyta > Pinopsida > Cupressales > Taxaceae > Torreya > Torreya grandis. The sequence goes on from JARHVA010000458.1 coordinate 4,484,088, forward strand.
CCTAGCTCCTACCATGGATACTTGGTCACCTTGATCTTCTAATCCTAAATTTTTTTATTGTTTCCATGGGGCTAGTACATATTCATCTACTGATTATCTATATCTTTTAAAATATTTAGATGTATTTCATCTTGGGGTAGTTAGTATGGATTCTTTAGTTACATGGTTACCATATTTTATAGCATTTCACTTCTTTGGGGTTCCTTTTTGTGATTTGACTACACTTCCATGTCCTTTCAAAACCATCCTTTTGCCTAGTCACTTTTGAATCCAAAATCTCCCTTCTTGTGGTCAATTACTAACATATCTTCATTTTATCACCCTTTTACATACAGATGGATCTTCCATGATCCCCATCCTTCTGTCTCATTTCACTTGAGGAAAACTTGTGTTAACATTGAGATCACACTATTTTCTAAAGTGCAAGCCTAGAAGTCTTTAGACATCATGGTGTTTAGTTTCTCCTCTTTAGCTGCTAGGTGTAGGATATATCATGTTAGTCATATTTAACACCCATTTTTATTTTTTTAAAGTTTTTATAGAGGAGGAGAAATAAAAAATTAGACACACCAAAAGACATGATATTTTTGTCACATCTTCTATTCTAGTCAAAGTTCAACCTCCACAATTGGCCTCATGTTGGAGCTGAGGCTCATTGGGGTGTCATAGGCCAGTAGACTAGGGTATAAGATATAATTATATCAATACTTACACATCTTATTACATATTAGTTCCACCTAATTTCTCACATAAGTACCCAATAATCATATTAAACCAAAGGCTCTATAAGGGGTCTTGAGGGTTAGGGAACATGTTGTGGGAATGTAGGATCCTTTTATTTTTATTGCATGCTTTTATTCATGGGGTTATCTATATAATTCACTTGTTATATCAAACTTGTGTCTTTTTAGTGCGGTTATCTAGGTCCTTGATGTCTATAGTTCTTAACCTTGCCCACTTGACTAGAGTGTCACATTTTTGTTAAGGACTTCTACATCATCCTTGTGGCACCTCACATTCATTATATTTCCATCATACATTTTTTTGATGTTCCCTTTGATGAATATTTATTTTAGCCAATAAACTCCCTCTTCTTTATATTCCCAACTTCTATCCATTTTCTTCAGATTTAATCATTATAATTCATTTATAATGCCTCTTAGATTTTTAGTTTGTTAGTTGCATTGTAAGACCTAGGGTAATACAACTAGGCCTTCCTCACAATTGCCTATCACCATTCAATTACAAAACATCTCTGTCATCATAGTTATGTCTCTAGATGGTTGTGTTTTCCTACTAATTGCTTTAACATAAGAACTAATCTCAAATTTTCAATCATTAGAGCCTTTGCTTCTCTTTCACACGTCCTTGCCTGATTATAGGGTTCATTTATCTTACATTGGATGTATTTAAAATCAATTTTGATTTCTCCTTTGTTTGATCTAAGTTTATGCTTATCATTCATTGGATGAAACTTACACTTTTGATATTTCATATCCAAATTTGATTATCTCTAGCATTTTCTTACATTGGATGTCCCCTTTTAACATTTATTTTTGCATCATATCTTTTGTGTTGTCTTTCATAATGATGTGATTACCAATTTTTTTCTTAAAATGTATATATATATATATATATATATATATATATATATATATATATATATATATATATATATATATATGATAAACAATGATGGATCGAGAGCAGTGAGAGGAATGCATAGGGGAAAATCTAGGTTTTTTTATAAATTTCAACCTTTCACATAGAGAATAGGCAGGTTTAAACTCTTATACTTTCAACAATAATCATGGTATGGTGGAGGAGAAACATCACATAGATATTTTTGGGTTCCCTTCACCTTGGATCGATAATTTCATTGATGCACTACTTAGCGAGCTTGGATAACCCTTTATGGCAAACAGTGTTACCTCTGGTACTCCCACACCTTTTTCACTCTATCATATAATGGATGGGGATCCCAAGAAAATCTTAAAGGCAATAGACCAAAAAAGAAGGCATCATCCACCATTCGAGCCAAGCAATATAGACAGAGGAAGCAAAAATGTATCAGGATCTCCAATACCACATACAAGGTTAGTATTAAACCTGGCCTTTATAGTGAAAAAAATCCTTTTTAACACTAAATAAGCCCTCATTGGGAGGTTCCATGGTCATTTATTCAAAGACAATAGTTTACAATAATGGCTACAAAACAAAATGGGTCATGTTTTAGGTTACACACCCACTCTTCAATAGGGTGCCAGCGGTTTATTTGTACTTATTTTTAGATCAACGGAGGATAGGAGAACCATTGAAGAGGGTGGGACATGGTTTTGGGGAAACTCCACCCTTGTTATCACCAAATGGCATGTGGGTTTTGACCCAAAAAGGGAACACACATCCAAAGCTACAATTTGGGTTAAAATGTCAGGACTATCATTGGATATGTGGGCTAAAAGCATCTTTTATAGCATTGGGGACTCACTTGGTACATACCTAAAAACCCATCATAGTACCACTACATAATCAAATACTTCGATGGCTCTCATTTGTGTTGAGATGGACATATCCAAAGGTCTTTCAGCATACATTTAGATCGAGATGGGTGGGAAACTCTTTGAATATATCCTAGATTATGTAAATGTGACCTTCTAATGCATATAATGCCAAAGACATGGACATCTAAAAAATAGTTTCCCCCACCACAACAAACAATATCAATAAAGGACATAAGGAATAGTGGATCATTTGGGTCAAATACCTTAGGTAAATCCATAAAAACCTAGAATGGATCTAAACAGTGATCAGTAGGCAAAATATTCAAAGGTAGAGAATACATCCTTAAAGCCCATAGGCTATCCAACCAAGCACATAACCCCCCTAGAGTCTTCATATACTCAACTACTTGAGAGGATTCTATTATATTCAGAGGATGCTATCCTACATCTTTCTAGGAACAACTCTTCACTAATAAAGGAGAGGTCTGTGGACCCAAAGGTTGACTTACAGAGAAGTAAGAATTTAAGGCTAAAAAATCATCTCAATCTATTAAATCTCCTGATCAAGTCTCCCTCTCAAGAACTATGAAAAGGTCTTGTTTTAAAGGATCACACCAAATGACATTTGAATGCTACTTTCAACAAGGAGTTGGGACAAAATGAAGATTTGAATGTGGAAGATTTTTCCCCTTTAAAGCTTACAAACAGTACCAAGGAGCCTCTATTGAGAATTGACACCATTGACTTTGGGATGGATAATTCCACACTCATGAGGAATGCTCTTACATAGGGTTTCTTAGATGCTACTGAATATGCACCTTGTATTGAGATAGGCTATGCTCTCATTGATTCTACTAAAAATAATCAATAAATGGTAGGGAAGAATGGAAAATGAATTTCTTCCATTGATGACACTAACATCACCTCAAGTAGAGTATCAAGGTCATCAAAGGAAATAAGATATTTAACCAAATCATAAACTAAAGCCTCTTCAAAGCATCATAACTATCTCATTGACATGAGAGGCTTGCAAGAAACCAGAAGCCACATCACTTACCATAATAAAGGGTGGCATACCCTCTTATCATATGCACAAGAAGAAGCAAAATGGAACATCCTTGCTGGCACATAACATACTATTAAAAGGGCCCTTAGTAGAGCATCTCCTAAAGCTAGTTAAATGATAATCACATCACAAAATATCAGAGGCTTAGGGATGGCTTCAAAATAAAGGTCCCTAAAAATAATGATCTATAAACATAAACCAAACCTTCTCTTCTTACAAGAAACCATGTGCACTGAGGTTGATGCTAAAAAATATCTCAAAAAATGTCTTTTAGATTGGACTTTCTTAATCAATGATTATGTGGGTAACTCTAGTGGTATTGTCTTGGGGTGGAAGCATAGCATAGTCTTGAGAACTGCCATCAAGACACGTAGCTATATTCTAGGTACTTTATTTTTGAGACAACATAATATAGACCTAGATATCCTCAATGTTTATGCACCCTCACATGGTAGAAAGATCTTCTGGAACGATTTTTGCAATTTTGGTATCTTGGACATGCCACACCTTATAATGAGAAGGGACCTAAATTTCACCACACACCTCTCAAAAGTGTGGGTTACTCATGTTAGGATTGACCCTATGAATATTTTATTTTTGGAGTTCTTGGAATGCTTTAACATGGTGGATTCCTCTCCTACTATTCTAGAACCCACTTATTCAAATCATCATTCTAGACATCAGGGTATATCAAAAAGGATTGATCATTTCTTGGTCAAGGAAGCACTATTTCTAAAGTTTATCTCTCACAGAGCGTCTACTTTGAAACAACATTATTTTGACCATCATCCTATCTAATCAAAAATGGTCATTGGTCTAAAACAACCACTAACACCTTTCAAATTCAACCCAAATTGGCTGGAATATGAAGACTTTAGGGATTTGATAAAGAAAACATGGGCAAAATATAATAAAGGATAAGGTGAACATGCCATGGTATGGTTTCAACAGAATCTTGTTAGATCAAAGACAACTATAAAATCTTGGGCTTGATGTTTTTAGGATAGTGAAATTACCCTTCAATAGTTGGAAGGGAAAATTCAGATTAGTGTGGACTCTTAACACTAGGAAGATCACAATGCCGAGGCACTCAGGGAGTTGGATAGTTTAAAGAGGGAGAAAGCTAGATTGTTAGCTTGGTAGGAAGTAAAGTAGAAAATGAAGAGCAAAAATGCATGGTAGGGGATAACAACACCAAATTTTTCCATAGGTGTGCCATGGCTAAGAGAGAAAAAAATACTATTTGGAACATCTATGATGATCAAGGACATGAATGTTTTGATTACCCCTCTATCTCCAAGGTAGTTGTTCATCACTATTAACAAATCTACTCATAACCACCAAGGGAAAATATTAGAGATATTTTGGTTACAACTACCTTTTTTAATGGATGGGTGGATGAAAATCAGAATTAGATGCTCATGAGGCTGATCACTCTGAAGGAACTACATGACACTCTCCATAGCTTTTGGCTTGGTAAAGCCCTAGACTAGATGGATGGATGGTGGAATTTTTCACTGGTTTTTGGTATTTATTAATAGATGACTTACTACAGGTAGTGGAAGAGTCAAGAATCAATGGTAGAATCCATAACCCCTTCTCTTCCACTATCATTGCCAACATTCTGAAGGATGAAGACCTTTCTAGCTTTGAACACTATCATCTTATCTCCCTTTGCAATTTCATCTACAAAATTATATAAAAGATCATCATTGCTCGGTTTAAGCCCATCCTCTCTACACATATATCTTTGGAACAATTCAGTTTCTTGGACAATTGTAATATCCATGATGCTAGTGGATTGGCTCAAGAGACCTTGTACACTATCAAAACCCAGAATCGGTCTACTTTTATTCTTAAAATTAACCTATCAAAGGCCTTTGATCATGTAAACTAGCTCTATCTATGGCTCATTTTAACCTAGGTTGGATTTGCCCCATCTTTCATTAACTGGATTGAGGATTGCTTCAAATATGTATCCTTTGTAGTTCTTGTAAATGGTTCTACTTCCACTTTTTTCACCCCTACAAGAGGTCTGCGCCAGGGCTGTCCACTATCCCCTCTCCTTTTTCTACTTATTTTTGAACCCCTTAGTAAACATATCCACCATGAGGGTGCTATGGGTAATATTCTAGGTATCAAAATGACATCCAACACCTTTCTTTCCCACATTCTCTTCGTGGAAGACATCCTCATTTTTGGTAGTAATACTCTACTAGAAGCAAAAGCATTTGATAAAATTTTAAATATTTTCACCTCTACTATGGGTATGTTGATCAATCTACAAAAATCTACCATTTATTTCAACAATCTTCCCCATGTCACTCAAAACCTCCTATGTGTGGTGTTACTATTCTCTACTCCACCCTTGATGCCATCATAAAATATTTGGGCTGATTTTTGAAAGCAAATGACTACCGATATGTAGATTGGCTTTGGTTTCTAGAGAAAATTCAATAGAGGATCATAGTCTAGAGTAATAGGTGGATATCTATGGTGGGGAGACTAGTTTTGATAAAACATGTCCTAGAAGCTATCCTGATTTATTGGCTCTCTTTAGCTTATCTTCTAAAAAAGATATTAAATAACATCATGCAACTTTGTTTAAAATTTATTTAGACTAGGAATAAAGAACATAATGGTATTCCACTTGTCAAGTGGAGCACTATATCATAGCCCAAGGTTGAAGGTGGAAAAGGGATTAAGGATCTCAACATCTTCTTGAAATCTCTTATTGCAAAAGGAGTGTGGAAGTTGATCAAATCTAAAGGTCTGTGGCAAAAAAATATGCTCCACAAATATATGCATCCCCTCACTATCATGGATTATATTAGGTTGAGTTCAAAAAAACATACAGGAGGGTCAATTTTTAGGAAAGCTATTGTACAAACCTTTGATACTATCAATAAATATTTGGCATGGATTCTGGGAGATGGCACCTAGATTCATATTGGCATGGATGCCATTTTTGGTATTTTGAGTGAACTATGACTCATAAAGGAATTGTAGCATGTTTTTCAACAACATATTCTTTATTTAGCTGATGCATATGATCATGTCTAAGTTGATAGATGGAACTCAGGCTGGATGGAGGCTAAGAGGATGGGTCTCACATGTTAACTCGCTATTTAATGGAATCTTATAGGGATAAAATCATAGGCCGTGGCATATACCTCATATAGCGTGAGGATGAGCTATGTTGGGCCTACAATAGAGATGGAGGGTATTATTTGGTGAAGCAGGGATACAATGTTTTGAGGCCTTAACATGTGGACACTCTTACACCATAGTGGTGGAAAGGGTTGTGGAAGATTAAAGTTCCACCGAAGACCATCCTACACTTTTAGCTCATTCTTCACAATAGTATTCTTACTTGGGATAACCTTCAGTGCAGGGGATGGAGCAGATTGTGTATTTTTTTTTCTTTGTCAAGACAATGTTGAATCCGTTAATCACCTTTTTGTAAATTACCCATTCACTAGGGTGGTTTGGGATGCCACTAACACACAATATCCTGGTAACACATGGGAAGGTGAATTTTTCCTCAATGCTTAGGATTTTTGGTCAACGCATAGAGGCTTTTCGATTACTTCTTTACATATCTATTTGTAGATCACATGGGCTATATGGATCACCATAAATGAAGCAATTTTCAAGGACAAGAGCCCTTATATCATCTCCTTGTTATACAAATTCAAGTTTTCTAAATTCCCCTCTATACAACACACATGCAAGATGCAATGGTGCATAAAATATCTTCAGGTGGATATTACATCCCCCCATGTCTTCTATGATGGTTCCTATAGGGATAACCTAGGTCATAGTGGAGTTGGTAGATTACTACTTTTCCATGGGAACAGGATCACTTTCAGGTGTGGGACATGATAAAATTTTAATAATTTAGTAGAATTATAGGCCATACACATGACACTCAATTTAGAATTAGATTATGGTATTGTTGATTTGAATGTCCTCTCAGACTCTCATAATGTATGCAATTGGCTCACAGGCAAAGCATGTTACCTCAGTATCTCTTTACGTTATCTTCTAGATCATACTCTTGAGCTAGTTTCAAACTTCAGACACATTTCTTTCTCCCACATTTTCTAGGAACACAACTATGAAGCAGATCATCTTGTAAAGGAGGCTTGAAACATTGAAGAAGCTAAGATTCACATCACATTTCATCATGATGATGACTCCCTGACAGAGAGGGTGATCTCCCTTAGATAAATGGTTTGGTCACTACCTCCCATAATGGGTTTAACCATTTATTGTCACTCCCATTCGGGTGATATACCATATATCATCTCTATTTGGGTCAAGGCTTATGCTTCCCCATTTGATTTATGTATTTGTCTATGGGTGTGCCTTTCTCTAGCACACTTCTTTCTATATCCTCCTACAAGATATTTTTCTATACCCTTTCTTTCCAAAAAGGCTCATACTGGATGTATTTTTTTATCTTATTGAATAAAGGGTAGCGACACTTTTATTTTTGAATATATATATATATATATATATATATATATATATATAACATTTTGACTTAAAATTTCCATCTTACTTACATCTAGTATGTTTTGCTTTCATTTTATTTATTCATAGTTTTTTTGTGTTGATTTTTATATCTACTTATTTAAGATGTTATGTTCACACTTTAGTTTTTGATATTTTTGACTAATTATTTGATCACATTTGATAGAAAAGAGTATAAACATACATCACATAATAACATTTTATCATAGGATGATATTATAACCATAGTATGTGCTACAATGAAAAACCATATGTAAATACCCATGTAGAAAACTAAAATTATATACATATACATGCTTGTCTTAGAGTTTCTATATAAAATATACATTAAACATATATATGCATTTATAACTTTATGGTCTGCCTTCACCCCCATGTGGTTTGTGCGGCACCATATTCCCTAATGATCCAATATTAATATAATCTTTGGTCTGCCTTAACCCCCTTATGTTGGGTGGGGCACTACACTCAATAAGGATCTAAAATTAATATATATCTAAAGTGTCCTCACTATCATGTGAGTTTGGGATTACAATGCTTAGAGATCTCCTTGTGCTCCTACTAGCTTTGACTATAGTTAGTGCACTTGAGTAGAGTGGCTCTATGAACAATAATCTCCATAGTCAAACCAGCCTATGTTGTAGTTTATTAATGCTACCCTACACCATCACCTCTTGATACAACTACTAGTGGATAAGCAACCAACTTCCACCATCATATGTCTCATGTAATAGTTTTAACCAATATAAACCACCTAGTGTATGGTTTGGCTGAAGGAACCACTAGATCCCTGTCATGCTCTAGAAACATGTCATCCAAAATCTCATGATGGGTTATCTCCACCATGTCATATCAACTATTATGTCTATAAAATCAAATAAAATTCAAAATTTAATCTCTATATATATCAAATATAAGTAAATATTTCACTAGTACATGCATATCTCTACATATAAAAAAGGAAAGTGATAGTAAAAACTCAATATATATTTTATTTTTACATGTTTATGGATGCTACTCAACAATGGTCTCACCATTTGCCCTGGCTCTAAGTGTTGAGTTGTGGAGCTAAAAGCTTCACCAAATGAGTAAATTGTAGGTTGCTGGAGTTACACAGTTGCCAACATTGGTCAGGAGCGACCGACGTCGATCAGGGGTCGACTGGGAGATGCCGGCGTCGATTATATATCGGCCGACATCGTTCATGTGTAGATAGGCAGGGACCGACATCGATTACCTATGCATCCAGAAAGTCTATTTTCATGGATGAACATAATGTTTGCATGATAAGATTAAGTGTTAGTCTTAAGTCTGCATCTCTATCTTTAGTAGGACTATTTTGAGCCCTTGATTAGGAGGTGCATCTAATGGTTGTGAATGCATGCTCATGTTTCCTAATATTATATATAGGATTAGATCTTCATAGCTTATTAGACAAGAACAATACAAGATATTTGTACAATATATGTGTATCAATCCAAGTTGTTGGAATTGATTGTAATTGAGAGAGAGAACTCTTGAGGGAAAGAGATCTGTACATCTAAGAGGTGTGAGAAGAAAGTGTGATTTTCTTCATTGTATTTCCTTCTGGAAGAGTTTAATACAAGTTTTGAGGGTGGTTTCTTGTATCTCTTATTCTTTGTTGTTTCTGATTCTAGTTACTTATCATTCTAGTTTAATTCTGTGTTTAGTTGCTTACATAATAGTAATCAAGTTTGTTGGTTGATCCCCAACAAGTGGTATCAGAGCTCAGGTTGACTAACAGGTGTTTTAGATCTAGTTAGTGTTTGTTGATTATAGGTCACTCACAGGGGTTTCTGTTTGAGTGGGAGAAGCAATGGCAGAAGAAAGTAAATTGAGAATGGAGAAGTTTAATGGCAAGAATTACCAATTATGGAGAATGCAGATAGAAGATTATCTGGATCAGAAAGATCTATACTTACCATTAGGTGGGGCTGCAAAGAAGCCCACAGACATGGAAGATGAAGAATGAGAAGTTCTTGATAGAAAGGCTCTTGGATATATAAGATTGAGTCTGGCATCTTTTGTGATATCTAATTTATCACAGGCAAAGTCAATGGTAGAGTTAATGACTACTTTAGCAAATTTATATGAAAAACCTTCAGCTTCAAATAAGGTATATCTTATGAAGCAATTATTTAATTTGCAAATGCAGGAAGGTGGATCTGTATCTAATCATCTAAATGATTTCCATGGAATTGTAAATCAATTAAATTCAGTCAAAATAGTTTTTAATGATGAAATTAAAGCTCTATTAATCTTATGCTCTTTACCTAAAAACTGGCATAGCTTGGTAATGGTAGTTAGTAATACTGCATCTGCTTCAAATATTTTAAAAGTAGATGATGTTGTTAGTGTAATCTTGAATGAAAAAATTCATAGGAAAAGCACAAAGGAAACATCAGGGAACGCTTTAAGTTTTGAAAGCAGGGGAAGGCAAAAAGAGAAGGGCAAGCATCGGAGATCAAGGTCTAAGTCAAAGATGAGAGGTAGATCCAAATCCAGAAATGGCAGGAAGATAGCCTGCTAGAATTGTGGAAAGATAGGGCATATAAGCAAAGATTGCTGGTCAAAACCTAAAGAAGACAATCAGCATGAAGGTAAAGAAGAAGCAAAAGTTGTAGGTATTGTTGCACAAGATGCTCTTATATTCTCTTTGCATAATAATATAGAATCTTGGGTTTTAGATTTTGGTGCCTCTTTCCATGCAACCCCAAATAGAGAATATTTCAGTGACTATGTCCATGGAGATTTTGGAATAGTTTATTTAGGGGATGATGAGCCTTGTAAAATTATTGGCAAAGGAAAAGTGCAGCTGAAAATGCAGAATGGCAACACATGGGTGTTGAGAGATGTCATGCATGTCCCATCCTTAAGAGGAATCTGATTTCTACAGGAAAGTTGGGGGATGAGGGTTGCACAGTAACTCTCACAGCTGAATCTTGGAAGGTTTCCAAGGGTGCACTTGTATTGGCCAGAGGTAAGAGAGTAGGTACTCTCTATTTATGTAATTGTATTACTGATAATTCTCCTTTTGTATTATCTACTTCAGATCTAGATGCAAAGTTGTGGCACCAGAGGCTTTGCCACATGAGTGAGAAGGGAATGGCTATTCTTAAGTCAAAAGGTAAGCTTTCAAATTTGAAAAGCATAGATCTAGATTTCTGTGAGCACTGTATTTTTAGGAAATAGAAGAGAGTGAGTTTTCTCAAGACTGGGTCAACAAAGAAGAAGCACAAGTTGGAACTTATTCACACAGACGTGTGGGGACCAGCTCAGGTTGCTTCTATTGGAGGATCACAGTATTATGTTTCTTTCATTGATGATGCTATAACAAAGGTATGGGTCTATTGCATAAGGAAGAAATCTGATGTTTTTGACATTTTTAAGATTTGGAAAGCTTTAGTTGAGAATGAAACAGGCAGGAGATTGAAGTGCCTTATATCTGACAATGGTGGTGAGTTCTGTAGCTACAAGTTCAACTAGTATTGTTATATGAATGGATTACGTAGGCAAAGGATGGTTCCAAGGACACTTCAACAAAATGGAGTTGCTGAAAGGATGAACAGAACAATAATGGAGCACGCATGATGTATGAGGTTGCATGCTAGTTTGCCCTTATAGTTTTGGGCAGAAGCTATAGATACTACAGTTTACCTGATTAATAGAGGACCCTCTACAGCTCTGGATGGTGGAATTTTAGAAGAGGCATGGACAGGTAAAAGGGTAGATCTTTCATTTCCCAGAGTTTTTGGTTCTTAAGCTTTTGTGCACATTGATAAAGAAAATAGAAAGAAGTTGGATGCTAACTCTATGAGGTGCACATTTATTGGTTATGGCTCTGGAGATTTCAGATTTCAGTTTTGGAATCTAGGAACTAACAAAATAATTAGGAGCCATGATGTTGTTTTCAATGAGAAGGTGATGTACAATGATCAACTCAAGAAGGTGAATCAATCTGAGCAGAGAAATGTTGATTTGGATGAGGTGACGGTCTAAAATGAGCTCATGAGAAAGAATAATCACAGATAGGAAAATACAGAGATCGACGTCGATCAGGAATGAACTGACATCGGTAATATAGGAACCGATGTCGATCAGATAGTGATCAACATCGGTCAGGTTAGAACTGATGTCGATCATGTGGAATTGATGTCAGTCAGTTACAGGCCTGGAGGTGACTAAGGTCGGTCACTGTCAGAGAATTTGGGTAGACAACGTGTTGTGAATGAGTCTCAAATGCCCATCAAGAGGTCAAAAAGGGTAAGTAAACCTCCAATTTGATATTCCCCTTCATTATATTATTTATTTCTTACTGATGGTGGAGAACTAGAGAGTTTTGATGAAGCAATACAGGTGGAATCCAAGAATCAGTGGGAGCTAGGCATGAATGAGGAAATTGATTCCTTGAAAGAGAACCAAACATGGGATTTGGTTGAGTTTCTAGCGGGAAAGAAGACACTGAAGAATAGATGGATCTACTGATTGAAAGAAGGTGAGAATGGACAGATGAGATATAAGGCTAGGTTGGTGGTGAAAGGATTTGCACAGGAACCAGGTATTGATTTTGGTGAGATTTTTTCTCCTGTAGTTAAAATGACTTCTATACGGACTGTATTGTCTTTAGTTGCTATTGAGGATTTGCATCTTAATGCTAAGACAATGTTTCTTCATGGAGATTTGGATGAAGAAATATATATGGATCAGCTGAAAGGATTTGAGGTCAAAGGTAAGGAAAAACTTGTGTGCAGATTGAAGAAAAGCTTGTATGGTCTCAAGCAAGCTCCTAGACAATGGTATTTGAAGTTTGACTGGTTTATGACTGAGCATGGCTATAATAGATGTCAATCTGACCATTATGTGTATTTTAAGAGATTGGATAATGGTAGATATATTATCCTTTTGTTGTATGTAGATGATATGCTGGTTGCAGGTTCACACATGCATGATATTTCTGAGCTTAAGGTGAAATTAGCTCACACATTTGCCATGAAAGATTTGGGAGTAGCAAAGAAAATCCTTGGCATGAGTATTAAGAGAGACAGGAAAAATCACAGGTTGATTTTGTCTCAAGAGGATTATGTGAACAAGGTGTTGAAACGGTTCAATATGCAGGATGCAAAACTGGTAAGCACACCTATGGCTGGACACTTCAAGTTGAGTAAAGAATAGTGTCCTAATTCACATGATGAGGTAGAGTACATAAATAAAGTTCCATATGCTTCCGCAGTTGGGACCTTAATGTATGCAATGGTATGTACTAGACCAGATATTGCCCAACTAGTGGGAGTTGTCAGTAGGTATATGGCCAATCCAGGGAAGGAGCACTGGAAAGCAATTCAGTGGATTCTCAGATATCTGAGAGGGACCAACAGTAGGCATTTATGCTATGGTGGTTCAAACACTCCTCTACATGGTTATGTAGATTCAACTATGGCAGGTGACTTGGATGGTAGGAGAAGCACCACAGGATATGTGTTCACTATTGGTGGAACAACGGTTAGCTAGATTTCAAAGTTGTAGAAGGTTGTTGCCTTGTCTACTACAGGCAAAATACATTGCAGTCACAAAGGCTAGCAAAGAGATGATATGGATGACACGGTTCATGGAAGAGCTAGGAAAGGAGCAAGAGAGTTGTAGATTATACAGTGATAGTCAAAGTGCAATTCATTTGGCTAAGAATTTAGCCTTTCATTCAAGAACCAAGCATATACAACTTAGGTACCACTTCATTAGACAGGTATTGGAGGATGGTGAGTTGAAGCTAGAAAAGATCCATACAGATAAAAACCCTGCTGATATGTTAACCAAGCCGGTAACAAAGGAGAAGTTGAATCTTCATTCAACTTTTTTTGGTCTTCATGATTGATTTTGAAGATGGAGAAGCTAGAAGATGTTGCTGTACAGGTACTGGTGCAACTATTTATCTCCAAGTGGGAGATTGTTGAGTTGTAGAGTTAAAAGCTTCACCAAATGAGTAAATTGTAGGTTGCTAGAGTTACATAGTCACCGACGTCAGTCAGGAGCAACCGACGTCAGTCAGGGGTCGACTGGGAGATGCCGACGTCGGTTATATATCGGCCAACGTTGATCATATATTGGTCGACATCAGTCATGTGCAGACAGGTAGGGATCGACGTCAGTTACATGTGCATCTAGAAAGTCTATTTTCATGGATGAATAAAATGTTTGCATGATAAGATTAAGTGTTAGTCTTAAGTCTGCATCTCTATCTTTAGTAGGACTGTTTTGAGCCCTTGATTAGGAGGTGCATCTAATGGTTGTGAATGCATGCTCATGTTTCCTAATATTATATATAGGATTAGATCTTCATAGCTTATTGGACAAGAACAATTCAAAATATTTGTACAATATATGTGTATCAATCCAGGTTGTTGGAATTGATTGTAATTGAGAGAGAGAACTCTTGAGGGAAAGAGATCTGTACATCTGAGAGGTGTGAGAAGAAAGTGTGATTTTCTTCATTGTATTTCCTTCTGGAAGAGTTTAATACAAGTTTTCAGGGTGGTTTCTTGTATCTCTTATTCTTTGCTATTTCTGATTTTAGTTACTTATCATTCTGGTTTAATTCTGTGTTTAGTTGCTTACATAATAGTAATCAAGTTTGTTGGTTTATCCCCAACACTAAGGATAGGCTTGTCATCCCAAATCAAGTTGGCTCGGGCCCCTAACCACCTATCATGGCTAACCACCAAGACTAGATCTCTTGATGGTTAAACTTGTCCCTAGATAACCCATCTATTTTATTTTTATAGCTCCCCCTTTGCCATCAAAACATCAAGGCCAAATCTTTCTTGTTATACTTTCCTCTCATGCCATTATCACTGACACTGCTTCCCACTACATGGGGCATGATAAGGTCTCAACATTAGGACATCAGTTTGTACACCCTATCCCTTATCTCTCATGGCTACCATGAGTGTCTCACCTAGTGGGGTCAGACCACTAGTGGTGGTACTAGGTAGGCCAATCTAAATTATTTAGGCACATGGTCACATGCACGTGGCTTTAACCACTAGGTGTAATGATCATAATCTTTGATCTCACCTATGTTTATACTAAGGGTGTCTATTACACCCATGAATCCATAGTGCCCTAATATAACCTCCATATGATATGATCCCTAAAAATAGTCTACAAGGCTAGGTGTAGAGGAATCTACCTCAACACTCATTCTTGCTCCCACCTTTTCCCTAAATGTAAGTCATCCTTAATCTGACGTGGGAGCCCTATTGGCTAGTCCATAAAAAATAGCTGATATATCCAACATGCAAACAAGGTCACTAGCCCCATGGTTTGTTGACCCTTACTCAATATCTTATAAAAATCATGTACAAGTTGCACCCAAATGGTAGATCCCATATCATACATTATGCCATACTCTAACACAAATTAGCACAATGAAATAATGTATAATGGTACACCCCCACCAAACTTATGAAATAATACTTACATGGTCATAACCCTGATGATTGCCTTCCAGAAATTTAGAATGATAAACACATAGATAGAAAAGAATCTAATGATAAACTTGCGTTGATCATACTCACAAGACCTTGTAGCCCACTAGGCTATCTCCTGACACTTTGCCAAAGATAATGGAATGTTGCATATCATAGGTTTGAATTAAATGGGTAGACCCAATATTGCATACACATCCTCTACTATTTCCACATCCACCACCCATCTAAATGTGTTTGTGATCTTCTCGTAGTGCCTAAGGAACATAACTATAATATTTATGCTCAATGGGACCCGATAATTCTCCATGATCCCTCAAAATCCTAAGTTGATCAAGTGTGCCCTATCTATTTCTATTAGCTTAGAAAACATATCTAGTATCCCACCAACTCCAGAGGTACCCATCTCTACAAAATATCATACAACATCACCCAATTAGATCTTTAACAAAAAAATGCAAAATAAAATTAAAATCTAACTAAAATGTTTGCATTAATATAAAAAAATGTCTTTATCCATACTATATTGGCCATTTTCACTATCTTTCTAGTGCATCAGCTAGCTACACTTTATGATATATTGGTCATGTATTTTGTATCCCACTATATCAGTCATACATCTACTGTATCTATCATTTATCTCTCTTAAAGATTATCAGTTGCATACTTACTGTATTGACAATGTTATCCCATTTCTTTACTCTAATGGCCATAATTTTACCATATTAACCATGTAAATTATTCCTATAGTATCAATCACATACATACAATCACAATCATACTTATCTATTTGTTACAGTATCAACCATCCCTGACGGTATTGGCCATGCATTTCACTAGTCATTATACTAGTCATGATAGTACAACATTAGCCACTTATTTTATCCTAATCTATTACATCAACCATAAAAACTATATTGGCCTTTATCAGTAGATATCTTACATAACTGTATCGACCACTTATAGGGGTATTATATGGATTTATGATTTTTTCCTAATAAATTGTATCAGTCTAGCCAATATAGTCTCATGGCAATAATGATTTATTATTTTTTTCATAATAAATACCCCAACCCTAAATTTGACATTCAGATTCATACCTATCACTTGTCATAATTTATCTAAATTTTGATGCTTGTTGGCATAAATTAAGCTCCACATATTTTCCATGGTGCCTAGATTTATTGAGTCTAGCCTATCTACTCTAATTTCACAAAACAAAGTAATTAATGCATCATATACTTACATTGCTCCAATGACTGTTCCTAGGGAATCTCATGCATGTCCACCTCATCATCTTCTAGCCGTCATATCTCGCACTAAAAATGGATAATCCAAGCTCTAGTTTTCTAAAATAGCAAATGGACAAATGAAATACTTTTTACCTATTTATAGTAAAAATTTCAAATTTTGAAATGTTTAGTTATTTGCCTTTAGATTTTGTATTTTTCACTTATCTTTTTTCCATGGGTTGATTTAATGAACTACAAGAAGCATTATATCCTAGCAATGTAAGGAATTTTTAGGTGCCAATAGAATTTTTTTTCAAAAAATTGGATCTTATTTTCTAGGGTTACATGTCTAGTATATCGATTGATACCTTCCTTCAACTGTAAAAAACATAACATCCTCTATTCTATTAGAAAGGTAAGTGAAGGTATGTATTTTCATTTATTTAATTTCATTTACTTCCAATTATTTCAACATATCTTTTCAATTATGTTCTTTTTTCATTGTTATGTATCTTTCCCAAAATGCCATCCCTCATCACACTATTATGACACATGATGAGCTTCAAGTGAGGCATATGTATACACATGATATTTTCAATTTATCACTATACTGAAAGTTTATCTTGTAAGAGCTTGTTGGCATATCAATCTTACTAAGTGCATGCTTTAAAGGGTGCATCGAGAATGGGGTGAGATCAGCTCATGGTACTTTATGAGAGATGTTTGCATACTATTCAGTCATACCTTAAATACTGTTAATCTGATCTCCTCTAAGTATCTTTCTATATTACATCTCTATTTTCTTTTTGTGCAGTCTTGCTTGCCATCATATATTCCTTCTATATCAACCAAACTGATACAACCTATTTCATACTTATCTCTCCCTACACTATATTAGCTTGTTTCATACAATTATGATTTTGACTTATGTCATTTTTACTATATCATCTTGGCTAATATAATACCAAGTTAGTTGACATGTTTAAAACTATATCAACCTAGTCAATAACTTTAGCTTAGATTTTAGGTTTAATTCTAGGTATTAGATCCATATATATAGGTCATATTTCATTCTTAAACCATATAACAGACTCATCTATTCTGTTTGCACTCACATTTCTGATCTTAAGTAGTAAAAGGAAGAGTTAGAGTTTACAGTCTTATTCTAGAATTATGGTATTACTTATGGTCTTTAAAGCTTAATAGGATAAGTCATGTTGAGGATGAGTCCCAGTGCTTGGAGTCCCCAACTAAGGATATCGAGCTCTTCTTTTTGAATTTTTAAGTCTTCAACCTACAACATCTATTTTAAAGTGGCACTTGAACCAAAGAGGGAGATTGACGAGTCCACTCAAAGGTAAATATCTCTATCCCTACTCTCTTTCCTTTATTTACTTAATAGATTATATATTTATTTTCCCATTGTTATTTTAGATGTGTTGTTTATGCTTGATTATGTTCTTCATATTTCTTAACTTAACATTGTTATAGGATTGCATAGGCTTTTCTATATTTTACATTAGGTTACATAGATTGTTCATTTGTTGACTACTGTATCATTTATCTTTTTATCATTTTAGTAATTTTATATATCTTCGATCTAGGTTACCCTTGTTTAATAGTTCCTTTCATGTGATATACTTATTATATCCTTGATACACCCCTTTATAATCATTGTTGTAATCATTTATCTATATTGTACCCTAGTGAAATAAATACCCTATGTCATAGGCTTATGATTTGACACTCTTTTATCCTGACATTTGAGTGTAGATTACCATCTACTAGGTCTCAGTTATTCTAGGTCCTTACCCACCCTTCCAAATAAGTGCAGGTTCTATTGTCCTAGTCTATTGAGAGAAATATAATAATTATTGGTCATCCTAGCTTGTGCATACAATCATGGGAGTGAAAATATATGATTTGAGATATGGAGAAATATTGTGTATGATTAGAGAAGATTATTGTGTAGACTAAGTTGATCCTAAATAGGCATTTCTAGTGAATAGAGCTAGATAAGATAATAGGTGGGTAGATAAATAGAGGTAAAGTATGTACAAGAGTCAAATATGTAAACAATTGACAAGCATGTCAACATGTGCCAACATGTCTAATACCAAATTTAGGTGTCTATAATTTAAATCAAAACTCCTAAGAAAAGGCCTTGAAGGATCAAGCTCTCTTACTTTGGATAAGGTAATCATATTGCAGTCAAGTAATTTCTCCAAAATACTAAGCCTAGTGAATAACTTATGCTCTCTTTGTTGGGTTAAGATGAGTTTATGAGATGATTTTTTAATGAAATTTACCTTATTACTATGATCAATCTTAGTTGCAAATTTTCCATAATTGGTATTATTATTTAAGTTTGAATTTTTGGAAATTTAGAAGTAGTGGAAGAAGAACACATATTAGAAGTGTATTTATGCAAAGTGGCATCTAAGAGCTTAATTACAAATTCCCTAACAACATGATGATACTAGTCAAAAGAAGGATATGAATTGAATAAAAAAAAATCTTTCATAATTTGAAGCAAAAAATCAACAAAGAGGGTTTGAGTCTCATTATATGGTGGATTATATCTCATCTTAGTAACCATAGTCTTAAACATAAGCACATAATCATTTATGTAATCATTGGCTCCTTGTTTAATTTGAGCTAACTTAGAAAATGTGACCTTCATGCCAATACTAATTTGAATATGAGATATTAAATAATTTTAAAGGGTGGTAAATAAATTAATTGATCCATATGGGAGGGGAGAAAACTAATCACAAGCATAGTATTTTAGGATTTTAAGTAAAATCTTGGTTAACAACTTGTCATTATGATAAAATTCTAAACAAATAGCATAAATTAATGACCCAACATGATTTGATGGATCTCATAACATTTCAAGTTTTGGAGTTGTTTTAACTTATTTTGGATTTAGGTGATCTAAACAAGTATAGAACTATTCAAATCTAGATTACATAAGATATAACATTCACCCCAAAAATTTGAATGTAATGGACAGACTAATTCCACTTGATATTTATAGAAATGACCAAGAGAGAAGGTACTTAGTTGATATTATGTTTTGTAGTTCTCATTGCATGTTTAAGTCACCTAAAATCCTTAAAATAGATGTGTGACTACTCGACCTAGGAAATAAGCTATCAGAATATGCTAAGATGTTATTTACGAAAGGCCAGAGACCTAAAGTGACTAGTATTGTCCATTGCTTTTCAAAACTATCCATATGTAATTTATGGTTTATTATACCATATATAATTGCATCTACCTATCTAGATTATTTTTGTGTTCATTCTTGTCCTCGATCATGTGTGTAGATCTTGATTTTATCTCTCTTTGGATTGGAACCATAGCTCCACTTTTAAAACTTGATTCACTTGGAAAATAATAGGGTAAAAGATGGGTTGGATATCCTCAATCACTCCCCATAAAGATATTGAGTGTTTCCTACATCTAATTCTATGAAGAGGACTCAAACTACACGTAGTTCTCACACCTATGTATGTGTGCTCAATCGTGTTCCACTAAGATGTAATGCAACTCCTTATCATCCCAATTGATTATTTGTGCACCATTATATAAGATTACTTAGGTTGAATTATTTACTTAGGTAACTCAATTAATTTCTATTTTGTGTGCACATGTCTAGCACTCTCACGTGTCACATCTCTAGAATATTGTCATTATTATAATATTCGAGTTGAAGAGTGTGACATGTGTCATAGAATGTTCTAGCACATTATAACCTTCTAATATTTGTCTTTCACATATTTATTAGGAACTCACATAGTGGATATATAATGTACAATAAAGTAATAAGGAAATGTAGTAGCATCATAATGACGTAAGAAGTGTCAAATATATGTGTAACTTGTAATAATATTATGTATTTTCCATTAAGTTATGTGTATGACTTCTAGTCTTGTGATTATCTACACATGAGATCTTAGATAATGAGTGTTCAACCCTTGGATATGGTGTCAGATTAGGTTTCCATGTCCATTGCTCAATGATTTATTATTTTTTATTCATTGTACATCTAACATTATTTTTTAAGGTTGCTTGAAGGAAGCTTTTTTAAGGAACATGTCCAAGAGCCATTGTTGGTAGCTTCGTGCTTGCACTCAAAAAGAACTTTTAATCATAAATTTAATTTCAAAAAATCATGACTAGATTGTAGAAGGTTTTTATGCTCACATAGGTGTCTTATTTAAAAATTATTTCACGGTTGGAAAGAGGACTTCAAGAGATTTCCAAAAAATAGTCACAATAATTATTTTGAATAGTATCAAGGGAGATATCATGATATGAAGTTAACCTTGTGAACATGATTTTTGACAATTTTTTTGTGTGTAACATGTGGGAAAAAAATTATATCTTTGATCCCAGGTGAGGAAATCAAGTGTTTTTTTATGAAGTTGAAAATAAAAATTTAGAGTTATATTTCTATTGATTCTTACCCTTATTTTTTAGAATTTGAGGAGGCATTTTTGTTGGAATTATTATAAACGAGGGTTAAATATTTCTCATGGAATTTTTTTAATAAGGTCATCATTTGTCCCAACAGATATTTTTTAATCATTTGGTCCTTTTTCAACTCCTCTTTCAACTCTTGGCCTTTTTCCTCTTTGCACTCATGATTTCTTGGAATTCAATTATTGTACTTATTCCATTTGTGCCACTTTAATAATAAATTACAGATGTATTTTCAATGGTACCCTATGTTTGCCATCTCTTAGGAGCCCCCTTTTTTTTGTTATTGATGGATGCATTGTTCATACCCAACATCCATATATTTTGGTGTCAATTTCCTCTTCTTACATATGATTTTGCTTTTTTCACCTACTATAGATTTTTACTCATATCTGCACTCACTTACATAAAAAAATGACATGTTATTCTTCAAGATTTGTTCCCTACAGGAAGATAGTCAAATTTTTAGAAGAGAATAGGAAAATTAAAAAGGAAAAATATCTTATTTTCACCCTTATTCCTAACATATCCATGTTTATAACAAAATTGCCCTCATATATTCATTGCAACACTAAATTACAAACTTGTAGCATCAACTAGATGCATTGGAACCTCATTCTCATGTGCCTAGTCCACTTACAAACATTACTTTTATGCCTATTGACATTTATTTATCAATTTTGGAGCTTGTTACTATTAATTTTGATATTGCATCCTATGTTTTTGATGTTTTTACTATTGCAACTTTTGGTTTTGAGCTTGATGCTCGGTTATTGTTGTTTTTGCTTATCCCACTTCTAATCCATCTACTTTTCTACCTAGTTATTTTGAGAAGTATACTTCTAGATTTGGTTCTTACATGCTTTGTTCCATGATATATCTTGGCGGAGGTCTTGAAAAACATTCATAGGGCATTACGTCTCCTATTCAGCCTATTCATTGGCATTATTGTCATGACATTGGTTATCAGAAGGTGTTGTATCTTATTTGGGACTACTTGATGACAAAGCTCCAATTTTTGTATGTTAAACTCTTTATGAGGACATTGAGTAATACATGAGATCTATTTTTAATTTTGTTAGGCTTTATCAACTCGATGCTCTTTTAGATGGTTCTTTGCGTATACCAATTATGTACTTTTCACCTAATCATTTACATGCATCTTCTTTGACTATCTACATTCATCTAGAATATATATCTTATCACTCTTAGTAGCATTGACAACATTCTTTATGAGGAGTCTATAGGTGAAACACCTCTTCTATTTAGCTTCTTCATCCACACATTGCTCCACCTACCCTTTTATATTAGAAGCAACTTCATTTTACTGATGGCTTTCCTTGACAAACTGATGGTGTCAATTTATCCATTTTTTGGTGGTTTATTTTTTATGGGATAATTTGTAGTCACATTGAGTTAAAGTGTCATGAGGGGTTTGTTGCTTTAGCCTCATGCCGAGGTGCTCTATCATATGCTTATTTTTCACTCTTCCAGTTGCTTGAATATCCCATTACCACCAAGGCCATCTTATATTGTGAGATATTTTATATATATCTTCGACACCATTTTGACATGTTGATAGTATCTTATACCTTGAATTATATATTTTCTAGTGAATCCCAGTGTTAATTTATCTTCTTCAATTATATGGTAATCTCTTTTAACTTGATTTGGAAATATTATGGTGAATTTAGTGTCAGGTTACCAATGTTTGAGTAGTTGGATTCATCTACTCATATATATTTTTTTATGTCACTCTTCCTAGTCAACATTATGCGGGGGGTGTGAGCATATTACTCCAAGTGTCATGTCCCTTGCTAAGCCTTGGTGTACCACATATTATATTCAAGGTAGTTGATATTCTATTAATTTTGGTGAACTCTTTTAAAATTTTGAGACCTTTTGATAATATCCTCTTAGTTAGGAACTAGTCTAGTGAATCTCAGTGTTAGTTATTTTTATGTTCGAGCAATAGATTCTGGCCAGACCACTCATGTATATTTGAGTTCATGAGTGACTTTTCATCCAAAAAATACATAATTTTATTTTGATTGTACATGGGTACCTTATTTGGCCTTAATGTTGAGACCTATTATTTTCTAAGGAATTTAAGAATCTTGTTCCACACTCCCTAAGTTGCACTTAAGGGCGGTATCGGTGCAATTAATTATTTGTGAACCATTAATTAAGTTTTATTAGGTTATATTATTTACTTAGGTAACTTACTTTATATTTTGTGTGCACATGTATAACACACTCACATGTGTCACATCTCTATAATATTCTAGTTTAAGAGTGTAACATGTGTCATAAAATGTTCTAGCAATTATAACTTTCTAGTAGTTTTCTCTCACCTATTTATTAATCACTCTCGTAGTGAATGTGCAATGTAAAATCAAGTAAGAAGGAATTGTAGTACCATTATAATGATGTAATAAGTGTGAGATATATGTGGAACTTGTAATAATAGTATATATTTTACATTATGTTGTGTATATGGCTTCTACTATGGTGATTATTTATGGATGATATCCTAGATTATGAGTGTTCATCACTTTGATACTCTTTGGCTTTCAACACATGACAACATGAAAATTTGACCTTGCATTAGTGTTTAGACTTGGATTTTGGGTTATTTCTTCGAGGGTTGGGATGTGCTTGATTTTGGAATAGTGTCTCAAGGATGTACAATTAAATCTCTTAATGTAATTGTAAAGTACTGCTAGATAGTGCAAGATAAGTAGAATTTAGGCTTGATTTGTATTTATAGATGAATCTTTGGTATTCCCATCCATAATTGACATGTGAAACATGTATAAGTTGATCCAAGAGAGTCATCTAAACATTAAAAATAGATATTGGAAGTGCATGGATGCTAATACTAGTGTTTAGAGAGAATAATTAATGTATTTGGATAAGAATGATAACGTGTTTAGAATTTTAGAGCATTCAGGCATAAATTAGGGAGTTCCTGAACATGTGTGATGGAAAATTGGGTTAGTTGAGTTTATAGATAGGTAAATAGATAAAATAAAGGGTGTGCAAGATCCAAATGTGCACACACAAGACATGTATCTAAAATATTTTTAAAAATTTATGTTGTCAAGTGTCTAATAGAAAATTAATGTGTCTACAAATTCCCCCGTTTAGTCTAGTATTTAAAATGCTATATTGAAAGGATAATGTAAATAAATTTGGTACATGTGATTAATCTCACTTGATGTTAACATATATTCCCCAAATATCCAACTTACTTCATGAATAAATTGTAATAAAAATGTATAAATCAATTTCCACACATGATAGAAAAACTAAAATAATCTAGATCATTGAAATACTTGAAATTGAAAATCCAAGGAACAAACACACTTGTGGGAATGCAAATCAAGTTGTCATTTTAATTCATTTGAGAATTACATAGGGTAATTATGCTCCAATTATATTCCACTATAATAACCATGGATTTATAAGCACATGTCTCAACCCCCATTATAGATGGGAAAGTGCTAGTTAAAAAACTTAAAACCTCAACCACACTCCTCTAATTATCATCATACTATTTTGGTGCAACTTTAAAACACATTTGTATGCAAATATGGATCCTTATACCAGGATTACATGTAAATGTGAAACCCAAAAATAGGTTCATATGTAAATTAAAACTCTGAATAAACTCCTACAAATATATATTGGACCCAAAATTATTACATAGTACCATTTATCCCAACATATAAATAGAAAAGTGCATGCATGCTTTTTGCAATTAATTTTATGTTGTGGGAAAATTGGCCATTCCAATATTTCTACAACACTATTCACAAGGAATTATTCACTAAGTCACTATTCATGGATTTACTATTCACTATCACTATTCACTAATGATGTGGCACATGTACTATTCATGGAGCACTATTGACTATCACTATTCATGGTGACATGGAAAGTGATGCAGATGATGGTACAGTAATGAAGTAGCTTGGGGATGAGGTGACATGGCCCACAGGGGTCCTCACATGGGGTCAAGGTGCATGGGCTTGGAGTGGGTCATACCACTCCTCTTGGGAGACAATAATAGTCATTTTGTTGACCATATAGGTTTGCTTTTAGTGGAAATGACTTAATGAAGTAGTGTGGTGCATTTTATTGTAGGCTTCATAATGTGGGTAGGTGTAAGAGTCAAAAAGGAGGTAATGACATGTTTGTAATCTTATATTTGCACTTAGGAAAGTGGGAGACAAGATTTACTATGTTGAGTTGGCTCACATGGAAGGTGGGGGCATAATTATAGAAACATGTGAAAGTGGAAGCATAATTATAGAAGCATGTGGAAGTGGAAGCAACTTTGTCTAAAGTGGGAGATTGATTTTGACTCTCTCATAAGGTGCCAAGCTTGCCACTATTGCTTAATAGTGATCCCATTAGATAAGGGGCATAATTATTTGCTTGTTCATTAAGTTTCCTCTCTCTCTCTCTCTCTCTCTCTCTCTCTCTCTCTCTCTCTCTCTCTCTCTCTCATGCATTCTCTATTTAATGAGAGCTCTCTCCCATTTGTAATTCATCTTTATAAAATCATAAAACCCCCAATTTTAGAATTGAACTTGGGTTCAACTTTTTCCTCTTCTTTAGATGAAAATCCAATGAAGGTATGATATTAGGAGGATGAAACCCTTCTTATTTTCCTTTTTGAATTTGAGGACAAAAACCCTCTCATTCAAGTGAGGTAATTTCATCAAGGAATTATAATTATACTTTAAGAGATTCAGAGTTGTAGTGTGCAGAGTGTGTGTAGTGTTCAAGATATTTAGTGGATTTATATGAAGGATTGTGATTATGGAAAGCGTATGTAAGTGTTGTTATGGTGTTTGTATCTTGTATTACAAGTGTTATTTGGATATTGACTCTATCAATATCATATGTAATTCAACTATTTGTAGTAGAAAATCAAAGATTTCATTGATTTTATCTTCAATATTATGTGTGTGTTGTGCATTGGTTACTTAATATTGGGATTATTTATTTTTGGAATCATAAGAGTTTTTAGAATTTTCTAAATAATCCTTTAAGGGTTATTACAAGGAATAATGTTCATGCCCTAGATATGATCATTTTGTACCTCATATGATTATAGAATGACATAATCTAAATTTAAATCTACAAATCTAATAAATTTGATTAATCTAAATGATGTAATATGTCTGATGATCTCATATAATCTATCAACTATTTGTTAAAATATTATAAAAATTTCCACATATGCAAATATATGTGTTGGTTTGTCCCAATTTGAATCTTAATTTGTTCGATTTAAATCACATTTTATCCCATCTGAATCATAATTTGTTCCATTTAAACCATAATATGACCCATCTAAATCTAAATATGATCCATATGAATCAAAATCTAGACCAAACTCTAAATTATTAATCTTTCAAGGCTTGAATCTCTATGACAAACCCATAATATGACCCCTTCTGAGGTGAGGGATGAAGTTTGAGAATCACTCATCTCAAAAGAAAGAGTTATATGCATCTTGTTTTGTAAATAAAATGTCATCATGTAACCAAGATAAAATATTTTATCATAACAAGCTTTTATCAATGAATCACATATGAAAAACATAGTGTAAATAATGGCATATAAGTGTCATGTCAAGTAGATGTAACAATTAGCCACGTAGTAACAATAAATTCAATAATAATTTATGTAGAAGATGATAATGATAGAAATCATGGCATCTTACATAATTAAAATCATGTGTGATAGTAATCATGACACTAAACTTAATAACAATCATAAATTTAACCACATACATAGTCACATATTGTCATGATCATGATGCACGCAAGTACTTGACATAACTAGACTCTAAGTTTTTCTAACTTGATACATACACAACATGTATTATATAATCCTTGACATAATTAATGCATGATGTGATAAAATAAAATCAATGCACTCATAAAAATAAGTAGGATAACACATAATAATCATTATGTAATGTATAATATAATCTAACAATAATCAATGATCACACAATGTAACACATAAATGGTCACACATAGATCACACGGTGTAACATTTCATCCATGGTCACACATAGATCACATAATGTACTACACATCAATGATCACACCAAGTACACACATCAATGATCATGCACAAAACACACATCAATAGTCACAAAATATAATTGTAGTGTAATAGACATGAATGGTCACACAATGTACACACATCAATGACCACATAATGTAAATTTTTTTGCATCAATCATGCATAGAACAAGCAATGCTAGTCTACAAAATCAATCAAGGTCATCATATATCATAACAAACTACCATATCCATAGAAAATATAGTGCCCTCAAGAGTATATACAAGTACACAACATGCATAATTAGTTTAATTATATCAATATGATCCATATAAATTCATGGAAAGATATTACCTAGAAAATGTGTCAAGATGCCCCTAATGTAGAAAGGTTGCCCTTGGGTATAAGGAATGTCACACATCTGAATATCCATGTATTATATGTAACCTACATGTCTTACACCCCACATATGTATAACTTAAAATTCACGTGTAGAAAATGGATATGTATTATGCAATATATATGAGAAATGAAATTGACTGATCATGTAACTAGTGAAGAATGTCATGTATAAATCCTAATTTTTAAATTTTTAAATATTTTTTTGAAATTTGGGATGATTACAATTAAAATAAACATAAGTGCATGATGTTAATAGTGTTCTTTATAGGGTTTTTCAACTATAACCAAGCGATATAACCTTGTACCAAGATTTTCTATAATCACAAATGGTCCCAAACATTTTTTTGAGCTTTAATTTGATTTCTTTTTCTATATTGGCATTATTTTGATTTATTTTAGCACCAACTCACCAATTTTGAAATCTTGATTTCAAACCTTCTTGTTATATGATTTATTAATGCAATTTTGAACTACTTTTAGATGTTCAATAACCTATATTCATCTTTCATCCAACATTTACAACTCTTGTGAATGGTTTTCATGATACTCATTGTCTTTAAATATATCCTTGAGGGAAAGAAGGAAGAATGGTAGTTGCAGAGCTAAAGGCAATACATATTCCACTCTATAAATAAGAGAACAAAGAGTATCCAACCCCTATGTGGGAATGCAAACACTTGTGTGATAGGCCCATAAGGCATAAATAATCTGATTATTCTAATCATCACCATGCTTTGAAACTATTTTACTTAAGATCTTAATAATTATCTAATTTGTTACCTTTACTTTACCATTTCCTTATGGATAATAAGGGGTGGAAAATATGTGACAATTTTTTAATTTATCACAAAAATTATTAATCTATTATTATGTAAGAATGATTTATTATATTTAATAATGAGTGATGGGAGACAAAATTGCAGTATGATATTAGTCATAAAAAACTAACATATGTCCTCCTTTATTATTTATTACAATGAGATTACCTCAACCCATTTTGTAAAAGATTCTATAGTTGTAATTATGAACTTGTGGCCCTTTAATGATTCTCAATTTATCTTCCCTACCAAGTCAAATGAGAAAACGTCCATGGTAATACAAATGGTTGTAATTATTTTGAAGGAGCATGATCCAAATTATTGGGTCATTGGCATTATACACACACTTTTGCATGTTCTTGACATTATTTATCTATTGTAGGCCAATATTAACCCATCCATAATAATTTATAAGACTTGTATTTTATTCTAAAGTGTCCTTGAAATTATATATCATGTACTTATTCTATTTATATCTTGGTTTATATATGCACCTAAAAATTACATAGTGTGATATGTCTAGTATGATGTTCAATTTTGATACAATGATCTCCCAATCATTGTTCAGAGCAAGGTTCTCTCTAGCCACTTAGCCCTATTTCCTTCCTATTCCATCTTGAAGTCCCCTTAGCCTCTTTTATTTGGTCTCTAAAACATCTAGTAGTTTAGTTTTGAAATCCTTCCATGCATGACAAAAGCACCACTTTTAATGCAAAACTGCCACCCAATTTTACAGAATTGCCTCCTAGTTTTTAGAACAGCAACAGTGGTTTCATAAACCACCACATTAGTTTCATATTAACAAGTTGGTTCTATTTTAAAATAAATATGTTTATGTAGTGTGATGTAGTGGTTATTTTATGATAATCTTAGGTTGCATAACATCTCCTGTAAAAGGGGTTGATTCTGTCACCTTCTCCCTATCTTCCAAATTTAGCTCCTGAGATTCATTCTTTCACACATTTTTGCAAGTTGATTTTGTGTTTATTGATTTTTATACCTTAAGTTAACCTCTAATCTAGCCAATCTCACTCCCTCTTTTATTTTCAATTATTTTGAGTCCCTCCTAAGTTCTACTTCCAATTCAACTCAGTTAAACTGTTTCATACAACCTCCATTGCTCTTCTACAAGTAAGCCAATTTTGGCTTGATTTTGGATCCAAAAAATTGTATCAGATATTTTATTTTTTAAGATTTATGTAACCATAGATTACTAACTCTGTTTTGAAGTTATACCTCTATTGTTTTTATGATTGACTACACCATTTTAAGGAAGGGCCACTGATTTTGTAACCTAATCTTTGTAAATAGTGCTCTTAGCAAACCACAAATCAACTACTCTTTATTTGAGATTGTGTCTTTATTTTTATTCCTTCTTGTGACAACCATTGGTTCATCTTCCTTTTTATAAATTTCTTAAAATCTTTGCCTAGATAAGGGAACTATCATATTGAGGATAATAACAACACATACTACATGATTTCAGTTGATCTTTACCTTGATCAGGTTGGAGGCTCTTTGATTTTAGTGTATTTTGTTTATTAAATTAGATTAGTTAAATTATTTTTGTGATATATTAGATTTATATTATATAAAAATCAAATTTGATGGGAAAAATAATTATTCTCTCTCCCGTATTTACATAAAAATATTAGTTAGTATCTTTATTTCTTGCAACTATACAATAAAGTCTTTAAAAGCATATAGATTTGATTCTAAACAATATATAAATTATAAGAACAAATAAAATAATTCTTAATTTCAAAACAAATCATTTTCAATCTTTAACAGGTTTACATTTACAAACAAACAAGCACACATACACCTAGAAAACTCTAGAAAGTCTTAGATCAGCTTAGGTAGACAAAGGGTCATGTTTCAATTTCAGATCTCTTATTTTAAACAAACTAATATTGTTGATTTTAGCCCAAAAAAAAATAAAAAATTATAAAATCATTTTATTCAAAACAAAACATTGCTCATAGCTAATGTGCATTTAATCTAAAAATATTAAAAGTTTGTTTTGATTGCATATGCGTAAAATAAGTGCTAGAAGCTCAAGAGTATTTTGTTATTTAGAATCTAAATCTCTCTTGAATAATTTTAAATATTAATAGACATTTTATCTTTCACATAGGTATACTAATACTTTATTCAAAAAAATTGAAATAAAAACACATATAGCTTCATGTAGGTTGTATCT
Source organism: Torreya grandis (assembly GCA_037957365.1). NCBI lineage: Eukaryota > Viridiplantae > Streptophyta > Pinopsida > Cupressales > Taxaceae > Torreya > Torreya grandis. The sequence goes on from JARHVA010000458.1 coordinate 4,514,929, forward strand.
AGAAAAGTTAGAAAAATCAACATTTGCGTAGTTAGATTAGATCTCTCTCTTACTTTGCATGCATTAAAAATCAGTTGGAAAAGATTTAAAAAGTTGTGATTTCTTTTTTCAATTTCAGTTTGCTTATCATTATTTGCTTTCAAGTCATTTAATTTCATCAAATAGTTACTCTCTATTTTTAAGTCAAATACACATTTCTTAAAGCAAAACCAACCAAAAATATTTTTAGAGCCTTACCCAATCATACAAGCCTCCTAATTGAAACCTTGATTCTAGAAACACAACAATTCCATTCAAATTCTCAGCTACCCAAACAAGCTCATACACTTAGACCTTGCCTAGTCCCTTTTGGATGACACTTCTCAAAACACCTAGTCTTGTTAGAGAAGGTATTTTACCAAGGGTTAGGGCACCTAGTTCCATAGTTAATTTACAGTTTGATATCAACATAAATATTAGGAGAGAGGTTTTCCATTTTATGGATATCCCCAATCTCATTATTGACTCTCTCAATGCTTTAGAGGTATAATAATAAATTATTGATCACCAATCATCATCCTTCCCCCAAAAAGAGGTCAAAAATATAATGTGATTCAAGCCTAGATCCTCACCTCCACCCCCTTGTTTCTTCTCAGGTATAGCCTCATAATATTTAATTCACATTGATGGATGACATTGACTAGGCATAGCCAACATGACAATGTTGATCTCATCCTGTGAGTCATTTAGCCTAGCCTTCCTCATTTCCTTGGTCTTAGTATTGATTAAGATATTTACCTGCTTGTAATCTTAGAGACCAAATGACCTTGGATATTTATTCCCACATATCTTGACACTCTCAATGAGAAATGAGATATTATAGAGGTCTTTTGGTTCCATCATGAGCACCCTTTTCCACCACCGATTCCAAATCCCATTCCACTTAACAACCAACCTAACCCATAGTAATATCCATAGCCCATCCATTATATCAGATGCCTCAGCCTGACCTCTGGGTGTTGAGTGCAAAATTTAGCATGTGTTATTCATGTGCAGATAAATTGGTGAACCCAACACGAATGACTTTCATCTTTTATGTACCCATTTCTTCCTCTTCTTTTTTCTACCTTCTCTATTTTCCTTATTCCTTCCATTTATTTTATGGGTATTCATATACCCCCAAAATATGTTTAGATGGGACATAGGTGGTTCTCTTGGCTTGGAGGGATATAGAAGAAGCCAACTCAACTCTAGTGAGTCATCATTGGTGAGTTAGAATAAATGTACCTTTGACACAAATGTAGATTACCAATTCAATGATTATTCTCATCTTAATACCCAAACTAAGAGTGGTGTCTCTATTCATGAGATACAAGACATTTGTGAAACTGATAACAATCATCCAACTCTTAACACTATGACTCTTAGTAGAGAAGGTATGGTCACTCCTTGCATAACCACTAGACCGTTGATTATCTTATAAAACCTAGATGTAGAAAGAATTACTAAGTATTATCATTATCTAGGAAGGATTTACCACTTAGAAGACAAGGTTAATCACATGCAAACAACTATGTATCCCCTTAATAGGAGCTAATATGCCTCCAAACAACTGGTGTAAATTGTAACCACTACCCTTGAGGCTCCCAATCCAAGCCAACATCTTTAGACTAACCATTCTCATTCCTTTACCCCTCCTATCGAGGAGGCTGTTAGGCATAACACCATCACTATCCAAAATCAACTCATCAACACCCTAGTAGGTTGCATTTATGACCTAGAGAACAACCAACAAATCTTAGGTTAAGGGATGGTCCCAATTTTTCTTACACATTCTCATCCTTATATTTCTCTCATCAAAATAATGACCCATCATCCATCATAACAACAATCTTACAAACCCCTACCACCACAGGAGTATATACTCCCACTAATTTATGCCTCTAACCAACCCCTTATGAACATCCTTACCAATGGGGTCCCAAACCTAGAGGCTTATAAAGTCCCTTCATCCTATCAATATTTTACCCAAACCCCAATGGGAAGCATGTACACTTATGCTCCACCTTTTCAAAATAATGTAGTGACCAAAAATCCACTATTCTTTACCCCTCTAGGTTATGTGCCTCTCATGTACACCCCCTCCACAAATGGGCTACACCCTACCTTACGTAGCCTCAAGCCATGCATAATCCATGTATACCCTTACTCAATAAACCATTATTTCTCCTATGTCTAAAAATATTCCTCCCTAATTCCATATGTATTATAAATCTACTCAATTATATGACTACTTTTTGACTTATTCTACTTCACCCTATCAAGTGTTTTGTATCCCCTATAGTGGTTATCCAACTGACCACTATGTGATCCCATATTTCCAATCTAATCTTATTACATCATCAGCTGAATTTAGAAACATGGGGACCTAAACTGAGCACATTAAGGATCCTCTCAATCCCAAAATATGAGGGGTTATTAATTCTCCCACATCCCCTACTAGACCTTCTCAAGTTCAAAGGGAAGGCTATCCCAACACAAATGTCAAGGCTTATGTTTTAAATTTTAGGGAACTCTTACCCTAGGATGGGGT